>VWZN01004046.1:2630-33236 GCA_013396955.1 Regulus satrapa
GGGAGAGAGGAGGCGGCGGCAGGAAGCCGCCGGGAGAAGGGCGGAATGGCAAGTCGGCGAACGAGGAACTAGGCCAGAGCAGCCCCGCATTTGGGCTCCCCCCGCCCCTGGGCGCCGCTTGCAGTGGGGCTCGCCCCAAACGCCGCTGCAGCAATGCCTCAGGGCCATTCCTGTCCTCTGAACCGCCGATACATAATGCACGAATCGGTGTGTTCTAGGTAGTGAGGACACACGTAAGTTACGCTGTATCTCAACAAGAAGCAGGAAGGTTGGAGTGAACCTGAGTCTTCTGGTTTACGTTTTTGTTTATTTATCATCTAATATTTAAATTTTTATCATCTGTCATTTTTTTAATCTTAAGCCAATATCTCATGTTAAATAGTACACCAGAATAAGTAGTCTTTGCTTTAAAGCCTGGATAGACATTGTTTTCCTGTGATATTCATTCTATCAAAAAACCCCACAAATTTTGGGTTTGAAATAAGTCATTAGCTAAGAGTGCTTCTCTTCAGAGTACATAATTATTTAATAAGAACAGCAAAAAAAGCAGTAGCATCTTACCATGTCCAAGGCGGAAGGTTCCTTCCCATCTAATAGGAAAATTCCCTCTTCTTGAATATTACACAGCTCACTTCAGCAGATATCGTATTATGATATTAAAAGTTATTACTTCTTTTGAATTTCTAAGACTTCTGGTTATAGTGACTACATGTGGCTTGGTAGAAACAGGTAATTAACATTTTGAATAGGAACAAAGTTCTGTGCTTGTTGCAGTTTTGGGCAGAGTTTTTTTTGTTGTTGTTGTTGTTTTTTGGGTTTTTTTGGTTTTTTTTTTTTTGGCCAGGTTATATGGTGTTGAATGCCAATCCCAAGCTATCAGTGGTATTAATTTAGAGATTCACCACTCAAAATTACACATCTACTTTATATTTGCAAGAACAGCATGTTGAAATTATCTGAATGCATAATTGATGTTAGCATGGAAAAATTAACATACCTCTGTGACTTTGAACTGATTCTTGGAAGGGAGATCCAGATAAAGAAGCAAGATGTTAGTTTATGCCATGTTTGACTCTTATGACTAAATTTAGGCCCTTTTACATGTGACATCCACTCCATCTGCACAAGTCAATATGACCACACCAACAGTTCCAGAGACCATCACCAGAAACTTCCAGGGAGAAAAAATCTTGGCTATAAAAGCAGCAAAGGCACTGCTATGAGTCATTTGTTACCTGCTAATTGATTTGCTGTAAAGGAATTTTCAAAACAAACCAAAACACCCCCAAAACAAACAGACAACCCCCTCCCCAAAACAAACAACAATAAAAAAAACCCCTACCACAACAAGCAAAACGATACAAATTTCTTCTAATCATCATTAGGCATAGCAGGATTTACCTTCTTACTAAATTAATGCAGCCATATTCCTCAGGCCTGTGCACATAATGCAGGCTAGCACTGCAGCAAAACAAAGCCTGCATCTTTTTGGAGTCCATAAAGCCAAAGCAGAAAACCCTGAAGAGAGGACACTACTCTGGGTGTAGGGAGGTTGTTCTCTATCTGTACTACAATAGCCCGTAGCGTCTCTGTATGTACTTTGAAAAGACAGCTCTTGCTCTATCTCTTCTACAGGCGCAATTTTTTTTTTTTTTTTTTTAATTAACTTACTCTTCCCTGTTTTGGTAAGTCAGTGTTGAACTGATCAGACCATTTCCAGCTCAGCACTGAATCATCTCTCTTCTCATAGGTACCCACGTTACACACGCCCTCCTTAGTTCCCAGGGTCTGCAAAGAGGGTGTGGTAACGAGGCAGTCAAAATCGGGCTGCAGCTGATGCTCACAACAACATCAAGCAATCTTTTCAGTTAGAGGTTGGATTGTACAGGTGCACAGTGCTTTACAGGAGTTAGCAGTCATTTGTTGGTCTGGGAGAATTTGGGAGTCCCTTCGCTACACGATTTAGAGCTCTTAGTTACCAAGCCAATCTACCATTGCTGATAGCGACACTTGGAAGTGGTGCCTTTCTGCTAGCCTTGTCTGCCTGTGTCATAGTTACCCAAGATGAGTGGAAATGAACAGCCCTGCCAGTCTCTCGGTCTTTTCTCAGCAAACTCTTTCTTTACTTGATGTAAGGTGCTTAAGTTAAAAACTTAGTGAGGGGGGGAAAAAAGCAGAGGTTGTTGGCTTGCACCAGTGCTGGCAAAGCAGCGTGCTGGCATGTGCTGAAGAAAGGGGCTGTCTAGCCTGGGAAACATTAGGCAAGAAAGTAACAAGGATTTACCAAAGGATTAAAATTATTTTAGCATCCACTGGTGTTCGCTTACCTATTATTTACCCATTTCATAGACAAGTAATGTAATGTAGGCTAAAGTAAAAAAACCCTTTTTTTTTCTTTTGTCTTAACGCACTTAGTAGTTACTACAAGCCTTCCCAATTTATTTTAAGCTCCTCTTCTTTTTAATGGGCAGAGAAGTTGTCATACATATTCCTTCTCAGCACTTGTCTCCTTGAGTTCATAAGTTTCCCATAGAAGCTGGGAAACTTCATTCCACCTTCCAGAGGAACCTTTCATTTTGTTGTTTGGTTTAGGCTTTAAGCAAACCCTTTAGAGCTAGGTTTGCAAAGATGCCTAAAAGGTAGCTTAGAGTATATAAGAATCTGGGCACCTGACAGGCCCACGTTCAGGCAATTCAGAAAACGAGATACCTATCGGAATCATTAGACACTACCTGACTTTGGGACTGTGACTCTTGATTTTTCTGGGATTTGGATTTTGCACGTTATGAAGTGTAGGGACAGCACCAGTCTATACTGTATGCATAAAGATTATTTATCAACAGCACTTTGAGATCCTCAGGTGAAGAAATGATTTTACATCAATGGAATAGAACTGTAGTGGGTTGACAGGATAAATCATTGTGATCTTTAAGTCTGATTCTGTGAGAATCACATCATTTTTTGGTTTCCAACTAAGCATTCATAAGGGTCACGAGAGCTTATGTTTCTGTCCCACTCCTTAAATGTACACTTACTTAGTGGAACAGCTAAATGCTTTCAATGACACTTCTTTTTCCTCCTTTATATTACAGATCCAGAAGCACGAGGGTGCTTGATTTTAATTGCTAAGCCACAAGGACCACAGCCATGTCTCTGGAAGACATCCACATGAACACCAAGGATCTGCTTGAAAAAAAACAATTAGATGCTGGAGGATTTGGAACCATTTCTTTATGCTTTCATAAGAAACATGGATATGTAGTATTAAAAAAAGTGTATACAGGACCACATCGCACTGAGTAAGTTACAGAGCTCAGTTCTGATTTTCATTTCAGTTAGTCAAAGTACTCTAAATTCAATTAAGATAAACCTAAATGAAGTGTAATAATTTCAGGTCTTTGGATTCTGGAGATACTTTATGTGGGGAAAGAAAACACTGCTAATAGCTGTCCTGCAAATTTTCTTTTTTTCCCCCTCTCGAGACAACTTTTTTAGTTTTAACTCATAGTCCCAGTGAGGTTTTTGTTACAAGGTGAACACTATAATGAATTGTTGAGAATCAAGAGGACCCCTGCACACTTAAGAAAATGCAGGAACTCAGTGGCCACATGATATTTGCAAACTTGCAGGTATGTTTTCAATGAAGTTATCCAACTGCCGATGTCCACTAGGAACCAAACGCACATCAATTATCAGCAGGACTCCAACCTCACGTGTGTTAATACCATGAATGTAACCTTCTCTCCCCTGAAAAGGAGCAGGGTGAGCTAAGTCTACTGATTTACTTCAAAGATTGAATTCGCTGTTGATTTCAGTGGATTCAGGTCACATTGCAGCTCTACTATCTTACAGGCATAACGATCCTAAAACTCTTCCATGAGTCATCCACTAGGGAGAGACAAAATTCCATGTTTTTTCTACTTTGAGTTATGATAAATAAATCAATTGAGTTTTTATTTTGCTGGTGGAAAGCCAATTAAGAGATCCTAGTAGTTTGCAGCCTGCAATGATAGTTCGGGATGACCACAGTTAAAACAGACAAGCTTGCCAAGTACATTTTTTGTTAGTGTTTTTATTTTTCCATTACACAGGCTAAAAATTTTGTTATTTCTTGAAATGTAGAACCAAAAGTCTTTAGAAAAAATTTTAACAGTGCCCAATGCAAACAAAACAACCAGTTTCTTCTCTAGAAATACGGAGGAACGCAGATGGAGAAAGCCATTTCCTTTTAAATCAGAGGGTAGGAAAGCA
The DNA here is from genome assembly GCA_013396955.1 of Regulus satrapa. Lineage (NCBI taxonomy): Eukaryota > Metazoa > Chordata > Aves > Passeriformes > Regulidae > Regulus > Regulus satrapa. The sequence goes on from VWZN01004046.1 coordinate 6,882, forward strand.
TTAGCAAGCAGTATAGTTTTAAGATTTTCTTACATCCTTTCATCTGATGACTAGAACAGGAACAATAATAAAAATACCACCCCTTCTATTCATTATGTAATGGATACTATCTTTTCTTTAAGACCCTTAGTGAGCTCCTAGCTATGTACCTGTGATTATTGATGAATTGTATTGAGGCCAAGGTAAAGAGTTAGGATTTTAATTAATCCTGAATTGTTAGCAAATGCTGTCATCATTTAGTATGTGTGTGGTTCCCTTATAGGAAATCAGTTTTGAACATGTAGCCTTTTGGAAATAAGACCTCTATGAGTACTCACAAGAAGCAGTGAAGTGGATCTTGATCCTCCTTGTTCCAAGGCTCTTTCAACTCTGCCCTGATTTACCCCAGTTTATAGATTTGGACATCCACAGCTACAAGAAGAATGCTTTTACAGTTTCTGAAAAGCAGGCCTTAAAATCAGACTGAGCAGACTGTCTCTGTGTAAGGCATTTGAGCAGAATCTTAGAGAATATAACCTGACATGAGCAAATCTGTATCAATTCAAAATCAGCTGAAGGCATGGTTAATCTTGCAGGATGTTGACATTTTTGGCCGGGATTTTCATCATGAATCAGTGTGATTTTCATCCCTTTGTTCTTTCTAGTCTGGCAACAGAATTCAGTGTAATTCCTTGTTTTACAGGTACAATGTTTCCCTTCTTGAAGAAGGCAGGATTATGCGCAGACTGCAGCACGACCGTGTAGTAAAGCTACTCGGTGTCATTTTGGAAGATGGAAACTACTCACTTGTGATGGAATATGTGGACCGGGGGAACATGATGAAAGTGCTAAAGAATGTGAGCAGTCAATTACTTCATCCCTTAGGGTTGGTGAGCTGCTTGAAAGGGACAGGATGCTACGGCCATATCCAGAGAATGGAGTCTTTAATTTCTTGTTCTTCTTTTTGTATTAAAAAGCCAGTAGCAGCACTGCCTTCTCTAGAGACATCAGACAATGATAGTAGCTTTCCTGTGTACCACAGAGGAGTTACCAGTTACAGATTAAAAAGTTTTGGAAGTATCTGTAGAGATACGTGGAGAATTTGCTAAACATGTAGCAAATATTTATCAATATAGAGTGGCTCTAGAATTATTTTAATGCCAAAATTTCAATCCAAAAAAGACCTTAGAACCATAGAATATCCCTGGTTGAAAGGGACCTTGAAAGATCATCAAGTCCACCCCAAAAACATCACAACCACCCTCTGGGTGAAGAAACTTCTCCTAATATCCAACCTAAACCTTGCCTAATCCAGCTTCATGCCACTTAAATGGGCCCTATCACTGACCACAAGAGCAAAGAGATCAGTGCCAGTCCCTCCGCTTCCCATCATGAGGCAGTTGTGGACCATGATGAGGTATTCCCTCAGTCTTCTCCAGGCTGAACAGATCAAGTGACCTCAGCCCTTCCTCATACAGCTTCCCCCCCAGATTTTTCACCATCTTTGTGCCTTCCTTTGGAGATTTCTAATGGCTTTACATACTTCTTAAATTGTGGCCAAAACTGCACACAGTATTCAAGGTCAGGCCATACCAGTGTGGAGTAGAGTGTGACAATCACCTCCCTCAACCCACTGGTGATGCAGATTATTCTTATCATAGCTTAAGCAGAGGTACTCTTGGGACTGTGGAACTTCTTTTAAAGACTGACTTTTAATTTGATTGTTGTAGTTGCATCTTTTAACAGATGGCATTTCTTGTTCTTTCTTTTAGTTCTCGCTGCCTTTGTCAGTGAGAGGGCGTTTTGTGCTGGAGATCACAGAAGGAATGCTTTATCTGCATAAGCAAGGCTTTGTACACAAAGACTTGAAACCACAAAACATCCTTGTGGACAGAGACTTCCACATTAAGGTACTTGTTAGAATGTGAATGGAGAAGGCTGGAGGATTTTGGATAGAAGAACCTATTTCAGCCGTGCTGGTTAGAGTTCCTAACTTGGTGGAACCGGTAGATGAACACCTTTGTAGTTTAGTGAGCTATCACTGAGAGAGTGTTAGCCCTGGATCGCTGAATTATGGTGGTCTGTACAACTTCTTACTCTGAGATTTGCACAGTACGCCTCCAGCTGTGAAAAAGAAAAATCGCTAAAGGCATTAAAAATTAATATTGTTGAGAATTAACAAGCTATAGATAACAAAACAATTAGAAAGATGAAACAAATTTTAATACAGAGTTTGAAACAAAATAGACTGTTTTATGGGTAATGTCTTTTGTACTTTATTGCTGTAATTTCTCCTCCTGCCTTCACTTCCTTTTTTTATTCCTTTCTTTCGCCTGTTATCTTCTCCTCTTTTGTATCCCTCTTTTCCCTTAATCATCATTTAAAAATTACATACAGGAGCTACAGAAAAACCACATCAGGACACTATTTCAAAGAATGGTTTATAAGCTATTCCAAAGCCCTTCTGTTAACTTTAGTGGGGTTTTGGATCAAGACACATAAATACAGAGAGGCTACTATGGAATAAACCTGAGGGGAATTTGTACAGTACTCATCAAGTATCCTGTCTTTGGTCAAGGTGAGTTGTTGAAATAATCACCCATTGCAGTTTGAAACTACAGAATAAATTTCGATTAAGGGAACTCTGTAATTTTCTATTTCTAACACGTAAATTAGTGAGAAGTTCTTTGACACGGTTAATATAGTAGCAAGTGCAGTATGAGCAGCTTGTGGATAAGGATTGAAAATTGATTTATTTTCCAGAAATAAAAACCCCATCATGATCTGCTTTAAATGTATATTGTGTGGGGAATTGGGTTTCAGCTTGCTTATATGGACAGGACCAAACTAGGCTATCATCACATTTCATGACAAACTGATCTGGAACATGGAATCAAATTCAGAATCATATAAGACTTTCTTAACAAGCTTGATCAAAAGTATAATTTAAGGCAGCTGTTATGCGATATATCTGCTTGAATGTGTCTAAAATTGTCAATAATTAGAAAGGGAAATAGATGTTCCAGGAAATTATAAATGTAGAAAGATTTATGTCATATCCTTGTCTGTCACTAGACCTCCTCTTGACTTGTAGACATGAGCCTGGACTCCTACTTCCTCAGCAGAATGTCATCTAGATTTTCCTCTTAATACACAACCTCTAAACGTAGCCCAAGGCTTCAGAAATTCAAGAGGAACAATAAGCTAGTTAGAGGCAGTAAGAGAGAAAAGTGAGTTAGAAGTGAAGCAAGGTGTCACCTCCCTTTTACCTGAAGTATTTGAGTTACACAACTCCCTTTGACAGCAGCCTGTGGCCAAGAGAGACAGGCCCATTTTCTTCCAGCTTTCCTCTCCTGTTGTCCTCCTGTTCCCTTGTGTTAGCACTGGTGCTAATCTGAACACCCTGCCTTGACTTAGGAAGCCAAACCAGCAGATTACCAGTTACCTTGTTGGCAGTGCTGTCCCTCTGTTGGGGAGCACTTGGTTCAGCAAGCTGCTTGACTGCCTTGCACTAAATCTTCCCAGGTAAGTGCCAGCATTGGAACAAGAAGAACAGAGGGAGCACATAGTAGGAGACTGGGGGAAAGAAGGGAAGGATTACTTTTTCTTCACCACCAGCCATTAGTCTAGTTGCAAAACTGCATGCTCAAGTTTCACTAATATCACACTGTCAAGCACACAGTACCCAGGTATCTCTGCTTTAACCTATTCCAAGCTATTTTTTTCCATGTCTCTTTGTCATATGTATCACACAATTTTAGGTTCCTCTTCTTTCCCTTTTCTGAAGGAAGATCTAAGGTGGTTGAGTTAAATGGAATCTGAATGGATTCCAGTGAGGGGAGAGGCATATCTGCCCATCTCATAGATTGATTCTAGGTTTGGATCTTAGATTCTTCTCCTATGAAACTTCTGTTCTCCCATGAGTGCTGCAAGCAGACCTCAAATACGACTGTCAATATGAGTGAAACCAAATTTTTTCTATCCTCACATTGTGCAAGTGTTCCACAGATAATAATAAATGTTCAACCTAATGGCTCCCCATTGGCAGTGATACTTTATTTAGGACATAAACCAAACCAACAGAACAAAGGAAAACAAGGAAAAAAATGAAATTGTTTATTTTCCTTTTTTAAGTTGTATTTTTTCACTGTTTAATTTTAAGGCAAGTTATTAGATTAGTATTAAGTCTTGATAAAATTGAGCACTGCATGCAATACTTGTTTATCTGCTCTTCGTTACAGTGCTAGCTCTAATGTGTCTCATTTTTCAGATTGCAGATCTTGGTGTTGCCTCCTTTAAGAGCTGGAGTAGGCTGACCCAAGAAGAAACTGTCCGACAGAAGCAAATGAAGAGCACTTGCCAGAACAATGCTGGGACTCTTTTCTATATGGCCCCAGAGCATTTACGCTATGTTAATGCTAAACCAGTGGAGAAATCAGATGTTTACAGCTTTGGCATTGTGATCTGGGCAATTTTTGCTAACAAAGAGCCATACGAACGTACGTTACTCCCCAAAGAATGATATCAGGAAAAAAAAGTTACAAATATTAAGCATTTAACATTATAAAATTAAGATTAGTAGATTGCATCACCCATGGCCTAAAAAAGCACTGGTTTGGCATGTCATAACCAGTGAGAGGAATTAGTTGCATCATTCCTGACTTTTAAGCATGGACAAGAACATCTGAAAAAAATGGAGCCATGAGCTGGATCTACTCACATCCACATGGTGTGGGCACAAACCAAAAATTAGGGAAACCTCAGGTGGGCCAGGATGGAAACTTTGATGGACACTATTTTCTGAGATGGTAATTACACGTGGAATTGAAAGGAGGTCACAGTTACCTATTCTCAGCTGTGTGGTGCTGATTTACCAACATGCACCAATGGGCTTATGTAGAACAACACGAGCCAGCTGTGGAACTCCAGAGCAATATGTTTATAGTTTTGAAAGAATTTTCTGCTATTTAAATGGTTAAGTGTTGCGTGTGTGGCCATCTTTGTGTTCATATCTAGTGCAGAGCTGGTGCATCCGAGATGCAGGTTCTAGACAGCTACATCTGTAATGCTCACGCTGCACATGTCTTATATATAAAAGTAAATCCATCAGTCTTAAAATAAATCTGGGCAGTGGATCCAAATTCACAAATATAAAAGATTTGTGTCTGTAACCTGGACCTCTTTGATATAATATTTTACATACCACAGGGAGCCACTTCATTGCTACTTTTATCTATGGAAAGGTAGCAAAACCCGTGAGTAGAACCTGATAGGAAATTTTATTTTTCAGATGGTATAAATGAAACCCAGATTTGCTTTGGCATCATGCATGGAAACAGACCAGACATACAGGAGATCACTGATAAATGTCCAGTGGAAATTATTTGCTTAATGACACAATGCTGGGATGAAGATTCAGAGAAACGTCCAACCTTTGCAGGTAAGACATTACTTTGGGATTCTTGAGTCCATTGATAGTTTATAATGCAGCAAAACAAACCTGAGTATTTTCCTCTTGAAATAAGGTGGGGGTTTTTTTGAAAACTGAAATAGCACTTGTTCTGTAAAGCATGCTCTCTCTACCATGACCAAAAAAGGGATCTGATCCAGCATTTACAGGTTTGAGAAATCCTAGTGAGTAAATGGATCTAATTAAGACACTTTATGCCTGATAATTTCTTTTCAGCATAATATAATCTAATTGCTGAAATTTACATTAAAAACTAACATCAAGGGATATAGTATATTAGACCATGGTCTTTTATTAGATCATGACTAATAAAATACCCTATTCAAAATACCCTAGATTCAAAAGCTGTCCTTGGTATTCTTCCATAAGCAATCTGACTGACTTTGATAGCTAATCATCCTTTCATATGGTTGGATGGCAAAACACTTCAGATTGGTAAAAGTCTTGGCTGAATGGTCTGGGAAGAAGACTAAGAGCAAATAAGTCAAAATTCTGTATCTCATTGTCTCTTCTTTCTGCCTCAATACATAGTGCTGACAAAAACAAAAAAACCCAAATCAACAACATAGAAAACCTCAAAACAACAGAAAGAGGGAAAAAACCCCACCCAACAAAATAACAAGAAACTGAGTTTTGTAATTAAACAGGGACATCATCAGCTTCATGTACAGCAGACATGTACTCAAATGCTCAGAGGAAATTTGTATCCCCTGAGGAACCCATCTATTATCTCCATCTTTAACATATATAATCTACTGCTAATAGATTAAGCTTATACGTATATTGGATCTTAGCCTCTAATTTTCCCATATGCAAGTCAAGGAAAAATACTCTCTGCTACTGATCATAGATCTCACCCTAGAAAGCAATACAACAACAACAAAAAATCCCTAGAAGTCATCCTGTTCTTGTTACTGTTTAAGTCTAAATGTACCATGTGAACAAATTACAAATGTATGTATGCCCTTCTTGATTCTGACATCATAGAAGCCTTCATTCTTCATTGCTTTTCCATCAAGATTGTTAACAGTACAAGCCCCATTTTTCCCAGTTTTCCCTTGAAAACCACTTTCACTTAGTTCTTTTATTTTTGCAGAAATCAGTGAAAGATATAAGCCATTTTACTATCAAAATCTAGGAAAAAATATTGAAGAAGATCTGAAGAATTTAAAAGTGAGTAGCTTTCTAAGCATTTTAAGGTTCCCCACATTCCTTCTTCCCAACCCCAGTTATGGCCAGATTCTGCCACTTCAAGACTGATCATGTTTGACTGATGTGATTACCTTCTGTAACAGATAAAATAGATAAAATGGCTGGATTAGTAAATGAGGGCAGAGCAGTGTATGTTATTTATCTCAGCCTTCAGAAGGTTTTCAACACCCTCCCAAACCACTCCTGTATCCAAGTTCAGATGTTGCTGTCTGGATGAGCAGATGAAAACAGGTTGGATGTTGAGTCTCAGAGGAAAGTAGCTGAGGTGTCCTACTTCACCTGCAGGCCAGAAGCAGCTGCAGGAATGCAGGGGGCTGTGACCTGACCTGGTTTACTCCTCTGTCAGTGACCTGACAGAAGTGATAGAGCACACGTAAGGTGTGCAGGTGACACCAAACTAGAAGGAACAGTGACAATAGGGTCACAAGGACAAGTCTGATAGCTGCAGGCTGGAGGAATGTGGTGACAGAAACCTCATGAAATTCCAAAAGCACAGGTGAAACATGTTGCTTAAATAACCCCTGGCTTCAGTGCCAACCAGGGGCTGCCCAGCCAGGGAGCAGCACTGCCAAGAAGAACCTCAGGGTGGTGGAGAGCAGCGACCTGGGCACCAGCCACAGCCTGCCTGGCACCAGCAGTGTCACAGGCAGCAGATCTGCTCAGACCTTGTTAGTCCTAACAGGAGATGGGGCTACTTCAGCCCAGACGTGCCTGGCTTTGGAGGACAAAGAAATTGCAACCTGTCCCTATGTGTGAGGAATTTGAGAAAATAGAGCACAGCACTTCACAGCAGTGAGTGAGGACTAGAGAAAAAAAGACAATGACAGAAACAAGAGAGACTCAAACAGGATGTAGGAGTAAAATGAAAAAAAAAAACCAAAACTTTTCCCTCTGAGGAGGGGCAGAGCAGTGGCACAAGTTACCTAAAGAGGTTGTCCACTCACCATCATTGGAGGTTTTCAAACCCAGCTGTGCAAAGCTCTGAACTACCAACTCAAATCTCCTAAGTGACCCTGTTTTCAGCAGGAGGTGAGCCCAAGGTCTGTTTCTACCTGAGTGGCACACTGATTCTATTTTTTAAATGTATATTTTTTCAATATATTCTATGATTCTATATTTTGCAAAAGCTCCTCAAATATCCATTAAGTCTCACTCATGAAATGTTATTCCTAGCAATTCAAAAGTGGCAGAATCTGATTTAAAGTAAGCTCATAAATTCTTGGTAATTTTTGTCCTGCCTTCAAGCATTGTTTAATGAGTCTCAGCTTGCTTGAGACCAGGAAGCTATACCACAGTAATATTAACAGGTAACAGTTAAATTCAGATAGTTTTCCTGAGTGTCCAAGTTGGTTTATCTTAGTTTTGTGGCTGTAAGTTTAAAAATTATGATTAAAGAACAATTTCCTGACTGAAAATAAGATAATCAGAATGTCTTCAACAATTGGGCTGTTAATGGAACCTTTTTATCATAGATATTATGAATTTAATCATAGATAATACAGACAGTATTCTTAACTAAGAAAAAAAACCCCAACAAACCTCCTCGTGAAACATTTTTTTAAAGTGCTTCCTTCTCACCAAATCTTCAGTTGTGGAAATGAAAGTACTTGTTTCATGTAATGTTTACAAAGTATGGGTAACTGTTCAAAAAAGCAACAGAGTTTTACAAAATGAAACTGATTAAACAGATTTCTTGGACTGATTTGATCAGACTCCTAATGTGAACTGTATATATGTCTAATTTATGACAGCAGCCCCAACTCAGGACCATGGCAAATTTTACTAGATGCATTAACTCTCTGCAGATATCATATCATAGGGACAAAATTACTATTTAGGAACTGGGCTGTGAGTTTATTACTTTCTCAGGAAGGAAAGCATTGTAATATTGTATTACAATATTATATATGTATATATAATAATATGTATAATATTATAAACGTAATATTGTAATACAGTCAGGGCACAGACTGTGAAGAGTGGATCCAAGGCAAGTCACCATGTGAATTACTAGTACAGCTTCAGTAGCAACATGACTCAGAAGGTTTGGGCATAACCTCCCTGCTGCCTGCCCAGCAATCATGGAAGCCTCCTAACTAAAAGGGTCGCAGAGAATGGTTGAGGTTGAAAGGGATCAGAAGTCATTTGGTTCAACCCCCCTGTTCAAACAAAACCATGACTCTAGTAAAATCTAAGGACCTATAGTTGTAATATGTGTTAGAACATCACCTTTTGCTTTTGGAGGGAAGTCAGTTTTTTTGGGAAGACACAGGTAGGAATTGTTGATTTTTATTTTGTAAAAGTACTTCTTGGGTTTAATTAATTTTAAAAAAAACCCAAACACTAACAAACTCTACTTATGAAAATTATTTTATGATAAGCAGCACTTGGGGAAGTTGAGAAATAATATTTCCAAGTTTAAAAAAATTACTTCCAGCAAAGCCTGAATAATGGGAATGTCAGAGAAGTAGAACAGGAGCAGACTTTGCCTTCACTCTAGTTAAGTGAGGATGAGGGTTCTAAAAAGGATATTGCATTGTTTTGTTCTGAAAATTTCCTCAAAACTCCTCATTTTTATCCATCTTCATATCCATCTTTATCCAATGTGCCTATATCTGAATGTTAATTATTTCTCACCTCTTCTTTCCTGTTGATGAATAAGCTTATTAAATAGAGATCCACAGAACAGGATGAATGTTTGCTACCATTACCTCAGCAGCATCTCCTCACCAAAACTGCTTTCCAAAAGTCTGGCTATTAAATAAAAGTCAGACAACCCAGAGCCACTCTGGATTAAGCTCACATTCACATAGGCAAGGGTATTGTTTGGCCAACTCAGAGTACTGTATACTGCAGTTACATTGCAGTCCTCCCTCCCTTCACAGAAGAAAGGATTTTGCCTACCTGTAGCAAAGCAATGGGTATTTCCTGACAGGTTGTGCTCTCCGAAAGACTGTGGGATCTTCTCCCAGAGATTCACAGAATCTGTTCATCCAGGTCACTGCACAGTGATGCTGTGCTGGTTGCATACTCTACAGGTACTCCCTTTGTTTAAGCTTTTGCCTATAATTTGATCATTTGTTCTTTCTCACATGCAGGAAATGTGCCCCGAGCCAGATGAACTGCTGCATAGCATGGAATCCCTTCAAATAGATGTTGTATCAAATGATACCAGCAATGGTCTAGTAGGTAAGTCACCTAATTATTCTGTGTATTTGCCAAAGATAAAGTTGTATACAAAGCAAGGAACCTTACCATTAAGGGTTATTAATAGACTTAATTATTCAGCACCTCAGAAAGAATAGTAATCTGTGAGATGTTATTTGCTCCCAAAAATTTTCCATCATCTACAGTTCAAACCCCTCTCCTTTTACACTCTTCTTCTTTTCTCTTCCATGCCAAAAAATTTTGTTCAACATTAAGCTTTACAGTGGTCACTTTGATAATTACTTTTAATACTTGATCTCTCTTCTCATCTTCTTAGTCATGCCAATAGCTTGGTTTGCAGGCTTTAATTTCAATAAGACTTTTTCCCCCTCCACCATTTCTTATGAATGCTCTGAATATGACCAAGATACATAATCATAAAGTATTCCTTTGTTTAGCACCTAGCTCTCTAAGGAATCTGAGGAACACTAGTAGATAGTTTTTTCTCTCTTTTCTCTCATACTTTCACCAAATCTTGGATGAGTTGCATGTTTTGTGATTTTATAGAGGTGTCTCCCTTATACGTGAGAATATATCTAATATGACACATAGTTTTGTAGTAGTGTATCTATAATTCTCTTACCAAAATTTCCTAATGTTAAAGGACATGGGATCTTATTTGCAACACTGATTTACAAGAAATAATAAAAAATCCTGTAGAAATAAAATTCTGCTGAGTTGTCTAAGACATGATTTAATCAATAATGTTAAACTGTAACATAATAAATCTTCCCCAAAGCTAGGTTTGCCACAACTGTTCCTCAGTAGAACTGATGGACTTAGGGCAGCCCCACTGCTGCATTTTTAAGTGAGTGTAGTTACATTTCCTGAGCAGAAAGAATCACGTATAACTGCTGCAGATTGCACACGCTTTCATATTTTAAGTACAAAATACTTTGTTGGGAATCTCCACTGCAGAAAATGCCATCTATCTGACCTAAATAGAAGCACATACATACATTTTATTCCAGTTATACAGTGCTCTGTAAGCCCTTGCTTCAAGCAATGGATGATATTTTCTAGAAAAGTGTGAAGCTTTCAGAACTTTAGGAAAGTGTCTGTAGTCCTACCCTTAAAAATATAAGTACAAGTAGTAACAAACAGATTTTTTATGTTTCTAATTTAGTCTTGAAATGCTACAGCATCACACAGATTATAACTCCATCTACTTCAATTCTGAAGTAGAGCTTCCTTTGGTACTGAGAATTAGTTTGAAAGACACAAGATGACACAGACTATTTTATCTGGTAGATGTTACTTGTAAAAATGTATTCTTTGGGACCAGAGTATTCATCATGAAATACCCAGCCAGGGCACTTTACATAATCCTTTTAAAATAAGATTTGAATGACAAGTGATTTGTGCTGTATGAAATTCCACCTGTTATTGAAGTGGCATTATTTTCCATCCTGTTACACTTCAGGTTTGCACTGATTAAACTCCATTTAATGCCAGAGGACGCACACCAGTAAATCAGACCCTACAAACACCTCTGAAATGTTTGTTTCAATGCTTGAAAACCTGATATCAATATAAGCAGAATTTGCAGTGAATTCTCACACAACTTGAGATAGTGAGATTTTAACACTGATAGCTTAAGCAAACCTGTACTTCTTAGATAAAAATCTGTTCTACTTGTCAGTAAAGCTGTGTTTTATTTTATAGAATGTCTTATGCTGGAACTAATAAAAGTTTTATTGAAACCTTCTAGATATAGATTACATATATATATATATATATACACACATATATACACACAATGTTAATAAAGCAGGTTAATAGATTTTAGTATCATTGCAGCCAGTTAAATACTTGCATTTGAATGTTTTCAAACATTTAATGTTCTTCCCTTTCAGATCAGCCTAATTCTCTACACAGCTCTCAAGGTCCCATGACCAGTGAGGTTAATGAAGCCCTGTTTGCTGCCTTCCCTGGGAACCAGCCCGTTGAGAGCTGTGAGACCTCTTTTGCATTTCCTGATACTCTGGAAAGAAAACTTCAGCATGAATACAACTACCACGCATTTGGCAGCCGGATGGATAAAGCAGTTCCACCTGTAGTATACAGCCCTGAAATTATAGAGGAGGAAAGGAGACGAAGAGTTTCCTGCAATCCAATTGCAAAGCCATCTGCTGCTTCTCAACAGGATGAACTGTATCCCAGAGCTGAAAAAAGAGGATCAAACGAGAATTCATATTTCTGGCCAAACACTGATACCAATTTCTGGCCACAGGCAGCTGCAACACCGAACTGGGGAAATGGAGATGTTTTTTACGGGCCCAATCCCAACAGTCTTTCAACAGTGAACCCAGTGGATGCCTATGGATTAGGTTCAGCTAGTAACTTAAGCCTAAGTAAAACTCCTGTGCCAGAATCCAGACAAAACCTGCAGTCACCGACCAACGTAAACTGGTATTCAGAGAACTCAGACACAGATACAGGTGAGATTACTGCCTCCCCCATACCCAATGTTCCTGAAAACACACTTTTCCTCTCTTCAGTGAAGTGGTCAGGACAGTTCCTTAGCTCATGGAACAACCTGCCTATTGCAGGCTGATCTGTAACATAGCAAGGGTGAATTTATTTCATGAAGTTCTCTTTGTTTACTCAAAGTTAAAACACTCTAGCTTTGACTTCATTATGCTGCTTTTACTGATGTTAGGCTGCCAATTTCAAATGGACCATTTCTACAGTGCAACAGAAGAGCATGAGACCCAACACCTGACTCTTCAGCTACCAGCCAAAGAAGAGCAGCCAGCAAGTACTGCTAAAGCAGCTCCCAAACCCGGGAGCTGCTACCAGTCATTCTAGGAAAGCTGAGAACTTTGACTCTCAAAACTATAACATTCATACCATAGGTTCTGCTCGTGCTGAAACAATACTTGCAGCATTTCAGAGAATAGATGGGTATTTTTTAACTTGATTTGCAGCAAGCTGAGAGACTCCTGAACCTAGGGAGCCCAGGGAGATAAGGCTTGTAATTGGTTTCTCCAGAGAGCTCTGCCTGTTGCTGAGGCAGACCTCCTGTTGGTGTGTGCTGGCAAGCCATGGAGTAGAAAGTTATGCAGACAAAGAAGGAAGAGAATATTGGGTAGTAACAAAACATACAAATAAGTGGTAACTGGAGACGTACAACTTTGAGGAACTAGAGACAGCATGAGATGCCTGCTCCTACTCTTGGATGTTTTTAGCATAATGTTATTTTCCAGGTCATCTCAAAAGAAAATGAAGGATGCCTAGATTTTTACAAACAGAATGCCACCAAAGTGTTATTCTGTTAAATTATTTATACAGAGGTTGTGATTAGTTGTTTATGTGAGTTTATTTACTGAAATGAATCTGAGGACTGTCATGTCAGAAGGCAAGCATTAAAATTTTCAACATCACTAATAAAGGAAAACCTTCTGTTTGAAAGAAATAAAGAAAACAGTTATTATAGGAAGGCTGTGTGAAATAGTGTAGCAGATACCAGACTGAGGTGCACAAGAGCTGCATTTCAGCTCCTCACTGATCTGTTGGGTGACTGTAACCCATCTGCTCTTGCTGCCCCAGTGTGAGTTGCAGAGCTCATCTGTGAGCACCCCAAAATTCACACTTGGGAGTCTGGAATTTACCAGTTTGAATTCCTCATACAAGGCACTTCAGTCTGTAACTACAGTGTGCTGTGACCCCACACTGCCAGATATTCCTACACCCACGAGGAAGCCCATTGTCCTCACTGAGATCAAAAGATGGTTACGGTTATTAGTAACTCAGCAAAATCACAGTAAGATCATTGCTTAAACTAGAGTTTATTCAAGGAGACACAATTCTGCTAATTAAAATGCTTCTCATCTCTGTATTTAAGAGCACTGTATACTCACATTGCTACAAATATGGCAGTTGTTAAATATATCTACTTTTCTATTTACGTAATGCTTTTGGCATTTCTTTGTTGTTTTCTCTTTCTACAGGTTATAGGGATTCCACTTTTTTCACAAGGAGCACATTTGCATACCATCCTAGTGTACCCAGAGTAAGCCCAGGTAAGTGCTGTGGCCTTCATCTGCCCTGGTAGCCAACAGGCTGAGCATTGTATCCTGACCAGTAAAGCAGTAAAACTTCAGGAACTTGAAATAATTTCTGTTCTTGCCTAATGCCTCTAACCATACCTGAAGTTTTCAGTATCCGTAGGTAAAACTAAGTCCTAGCAGGACCTAAACACACCATTAAACGTGTATTTGACAAATCAAGGACAACATATTCTTTTATGTAAGAACTTTAAAAATATGAGAGCATTGCAAGATCTCCTGTACACCTAAATTAGTCATTTCTTTAGATTAACTTCAAGTTTCTGTCACTCCACCCAGCTCTGGAACCACACACACACACATTTGGAACACTTTCTCCTATTTTGCTCTGCATTTTAATACAAATTTCTAGCTAGAGGCTTCATGCTCATCAGCCTTCATTAGGGCTCTACAGTTCTACTGGCTTGAACCCCTAAAATAATGTAATATCCTTCAAGAGTTATTAATATATGCTCCTTTGAAGTTGTGTTGCTTGGAACACTCTGAATTCTTTTATTAACTCTTACAAAGGTTTGTCCAGTTTCTAGGTGGTCTTTTTTACAAAGAAAACTTGAAAGAGCAGCTTTCTGTCTTCTTGACTCTGCACCCCTTAAATGATGACCCAAACTTGAGAAGCTGCAAAGTGCAAAAGCTTGGGAGATTTATAAGCACAGTAATTTTTACTGTTAATACTGTAATATTGACAAAGTATTTGTATACATTTTCATATCTTAGGCTAAATTCATGTTGTTGCTAGATAAGAACATAGAAAATGTGAGGTTTATTTTTAACTACAAATACGATGTGTTTCCCGAGTCCTCTGGCTCTTACAAAGAAGGATATAGGAAACCATAATGGTATGAGTAGAAGTAATAATGTTATGATATATATGATAAAATGTCTTCCTTTTTTGCAACTTCATCAATCTAACCATGCATACACATAATAATTCTGACTTGCAGTCTGAAGTTAGCATATATTAAGTGCACTTAGTCAGATTTTCACACATAACTATAGATTTTTATACTTCACATTGTAATTTAGTGTGTAACAAGGATGTAACCACGATTTCAAGTGATTAAATATCACTTGGTGTATATTTAAGTATCTATACTTCTATTTTAGACCTAGGTTATGAGATTCACTACTTAAGCTAGAGTTAGAATGTTAAGCTTGGATGATTATCCAAGCCGAGTTCAGAAAACAATGTCAAGAGAACAGAAAAGGGACATGAAATATGAATAGTGACTTAGCTTCATGCTGCATGTGGAAATCAGACAACAGTAAGCAAATGATCAAATTATGTGTTTTAGTAATCATACTTTATGAGCAATATTAAATGGATTGCTGTTGTCTCACAGAACTCAGAAGAGATAACTGTAAACCTTAACTTACATCTATGAAAGGTAAAGCTGAGAGGCAGAAGTGAGGCTTTAAGATTTAAATGAAAAGAGCATTCAAGTCAAGGCTAACCTCCTGAAGCTGTTAGGCAGCAGAAAGCAAGACTGCTACTATGCATTCCCAAGGCACAGAGAACATTATTTGCAGTCTAGTAACTATCAGCTTGGTTGTGGCACCCTGTCATAAAATAGACTGGGCTTTCACTAAAAATGTGACTACATTTGTGTCCTACTGCATAGTGAAAATACACTCACAGCACAGCTGCTGGTAAATGGCTATTTCTACATCAAATGCAATGAATATCACTCCCCTTATTAGTGGAACTTCTTCCTCCTTATGTTACTTCTTGACATTTGAACCTTATGCTATTGTTTGTAAATTTGTGTTACAGACAAGGCAATCAAGTACAACATGAATAACATCTCTGGAATTCAAATTGGATCCTACAATCACATGAAGATTGAAGACCAGAATCCACATGTCAGCACTTGTCCTGATGCTATGGAAGCAATTTATAAATATTATAAAACAAAGGGTGTATTTGGTAAGAGAAATTTCTCCCTAGTTTTTATGTGTTCACCCCATATAATTAGCTGAGAATCATTTGGTTTGGAATGTATGAAACACTCAAACGGGTAGAAGCAAGGTTATGGTTGGAGATCTTCACCTGACTTCTGGTTTAAATCATAGAATATCCTGAGTTGGAATGGACCCATGTAGATCATAGAATCCAGTGCCTGACATGACACAGAGAAAATTGAAAGTTAAATCATATATTCAAAAGCCACTTCAGATAGAAGTTAGACAATTTTGAAATGCAGTTTGTTTTAATTGGTCCATACTGAATTAAATTATCCCTGTATATTTCTAAGTAACATCTGTATCTCAGAATATAAAACATATACAACTCTAAGAACTCTAGAAAGGGTTTTTCCAGTCTTGCAGGTTTAAGTGACAACCTGTAACAGCTTCAGATCAAAGAGCAAGTCCAGGATGAATACACATGTTCTGTCTGGATATTTCTTGCCTGCCATCACCGAGTTATGCTGCCTCCATGAAATCAACTTCTGGTTGCATCACGAAGATTCTGTTTCCAGATATTACCAATAACTAGTTGGGGGAAGACAGGAGAGGGAGAGTGAAAGGAGCAGAAGAACTGTTGAATCATGCAATTTTCCTACACTCTTCTTTTTGCAGACAATACTACTGTCCTGACAGAAAAGCATTTGAACCTAGTGAGAGAAAATCTGGCTAAGCAGTGGAAGCACTGTGCTCGGAAACTGGGCTTCAGTGATCCTGAGATTGATGAAATTGATCATGACTATGAACGAGATGGACTAAAAGAAAAAGTTTACCAAATGCTGCACAAGTGGGTAATGAGGGAAGGATCTAAAGGTTCTACCATTGGAAAACTTGCCAAGGCTCTCTTTGACTGCCAAAGACTGGATCTCCTTAGTAGTTTGATCCAAATCCAAGAAGTATAAGTTTACTAAGAAAATACTTTTTAGAGCTCTCCTTTTTTTCACATGTTTCCTTTTGGAACATATTTTTTTCACCAACCAGTTCTCAGTGAATACCTCCAATAAATGAAAAAGTTCATGTCACAATATTTGATCTTCCAACAGATTAAAAACCGAAAAAAACATCTTCCTTCCAAATAGAACAATTGTCCAAAGATAACGACAAAACGCAAGACAGATATCAATTCAAGGAGAATGTGTTGCACAAAATTTCTACATTCTAATCTTGAAACGTGTTAGCAGTCATGTTCAGTTCTGAAGACTGACCTACTGCTTGATATACTTGTATAGAAACCAAAATCAACTCTTTGATTTTGCCAGAAGTGCCAATACTTATCAAGCCAGCATTTGACTGGTCTAAGTCAGTAACATATTTGCCCTGGGGTGACTGTATGTTGCTTGTATCCCAAATCACCTGTTTTGTGTTGGATGTCAAATTCCTCAACTTTGAGACTGGTTCCAAGAGTGAAGGGGGAGAGAAGAAGCGCAGAGTTTGTTATCAGAGACTGCACTTGCTTCCCTAAATCCTTCACAAATACCGTGTTGTCTGCAGTGGATGGCGGGAGAGAGATCTCTCTGCTTTTAGTTGGTTTTGAACTAGCTGAGGCAGAGAAGTTCCCCGGACTGTAGCTTTTTCTTTTGTCCTGGAACTGTTCAAACCTGTTGTGGACTAAAATTCCAGAAGAGCACTGGGAGCTCACACCTGTGGCCCACTGGGCCATGGATAGGGCCGTGGCATTTTCCAGCACCGGAGGGACCGGTAAAGACTGAGTGAGCTGAGCTGCAGCCCTCGAAGGGGACTTTCTGGATAGGTCATCTCTTGGAGTGGTGAGAGTTTTTTTTTCCCTTAATATTGTTCAACTTTTGTGCTGGGAAGTGCTTTGCCTGTTAAACAGGTTTTTTCCACTCCTCTCCGAGGAAGTCTTTTCCCAAGCCAGTTGGGGAAGGGGCTGCTTGAATTTGCTTTCTAGAGGAACCCCTTTGGAGGTTTTCTCCCAAATTTGCCCTAAACCAGAACAACATATCAAGTATTTTTATAATTTTTATTAAATACAGATGTCTAGAATTATGCAGAACAACAGCATAAGTAAAAGCAAAACCTATTTCCGGCTTTAAAAGTCTGTAACTGAGATTTTATAGTTATATTATTGCATTAGGTTTTTACACTTGTTTGGTAGAAAAGATTTTACAGGGTAAGAGTCTCATCTGCTTTATGAAATAATGAAAAAATAAGTTCAATCAGTATGCAATCCAAATTAAAAATGCAAGAAGAGAAAGGTGCCTTATTACTACCTCTTGACTGAAGATCCATTCTCCTACTCACTCTGGGGGGGTCAGTCTTACTACATTCTGAATCTCTTAGGCTGCATTTATATTAGTAGGCTAAATGTGCCTGGAAATGTTACTGGATGCTGAGGTTAGACTGGCATGCTGCCAGAATAGCTAATTCTTTCAACCTCCAAAATGTTGAGCAAAGCCTATTTCAAAGCACTCAGGTTGTTTCTGGGGAACACTGGGACAGCTCTGTAGCGTAGGTGATGGTATCCCAATGCCTGGAAACGTTCCCTGTCACTCTGACTTCCTAATATGGACATAATCTCAGTGTGCAGGATCTATGAAAGAAGAATTACTTGAAGTTTTTTGACTGAAGAATTATGCCAAATTCTTCTTATGAGGGACAACGCCTCCCATTCCATCAGATTTACAGATATTTCAAGCAGATGTTTTAGAGTAGGTAACTGTTTAAGTTGTACACAGAATACTGTGTATTCTTTAGTGTTCATAACTATCCATTTTAATGGTCAGAAAAAAGATAACAGCTTAATGGAGTGCAGTTAGAATGGATTTCTGCTCCTCGATGCAGCACCCACTGTTTCAGTGGAAGCAAAGTGAAACTGTAATCAAAGCAAGCATCAACATATTTGTAATCTTAAACCTATTTAAAATTTACTGCACTGCCTTGCAGTTTTGACTTGGCAATATGCTAAACTTTCTATAAATTCCTGAGTACAATAGAATTATGGGGTTTATCTGTCTAATATAATAAGCTTCCCAGCTCTGGGAAGTATGATACACTTCCAAGAAAAAGAAAAACTATTCTTAAAGCAGAGAGATGGGTTAGGGGGTGTCTTCTCTATGTCAGTTCACAGAGCTACAGCGAGCAGCTACTGTGTTAATTCATAAACCAGATCCCTGAACAGATCACAAAGTCCATTTATGTTCTGTTAACGCTGGTTGCACTGTATTGCTACATCAATTCCCAAGCCCCCATTGGTTTTTAAAGTCTCCCATATCTGCAGTCTGTATTTAAACAATATGCAATTTTTCAATCATAAGACCTTGCCTTATTTGGTACACAGAATGAATGGTGATAATTTAATGGACATACATTAAATGCTTAATTTGCTCTTTATTAAAGCAAGTCTAGACCTTACTTTCTGAAACAACAAGAACAGAGATGTAGACCACAAACAAGAAGCATTTTAGAACAAGACTTGGGCATGGGGCAACCCTAGATCTTAACTGCAGGCTGTGGGACATAAAGGTCATTGTAGCCTTGCTGCTTGTCAAGTCCAATTCTAGTGCTCCTAGTTCATGTGGCATTGTAGATGGCACAGAGCACAAACAACCAAACTCGCCCAGAGATGAACTCCTTCACTACAGCCCTTGCAGAACTCAATCACAGAGAGGATTCAGCTTCCTGGGGAGAAGGGCTAAAGTATTACCTACAAGTCCTTTAGCATACTATAGACACCACGTAATAGGATGCAATGCCTGGAAGCAGCAGCCCGGCAGGCCAAATTTTAATACATATTTAATAATAAGGATGATGAACTCCTGGAGTAAACTGCTTAGGGAGTCTGTGGATCTTCTTATTATCTCTTAATTAAGACTGGTCTTGTTTCTTAAGATGGCTATCACTGAAGTCAAAGCTATAAATCTCAATAGAAGGTGAAATATAAAAGCAAATCTTGTACAAGAGGTCCAACAAAAAGAGTTAGTACTCTCCCCAACCTAAAAATATACAGAAACATTAAGTACAGAAGAGAGAG
Source organism: Regulus satrapa (assembly GCA_013396955.1). NCBI lineage: Eukaryota > Metazoa > Chordata > Aves > Passeriformes > Regulidae > Regulus > Regulus satrapa. The sequence goes on from VWZN01004046.1 coordinate 26,773, forward strand.
ATAAGCTAATACTAACTGACTGGATTGCTCATTTTACCTGCCCTCTCCCCTGCTAAAAAAAAAAAAGGGGACATGGATGGAAAGACTATGATATATTATGGCATAGATCACTGTTTTACATTTCACAGTAAAACAAAGGAGAGAAAGAACAGAAGAACAATTTCACATCCAACTGGCCAGCTATCAGCCTCACGGGCAGAGGCAGCAGTAATGCATCAGCCTTACAGAGATTTTTTTATAAGACTGGCGAGGTGTGAGATGGAGGAAATGGCTGTGAGCTGCTGCAGCAGCAGACCTCCTTGTGGTCTCTCCTTTAAGAACAGAAGGCAAACTCATCCAGTTATGCACAAGGGTATTATGTTTTCCCATTTTAAAAGAGTACTTTAGGTCAAATACAACTCAAGTACAACCCCTGCCCAGTAGTTACCCGCATCACACAGCAGCCAATCTCTGTTGCAACTCTTAAATGCAGTCTGAGTCCATGTAACTCAGAGCAATTAATTGGTTTAATTTTTTTACTATGCCCCCACTAGCAGTGTACAAGCAGCTGAGGAATGTGAGGAATGTTTACTCTTTCCAAAATAGTTGCTAAATAATACCATTTAATAATGATGCATTAAAAACTCCTAGAGGACATTGTTGTAAGTATTTGATATGTGACCTCTGAACTGAGCTGGTAACACACAGCTCCTCTTCCTCAGAGGCCAGTTTCTAAGAGAGGCAACACGCAACACTTGAGTTTTGACTGATTGAACAGCTTTAAGCAAACTGTGCCACTTTTGTCTGATAGATTTTTCAGCACTGTTTGATAACAAATGAAAACCATCTTTCAGCTTGGAGGCACATGGGAAATTGAGTAAGAATGCCTAAGCCTCTGAAACATGCTCAGCCACCACACGGTGAGGAGGAGCTACAGGGATACAAAGTAGGAAGGATCATCCAGTACAAGCAAGGACGAATTAGAGCTAAGTAGCACTTGGGAGAACTTTCTTCATGGGATCCTAGTGCCCTCCAGGCGTTTTTCCCTACTCCTTCCTCTTTGAAGTCCCAACAGGCTACAGAAAGTGCTCCTTGCAGTCCCCACAGGCTACAGAAACCTTCCTCCTTGCTAGGTTTCCCTTCTAGCATACCAATTAGCATTAGGAGTCAGCCGACCATGCTCATTTGCTTCTTAACACACAAGAGCAGCTGATGAAAGTACAGCTCCTTAATACAGCCCCTGGGATAAAGGGAAGGGGGAAGGTAGGATCAGAACAGGCTCTAGTAGAGACTAGAAGTGATCTTTGTGCTGGAGGAAGCATTGCCTATGAGCAAAACAAAGAAGAGCAGAGTTCTGACTTATGCCGGGTTTCCCCCTCCTCTACAACTCTTAAGTAGGTCACTTCCTTTCTCTTTAGCAGGGTTTCTTCATCCCTTCGGTACAGACACTAACTTCTGCCAGAACTAAGACGTGATCTGATAATAAGCATTGTAGCCTATAGAGCTCAGAGTGATGCTTGATAAGAGCTGCTTGAAACAGAAACCCATGCTAATTTCCTTAATGAACCAGTAATACTTCTGGATTTTGAATGATGGGTTGCAACTCCTCTGCACCCTACACACACCCCTCTCTAATTAGCTGAGAGACCTAAATGCAGCACTGGAAAGGATGTCTTTCAGTCACCAGATTCATCAAAATAGATTTGCACAACCCCTTCCATAAACAAATCAAGAACCGTCTTCTAAATGTTACTCTTGCCTTCTCCACAGGACAAGCTGTTTCTTCCTTCATACCAGAGTATTTGGTGTAATTTCAAATCTCTGTGTCTAAAATGTCCTAAATATTGTGATAAATGGACGAGTCGTGCTAATTAAAAATCTTTTTACTTTTGACAAGGTAGAATTGGCCTTGAGATAGAGTTAAAGCTAGAGATAAATCGAAGTGATAGGGAGTATCCTGCTAGGTTTTATTTATGAGCTGATAAGCATTCCTTCTTGGAGCATAACAACTTAATTGCCCAAGAACCTCATGTGCATGTGCACATTGTGAGGTCACCTAGAGGACATCTGATGAAGACTAGAACCTTCATCCCCACGACTACCAAAAAGAGGAGAAGACTCCCTAGCAACAAGGGGTTCTTGCGCTATGCAAAATGGTGATGAAGATCTCAAGAATTGAAACCAGGAGGAGGTTTCTAGGAATGTTAATGAATAAGTATATTGTATATAATTGTGACTCACCTTATTTTGCCTCGGGACATGAGGAAGGGTGGAAAGCCCCCCACTTAGCCCCCGATCGGTGATTTTTACCTATGCCTTAAACATTTGATACAAGCTTTATATGAACTTTATACTAATCTTTGTTATATTCGATTAATGACTACTGAAGTTTAAGATTTTCTTTGTGTTCATTTATATTAATTATCCTACACTATTGTACTAATTTTCTACTAATCATTTAGGAAGCTACTGATTAAAGTTTAATATTGACACCTTCACTGATATGTTTATCGAGTTAAATATATGGGGCTCAGTTCATAACAATATGGTCAGAAACCAAACCAAGACTATGCTTGGATTTACAAGATGGAGATTATATTCAACTTTGAAATTCCAAGACCTCCCAGTGAAGTGCCCAAGTGCAGGTATGGCAGATTTATAATTCAATTATTCATGAACATACAAAAGATTAGATAGAAACATACCTAAGATAAGCTTAAGTTGACTGACACTATCCTTTGCTAGCATAAGAAAGCTGCAGGCAAGCAAAGAAAATCATGACACGTGTCTGTGTTTTAGTTGCTTCATCAATCTGACATGTTCTTTGAGCCAAGGTATCTGGGATCTTTTTCTGTGATCTGCTCTGCTTATGACAAAACATCCTTTCCTTTGTGATGCAAGTCTGATTGTTCCCAGCTAACTAAATACGCCTCCTGCTACAAAATCACTTACTGCTACTCCCCACACTTCATAGCTTCAAAAGTCATGACATAGTCAGCCTTTCTAGTTTGGAAGGTTAATACCAAATCACAAAAATATCCATATTTTCACATCTTTGTTCTGAATTTGGCAATTCTCCACTACCCAAATCTTACCTCTTTCTGGAGCTGAAAGCAACAAGATTTTTGTCCTAAGGTGAAAACATAAGAATCAACATCCAAGAGACAGAAAACCCCAAGCAACAAAACAGTCCTGAAATAGCAGGCTACTTCACCTCATAGAAGCAGCTAAAATAAATGAGGCAAAAATAATCAGTCAGTGTGTTCACAGACTCGGGAAACAACGTCTACAACAGTGCCTGAATCACCGGAGACCCCAGCAAGTCACAGAGATGGCTGTAACACAGCTGGAGCAGGGACAGGGACTGATGGCACTGTGTTGAGCTGAAATCAGGCTCTAGGACCTGGTGTGTGGCAGAGACCCCAGCTGAGGCTGATTGGGGCAATTAAAGCCTACTGGTGCCCAGACGGCCCTAAAAAAATGAGTTCCCTCTTGAAAACTCCAGAGTTAAATTCCTGCTAATGCTGATCATGCTGGTGTCTTGTATGGGATTGCAGCTCCTGATGGGAGAATCCCATGAGTGGGTGAAAATAATGCCTCTTGAGAACTGCAATTAGTCTTTCTGCCTGATGATCCAGCAGACCTCAAGGGACTCACTATGTCAATCACTGACTAGTTCTATTCTAGATTTTCTGCAACCTGCGGAAGTGCAGACATAGTAGATACATATTTTCTATCCAACCACGAGTCAAAAGACTCCTCCTTGCTATTTAACTGGCACATTGAAAATCTCACTGTTGTGCAGTTTTGTCACTTGCAAGAAGTTTTGGAAAACATTTCCCCGGGTGTTCAGTTCTGTAAGGGTGACCAACAGAACTGCCTGGCTGCAGGGGCTGTGATGGTTTGCCAGAGGTGACAGTCTCACTGTGCAGCTGTGACATTCTGCAGAGCATTACCTGGATATGAGGGAACCCCTGCTAGTAGCTGATGACCAGAGCAAAGAGACAGTGCCACACGAAGAGAGCAAAAAAATGGCAAGGACAGCTAAAAGGGAAATCTGTCCTCAAGGACACATCATGGGCAGAACAGTACCTCTTCTAAACATCGCCTTTTCTTTTTTTCCTTTTTCTTTTCTTTTCTTCTCTATGCAATGGCCAGAAACAGGTAGTTTCCAGACTGAACCATCAGAAGTAATCAGACAAATAAAACTGTTTCATGGGAGTGGTCAGGAAAACTAGTGGTCCAGGTTGTTCTCAACTCTTTCATGTGTGTAAAAGCAAACCAAAAAGCAAAAAGTTTCAAGTAGCCTGTGTCTGGGTTGCTCAAAACTTTTTCTCTCCTTTCCACCAGTAATTTATGAAAACATATTTGAGGAAATAGTTGAACTGAAATACTCTCTTCTCACAGGTGCCCGTCACTGTGTGCCAATCTGCTTTACTAACAAGACTGGATGTTCTGGTGAACTGAGTAGGTCGAACACAGCTTGAATCTGCGAGTTTTCACTCTGTCCTCAGATCATCCACCACTTGCATTCAGCCTTGGCAGAGTCCTGCTTTCACAGCTGTACCTGAGGCCATTTCCCCGTGGGCCGAGACAGCAACTTTGCCTGAATTATTCCCCTCACAGTGCCAGTCATTCAACACACACACACACACACACACACACACACACACACACACAGAGAGAGAGAAAAGGGTCCTTTGCCAATGTCATTTCTGCCCAAGTGCCATACTATTTTTCTCTCTTCAGGCCAAAGGCAGGAAGGGTTGCATGGTCCTGGCACTTGGGAGAGGAATGCCCACTTTACAGGCCTCCTGTGCTCCAGAACTGTGGCTGGAGCTGGAGATAACACACGGTGGAGCAGCTCGATTGTGACAGCCTCTTCTACAGAGGGACCTCTCAATTTCTCTCACACTGAGAATGGAGTTAGCCCATCTGAAACTTTCCCAGTTCTAGGTGCTACATAAATCTCCCCATCTCCCTTTTTCCTTCATCTGGGAAGGGCATTTGGATTCACCTTTCTACTTACCTCTTCCCCCACCCGTACACTGTATGACAAACCCTTTCTACCTCATCCTTCAGCACCCCTTCTGAGAATTTATGTTTCCTTCAGCCTTAGTAAGTAGTTGATATGGAGGAAGAATAGATTGAAAGGCATTTTAAGCAGCATGAAATTGTTTACAAGTTGGAAACCTTTCCCTCTGAAAGCTCATAGTGACACATGAGATAGGAGCACCTTTGGATTCACAGAAAATGCAGAATTCAGAAGAAAACAATTTTTTACAGCATTAGGCGGAGCTACTTCTTTGTCCAACACACAGAATAGTCAGCCATCTCCTCCAGTCATTTTCCACCAGAAAGAAACTTAGACAGTGAGACTCACAACAAAAATGAGCCTCTGAAAGTAGCCTAAGAACCATGGAAACTGCAGGGGCTTGTAAATATCACTAGGCAAGAGCTAAGGCAGCTTGTCCTGACGAAGGATTGTTTGTAATTATCCATACTAAAGACCTTAATCCTAAATGGTTTGATCTGCTCAGGGGATAAACTGAACCAGTATGCTTACACAGTTGAGTTAATCTCTTTATGCATTGGGATTTGTTATGACTGTCATTCATCTCTAGGACTTCTCAGTTCCATGCACACATATATGGAAGTGGGGTGGGAAAGCTGACAACGATTCACTCTCAGGGCAGTCACTGAGCTTCTGCTGGGCTGGAATATGTAACACTGACTTGTGCTGAGGAAATTCCCATCATCCTGTATAAGGCAGGAGACCTTTAACCCTAAGTCTGTTTCAAGCTTTGTACCAGCTCTGGAGCTTTCTGCTATTTTCCTCATTACCTTCTCCACCATCATCCTGGCTGGCTTTGACTCAGACTCATCCATTCCCCTCCATGCTTGGAAAACAGGCACCAAGGAACACAGCTGGACACCGAGGAAAGCAGTTGGTCTCCTTGATGTTTTTTGTGCAAATAGTGGGAAGGTGCAGAGGAAAGCCAGGTCAAATGCTGCGTTAATCGAAAGCAGTCAGGCAGCTCCAGAGGCGGCCAGCCCTGATCAGTACAGGCACTTGCCAGGGAAAAGCCCTTGGCCAGATATTCCCCACAAGCAGGCCCTACAAACTACACCGATGAGGCAGAGTTCATGATTCCTGCCAAGGGCCGGGGAATGCCTGGATTCAGACGCTGAAGGCACCGCCACAGGGGAGGCTGCACTAGGCAGAGCTGCCCTCACTGTCCCAGCTGCCCAAGGGACCGATCTCCAGGCAGACCTGGAGCCACAGACCCTGTCCTCTGGGCTCTCACACCCCCCGGAGCTTCTGCATCACGAGCAACGCCGGAGGAGCAGTTCACGGCTTCAGCTCCCATGTAGCTCCCGGGGCTGGGATCTTTGCTCCCGGCAGACACCCGGGCGCTGCCCTGTCTCCGCCTCTTGGAGAGGATGGAGGCGCTCACGGTGCCCCGCTTCCCGCCGTGACCGAC
>VWZN01004046.1:33970-52761 GCA_013396955.1 Regulus satrapa
CCGTGACCGACGGTGCAGCCACACACCTACGCGGCGCTGGGCGCTGCAGAGGCTGGAGAGGTCAGAGCCCTCCACCCTCGCCTCATGCTCTCAAGCGGGAGCAGCATTATCCCTCCCAGGGCTCCAAGGGAGCCGCATGAGGAACCGGGAAAACGACCCCGCCGGCGGAACCAACAAACCCACCCCAACCAGACAGCTCCCGCNGGTGCAATGTTTTGCCGGAGCGCGGGGCGGGCCCTCCGGGTTCTGGAGTTGCTGCAGTTGCAGCCGCCCGCCCGGACAGCGCCGCTCACTCCCCGGGGACCGGCCGCCTGCTACGGGTAAAATCCGCAGCCGCCTCTTCCTCCCTTTCCCCAGCTCCCTCTGCTCCCTTCTCGCGGCTTAGGGAAGGGGATGTGTCAGACAGGCGGCGGGAGGGACAAAGTGCGTAGTTAGCAGAGGGGGCGTGCGTTGGACGGGGAGGGCGGAGGTGCCAAAGCGGGGACGCCGGCGGTGTCCTGAGGAGCCTGCTCCCGCTTTCCCTGGCGCTGCAGGGCTCTGTGCCGGCCTGTCGCCGTCCCCTCTGGCGGTCCCCGCAGGGCAGGACGTGCCGCTGACCCGCCTGCCCCTCGGTCACCTGCTGCTGCTGAGGGGCTCCCTGGAGGTCGCCAAGAGAACACGCGTATCTAATGTATATCGTACTGCTTATTCCGTAGATCCTACAGAGGAAAACTGACGTAGTACCGTAACTTTTTAACCCAGCACAGATAAAGAGTGAGTCGTGTTGTAGCACAGCTGGAGCACGGGTAGTTCCCAGATTAAGCTGCACTGCTACAGAGTACAAGGTGAAGCACAAGATCTGCCCACTCAGCATCTGTGCTGCCTTGGTAAACATAGGCAGTGTGTATCCAATGCTTCTCAAAGAGTTAGACACCTTAATATTACTAATTCAAAATACCAGGATGGGGCTTTTGTTTCGCTTTGTTTTACCAGAGTTTCCAATTCTGTCAACCAACGTTGTTTTTTTTTTTTACGCTCTTTATGAAAACATAACAGAAAGTGAGTCGTCCTGCTGACGAGCACACTGATAAAGTGATTTCAGGCTCACAGAAATATGGTATTGGGAGGACCAAATATGCCTTAGGTGTTGCCAGTTCTAATACAATTTCTCAGTGCATAAAAAAACCCAACTTATTTGTTGTTAGTCCAAAAAGTATTGAAAATACCCTCTGCATGAAACTCCTGGATTTAAGTGGACTTCACACCAAGGCACAATCCAAGAATGGAAAAGCATCAGACTCAGCAAAATTCTCAAGCCCCTGATGTTAATCATTAATCCTAAAAACACAGAACTATATGAAAAATATCTAAATAGGGAAAGCAGAATACATAACTCTTGTCTATTAAACTGTATGCTGCTAACCTGTTTTTTAAAAGGCAACAACATGTTGATTATTACTGTTTTGTTAGGAACTGAAAGTGGCTTTGGCAATTATTAATCATAAGCAAAACAACCATCACGATTCTTAAAATTTAATAAGAGTAATATGCTGATATACTGTGGTGAGAACTATAATAAAATACCTGTTGAAATTAGTGACAAACCAAAAGATGGCATGTGAAGAATTAAAAAACGCTTATGAAGGAAAAAAGTGAAAGTATTCAAAATAGGGGTAAGGCAGCCATATGAGTACTATGTGCAGAATTTGAATTGTAAGGTGTATAAACCACATCAAACTTTAAGGAGGTTTAGTATTGCAGTCAAACTATCATTTGGATCACATTAGCATAGCAATTCAGCAAAAGTCACTGAAGTTATAATTACACAATTAATTTCTTCGAGCTGTATTCTTGCCACAGATCTGCATTTGTACTCCAGTTCTCAAATTGGATCTGCACATAAGGAGCTGATACTATTCTGCTCAGTCACAGCTTCTATTCAGGCATGTGGCATGATGGGTTACATAGACCCAGGATTTTATGTAAAATCAAAATTAGCTTTGTGTTGAAGAGGTGCTGTGGTTTAACTGCCACATATATTGGGAACTTGAGTTTTCAAGCTATTGTAAATTTTCTTATGAAAAGAGTTTAAATTAGTGGGATTTTTTTTAATCTGTAATCCACCCCTTTCAACTGTATACATACTGTAAGTAGTTCAGACTTTATATATTAAAACTGAATTGTTAATGAATTGCCCCGTGCAGATCATGGAATAGAGATTGTTATTATATCTAAGACTGGAAAACAACATGTCTCTATGCACATGAAATTCACACTGATTGAATCCATAGGGCATGAATATTAATCTATGTAAAATTGTGGTTAATCAATAGGTAACCAAATGGAAAGACTTTTATATTATTTGCTTTAAATAAAATGAGTTAGGCTGCTTAAAAGATGTTTTGTAAACATTAGGGCACAAATATGCATGGGAGAACAGATGTAATGGTTAAGATGCAATGTAATGTAATACTGTTAAGAAGATACTTTGAATCTGTGCTACTTCTGCTTTCTCACCAGGGGTTTGTATCTGGACATGGTTTCTCAGGTCACTTATTTGCATTTACACATTTGTCTTGCTTTGTGTCACTGAAGATTGGTGCAGGGGTTTAAGTGTTGGGGCTGAAAGATGGCCTGCGCAGTCAGTTTCTGTGCTGATTTTTCAGTGGTTGGATTTATTGCTCATGTGGTATTTTCCAATTAAGCGTTATCTCCTGGTGAGATTACACTGACGGAAATATTATTACCACATTCTTCTTCTCCGCTCTCATCTCAGGGCAAAGTGGTTTTCATTGCAGACCCTGTAGTTCATGAGGAGCAGCAACAATAGATTATAGTTTCTCTGGCAGATGAAGAGGCTCCTTTTAGTAATAGCAAGGTGAACACCAGCCATTTTGGAAGTTATGCTGTGACAGAATGAGGTTTCTCCTCTCTAATGTGTTAACTTCAATGTTTCTGTAGCCATGTAAAGCTGCCTTTATATTTTCCTAGTTGCACTGTTTTCCCCCCAACCCTTTAGCCTGGGTATGAATGCTACATAGTGGTCACAACTGAATGCTTTTCTGCTCTCTGGAAGCTTTTTTTAACCTTCTGTGCACCCGTGAAAGGCAGGTGACCCATTAAAATCTCACAGTGTTGTGATTAATGAAAAGTAAGAAAAGTAATTATTCTGTATTTCTGGAGTGACCAGGTGCTAATGAAAATTAACTGTCTGAATGTTTTCCCGTTTCTCTCCTCTTTCCCTATCCCTAGTACTTCAATAACATCTGCCAAAATCCAAGTGAATGGAGTCCACCTGCATTATCAGCAAACAGGAGAAGGAAGCCATGCAGTTCTTCTGCTTCCAGGAATGCTAGGTTTGGAGATTTTACCTTGCCTTTGTAGAGCAACCACCTCTTTGTCCATCTGGTCTCAAGCAAGAATGCACAAAACCATTTTGTAATGTATTCAACACCTGATTACGGAGCATTGTCATTAAAAAAAATTGCTACACTTACAACAGAAGGGAAAATGCAGAGTCATTGCCATCAATTAGCGGTTTTTTAGAATATTTTTGTCTAAGTACCAGGCACCTTTTATATAGAGTCTTGGTTTACCTAGTGGTCACTTGCACTTTTGAATTTAACTGTGCAAAAGCGATGTCCAGGACAGGTGGTAAATAGCTACACAAGCTGGAAGATAGCAGAAGGGGGAAAAAAATCAGGTCAGCTGTATTTATTACACAGACTGAATTATGCATTCCTCTTTAGAAGCTGGATGGATTCCAACTGAATTAATGATATAATGTAACTCTTATAATTTATTGTAAAAAAGTCACTGGTAATTTTTTTTTTTTCTGAAAGATGTATTTTCATGTTTTGTTTATTCAGAGCAACATCATTAAGATTCTCAGTGGCTTTTTGAGATGGACAGCAGGTTCTGTTAGCTAAGTGGTATCTGTCCATCAAAAGCGCTGTTTTTGATAACAACCTTTTGAAATAAACACAGCCTATTTTTTCTGGGTTCTTGCTGTTCTAAAGGATCCATCAGACTTACCAACAGTTCATGTCAGGCTGTCAGTAGGATTGTTACTGTGCTCAGAGTTGGGCAAATGCTTAACTGGATAAATGCTGAATAAGATGCATAAGATGATAAAATGTCAAGAACTGAAGAGCAGGAAACATTTGTTCTACTTGGCAGCAACATTTTCAAGTCTTCATGAAGTGGTTCTTTAAAAGAATTCTCAAGGGGAAGGTGGAAAAACATCAGTACTAGTCATCCTTCAAGTAGTCATATGTTTCAGCCTATTGATTTTAAACAGCTTTTTAAACTAGCAATCCTGTTGCCAATGCAAACTCTTTAAACAGAAACAACATATTGCTTCAGTTGTGAGCATTATTATTGATGATTATTTATTATTTTATGCATTATTGCTATGCCCATAGCAGGCTACAGAAAGCCTCTTTTATAACTTAGACCTGTTGATGGTATCTGAGGTATCTGAGATTTCTCCAAGTAAACAGGAAAAACCCTCTTAAATGCCTTTAAATGGCCTTTTTAATGTAGCAATTGATAGCAAATTTTATATTTCAACACATTAAATTTGAAGAGGTTTTAATCAAACAGCATTTGATACTGTTACCACATGACCACAACACAAATAAGACAAACTGCAGTCTTACCTTTATCCTAGGTTACCTTCATTCATAGATAGCTTAGTACAGTAGATGGGAGTACTTAATTTTTAAATCCTTTGAAGATCTGCATTGTTAATAAAATAAATGGTTCTCTATCAGAAAAAAAAGGCTCTATTTGGCTTTTTTTACATACTAGAAAAAAACCTACACAATTTCATGCTTCTGTGTCATCACAGTCTCCTCAGGGAACAAAGCATTTAAAGGTCAACTCTTAGCACCAGTATTCTCATAGAGGTGCTTTATCAAGTAATAACTGTCTGGCACATGCTTTTCACTAACAAATTTGTAGCAAAATATTCCTGCCCTCTCAGTTTCACCTGTATTCCCCAGGTAAACAGCAATGACCATGCTAATGCTTTAAATCTGTCCAAGATAAATCCATACTCAGGTAACTCAGTTGAAGGTACTGTATTTAATCACATCTGAGTGTGCTGTTCTTGATAACCTTTCATAGCTACCAGAAATGGTTTGCTCTGAACATACTGCAGATGCTTCTAAAGATTTTAGTTGTGGCACTTCTTGTCTAAGAGTTGCAGTGGATAAATTTAATTTAATTTAATTTAAGGATTTAATTACAATTAAAGAGTACTTCACTTGTTGGATAATCTCATATTTGGAATAAAGTTACAACTTTTCCCCACATTCCCTTTAGAGTGTGTATATTGTGTATGCAGTATGGTGGTTAATAAAACGGAAAAATTATAATGTTTCAGGGAGTGGTCAAACTGATTTTGGACCGCAGCTTAAGTCTATGAATAAGCAACTTTTCACAGTTGTTGCTTGGGATCCTCGAGGATATGGAAAGTCCATTCCTCCATCTCGAGACTTTCCTCCAGATTTCTTTGAGAGGGATGCAAAAGATGCTGTGGATCTTATGCAGGTAAATCCATTATGAGATTGTTTTTTTCCAAGCTGTTTTCCTTAAATTTTGAGAAGGAAGAAGGTTGTTTACAGCAGATTATGAAAAGACCATACAAATAAAGGCTTAAAAGTGAGCATATATGCACTATTCCAGAAAATATTTTCTTCTTCCACCTATTCTGCAAGATGCATAGAGCAGTGGGAATTGATATAAAGCAATATGCTTTTATTCTAAGACACTGCCCAAAGAGGTTTGGAACCAAGAGCCATGTTAGTTTAGTTAAATGTGTGTATAAGAAACAAAATCTATGCAAAGTAGTTTAATTGAAGGGATTACCATGCTGAAAGGCTCTTAGACAATTTTCTGTCAAATAGAATCTTGGCATTTTGCCTTGAGCAGCTCATTTTAAGAAACATTTGATTCTAAAAATTAACTTGATGCTTTGCATTTTCAGCATATTACTGAAGTAATTTTTGGGGAAATCAAAGGCTTCCTGTGACCATACCAAGTCTTATTAATTAATACAGCTATTGTGCTTATAAAGAATATGCCCTAAAGCTGTTATTATTTTTCCGTCTTGCAGAATTTATATTCAAATCTGTGTTTCTGTGTTCTTCTTTTATTCTGTCCTATAACTGCTGACACTATATTCTGGTTTAGCTTTAACTGATATTCTGGCTTTTTAATGTCAAGATATGCAGTCTCTTTGGTCATGTTAAGAAAGTTAGCAGAGCATTAAAATTAAAAAAAATATGAGGCAAGATTCAGACAGTCAGTCCAACTGTATTTCTTTATTATATAAACAATAACCTTGCTTAAAACCCATCTGCAGCTGGAAATGTGGCCTTCCAGGTGTATTCTGCATAGTGAAACAAAGTAAGTCTGACAGCAGAATCAGGATTAAGACACAGATTTGCCCTCTAACTATAAGAGCTATCTCTCTGTACTGTAAATCTTCAATTTCTTCTGCTACACTAGCAAATAAAAGAAAGATGCTGCCACGAATAGGTGGCAAACTTGCAGTTTAAATGGTTGTAACACCCTTTCTTGTCTCTGTTCAAATACTAATAAATGCAGAATATTAAGAGAGCTTTCCCCAAAGGGAATGTAGCCATGTAGCTTCCAGCCAAATAGGACAGCAGCCTACCAATCTCTAGAGCTGCCAAAGCAAATGAGGCATCCTGGTTTTTTGAAGATGTTTCTCAATATAAGCATATAATAACAACTTACTAAAATGTTACCAAGCGTGGGTCACTCGCTTCTATTTTAGGGTATTATAAAGCACAAATCCCAAGGAATCATTCCAACTATGATTTCCAGAATACAATGGTTTATATACATAATCCAGCCTGCAATCGGCCAAAAACCACATCCATATATGGGTGACCCTTCAGAGCATTTGTTCTAGTCTCCTTCAGATTCTGGTGTCTCTGCTGGAGCTGTGAGCGATGCAGGGCTTCTGTGAAATAACAAAAGCTGAAATTCTGCAGGGTTTTTAGCACCTTTATGCAGAAGACAGTGCTCTGTAAAGGAGTTTTCTTGAAATAAAAGGAGTATAATGCACCTAAGTCCACTTTGCTGCCCTCCACCCCAATGTCTAATGCTATCAAAGTTAATAGCATTAAAACAAGCATTAGGGACATCATTAGTGTTGATATTTAAGAAGTTCTTACTCTTCAGAGCCAGTGTCCTAGCAAAAGGATGGGCTTCTCTATGTTTTTATAGATCAGCTGTAACTTCTTCTTGTGCTACACTCCCTGTGATGCAGTGAAACTACACATGCAGTGCAGAGTGATGTTGTCTTGGAGATCACTGTTGTATGTGATCATTGGATTGCATTTCACATAGGCCTGGATGGAGCAGATGACTCCAAAAGAAATTTTGTTCACTCACTGAGTAAAGGCAGCACAAAATCACCCACAAAACTGTGCTGTTCAGCCAGCTCTCAGGTTATTGCCCATGCTAAGTTAGCAACCTGTACTGTAAGTAGTTTAAGCAAGCAAAGATGCACAGATTATCTAGCATGTGTTACATCACATTGTTTTTCTGAAGGCTGCAAAGGATAAATGGAATTCCTTCTGCTGGAAAGGCATCCTGAGATATCCCAAAGAATGCATCAAGATAAAGACTAGTAAACATGAGAAATACTGGAGGCAAATATATCTCAAATAATCTGGCATGAAGAACAAAAAATTTAATCAGCTATTCCATCCATCAGCCAACCTTGAGCTCCATCATTTGATATTGGCAGTAGGGGAACAGTAGCAACATCAAAAATGTAACCTTTTCAAGCATTGCTGCCAACCCCCAAAAGCTGCCAAGATACCAGGGAACCTGCAGCAGCACAATAGTGAAAGTTGGAAACAGATTAACTACCTCTTCATCAGACCAGGGCCAGCTTCTGATCAGCTACAAAAATTCAAAGTTCTCTTTTCTTGCTATCAGCCCTTACTTCACTGGTCCCTTTTTCCCCCTTCCTTTTATATTTTCTGTTTAGTAATTATAGCTTTGCAGAGTGAAATCTAAAATGGGTAAAAACTAAGTGAGCAGAATATCAAGGATGAGGCCAAAACCAGAAAAGCCCTGTAAGGATAGAAGTCTGTTAAATATCAAGTTGATTAGTAAAGTTGTGCCTCACTTGAGCATCGAGTTTACACAAGCAAAATATAAACTTTTTTTCTCCCTCTGTAGTTGTATCTCTCATTGCCTGCATTTTTGCTTTCTTTTGTTCCAATAAAGCAGGCCAGGACTTCAACACCACCAAGCACCAAAGCAACTCATTCAACTAACTTGCTCTTTTTCCTCCAAAAGTACAATATCCTCTTTAATTGCATTTAAAAGGCTAATTTCTGCAGAACAAAAGCAAAAAATAAAAAAAAAACACTGTGAAATATATTTTCTTGTGAATGAGTTCACAAACTGCAGTTCCTATATGCAAGACTTCAAGTATTGCTTAACCATTGAATATCATCCCTCTACAAACCTTCAGATGTATTTTCTCATTAGTGCCTTTACCTTCCCCACTGAACATAACACACACAAAATCCTCTCTCCTGTGACTGCCAGTACTCCCTCCCACATACAGTGATTTTTGTGAAAGCAAGAGTTTCAAATTTTAGTAGAAAGCATTATCATGAAATCACCAAAAATGCTGAGTTGGAAGGGTCCCATCAGGATCATCGAGTTCAACTCCTGACCCTGTGCAGAACACCTCCAGAATCACAGCATGTTCCTGAGAGCATTGTCCAAATGCTTCTTGTACTCTGTCAGGCTTGGTGCTGTGACCACTGCCCTGCAGTGGGGTTCCAGTGCCCAACCACCCTCTGTGTGAAAAACCTTTTCCTGATATCCAACCTAAACCTCCCCCAACTCAGCTTCATGCCATTCCCTTGGGTTCTCTCACTGGTCAAAATGAATTAAGGTCTTGGTTGTCATATTTTTTGCCCTAAGCTTTCCTTTTGAAGAAGGAAGAATTTAGTTATTAATGTTTTGAATCACAACTGACTGTGAAGTAACATTTAAAATATACACTTACAAGCTTCCAAAAAAAAAAAAAAAGAGGGAATTAGCAACTAAAATTTAATACAACGATTCAGAAAATACTTTAAGCATTTTTTGGTTGTTGCAGAGCAGATTATGGTTTTTAGCTCAGCTGGCATCAGTAAGCCAGATCACTGGCTTCCATTTTTCAAGTCTTACATTTTTATTTTTTTATTTAAGTTTAGCTTAATCTTGCATTGCTTACTATCCACACTGTGATAGTCTTTGCCAGCTTCCCACCAAGACAATCCATGGATTCTTCATATCATCAGACTCTCTGAAAAGGTCTTTATTCTCCTATTTAAATGAACTTTTCTTTTTTTGGAGGGCTTTCTAAAAGGCAGCAAGAATCTAATAGGACTACTGCCTGTTTCATTAAAGAGTTATAGAAAATTGAAATGGCAGGTGTAATTTCTTGTTTTTTAAATATTTGACTTTTATTTTATAATTTTTATGTACAGCAAGAAAATTATATTTTCTAATTATAAAAACTAACTATTGTTCAACATGTAGTGTTGTGCCTGAAACTGTGCTATTAATTTTCAAGAAATATTTGACATTTGGCTGTAAAGCCAACTGATGATTTGCATATAACTTTCTTGTATGAATCAAGGCACTAAAGTTTAAGAAGTTCTCCTTGCTGGGGTGGAGTGATGGTGGAATTACAGCACTCATTGCTGCTGCAAAGTACCCAAATCTTATCCACAAGTTGGTTGTCTGGGGAGCAAATGCCAGCGTTACTCAAGAGGATGTGAGAATTTACAATGGTATGTACGAACTGCATGTCGTATTCTGAATGAATTATTTTCATTTCTACTTGACCTAAGAATCTTAGTCATGTAGCAGTTAAGTGGAGACAGAGCTGAGGACACAAGAAACCTAAAGAGACAGAACACAAAATTCACTACATTGCCAGGTATAAGGATAGATTAAGTTATAACAAGAAACTCTCTAACAGTTACTCTAGGGGTAATATAATAGGTTTTTAAACAAGCCCTTACCAACCCACCCTGATGAAAAGCAGGAATTATAATAGCTTATCAGTAGTTTTCAGAAAGTCACATTTTTGTTGTTGTAACAAATTCCTAAAAATGAATTCCAAATAATACTATCAAACCCTGGGTTTGGCTTCTTATCTCACATCTTGCACAACCTTTTTAAAACCAGGTCCACAGATAATCTCTGGGCTAGCTCATTACAGCTTTTGCCTCTAGGGCCTATATAATATAAACAGTATGAAAACCAGTTCATTACTTACCTTTTAAGTTCAGGAAGCAAAAGAATCATTCAAGTAAATGTTCCAAGGTGTCTTTAACATTTGCATTCCTTCAGAGTTAATTATTATCATTAGAAAACCTTTGCAAAGTGAAGAAACATGGGATTTCTGATCCTTATTCCACTCATGTGAACTAGAATCAGGGATCACGTCTCACTATAAATAAAAATAGGAAGAAATGGCTGGTGAATTCAAAAAGGGACCATATTTCCTTTTGAATGTGGAAATGAAAAGAGTTAACTCTTTTAATGTTGGCTCTCAAAAAATGTAACCCAGTATAATTTCATTTTAGTCACTGGAGTTTGATTTATACCAGCTATGAAATCTCTCAAGTTTGTGAAATCTCTTACAAGTGTGTTTACCTCACCTATACTAAAACTAGAAGTGATAGTAGTAGTAATGCATTTTTTAGTTCAGAAAGCAAAATACTTTTTAGCTCTGTAAAGTGTTTTCTTTACATGTTTATAGTTATGACATTTTTGTTGTATAACTGAAATATACATCTCCTCCTTGCACAACAGGCTAAAAAGTAAAAGAAAAAAATTTTTAAAACCCAAAACAACAAAAAATAAGTCCTATTTATATGGAGCATCCACTTCAATGTTGGCTTTTGTCCTTTGAGGATTGTTGCTTTCAACATCTTCCCCTGGCTGATAGAGCTCAGAGAGTATCAGTACCAGTCTTCTACAATTGGCTCATCAGTGAATCTCAGCTGCAGTGGAGGGTTTGGCAAGAGAGCAAGGTGTTCATTTGGTATCTGTGTCCTTTCAACATTGGCTTCTCCCTTCTCTTTTTAAATTAATGCCAGCCACAGGGGTAAAACAGTGGATTCTTTATGGGAAACAGTTGCTCAGTAGCACTTAGCCTGGGGTGAGCAGACTCCAATCAGATGCTGTTATAAAATACTTTCAGTCACTGCTACCTCTGTCATTTGGCTGGACAGGTTCTCTTTGTTAATTAACACCTCCCTCCTTTCTTCTCTTAATTCCCTTTTGAAACCAATTAAAACCTTTGCTAGTATATTGCAGTTGGATTATTCAGTACTGTCCTGTTCTCTACTGTGCCAGCTTTGTTTCAGACTTTGTCAGTACAAAGCTGTACAGCTGAAGTACAGCTTATTTAGGAAAATAACCCTTTTAAACACCTAGTTTGTGAGCCGTACTGAAAATTTCAGAGGGAAAAAATAGAAAAATCTCATAAATAAATAACTAAAATGTCAGATTTTTTGTATGGCTTTAGCCAACCTGCCATGAGTCACAGATCTCTGAGTCACTTGTTTTTGTGTAAAAGTATGGCAAATGTACCATGATGTGAGCCTGTTGGAATGTCCTAGTAAGAGCTTCCTTCCTCTGAGTGCTGGTAGAGCCATGGAAGAACTGCCATCCATGAGTTGATGCAAAAGGCTAAAGGACTAAAATAGAACTTCCAGGTCTAGCACACTGTTATGAAATAGTCCCATTTTGATAGACAAGGTAGCTCTTGAGCTTATATTGTGAAAGCCTTCCAGGAAGAACCATCAGAAGTTTTAGGACTAAGTGTTTTGAATATTATGTTTTTCCTTGTGACCATAAGAAAAAGATATTCCTCTACAATGCAGAGAACCACAGCAAAGGTTGTACAACTGTATTTTTTTATACCCTTTCCATATTATGAATTATTTTAAATATTCATTGCAGTTTCAAGTTTGAAGTTCATATTTGCAGTCTAGTTTGAAAACTTCCCCATATTAGGTGTGGTTTGTATCTTTTTACCAGAAATGACATAACATATTTCAATGTTATTTTATGTAGGCATACGAGATGTTTCAAAATGGAGTGAAAAGGTCAAGAAACCACTGGAAGAGCTGTATGGACATAAGTACTTTGCAGAAACCTGTGAGGCTTGGGTAGATGGAATATCACGCTTTGCTGAAAATTCAGATGGTAAGTAAGGCTTCCACAATGTTGAACTGAGGCAATTAGAGTAGCAGGCAGTTCTGGATAAAAAAAAGTCTTAAGAGTACTTCTAGCAGCCAGTAAAGGAAGGACTCTGCATATGGCATTAAAAGCTGGGTCTGACTCACACTCAAGAATAATACAATTACTCTGTAGATAATTCTCAGAACCAGAAAGGTATGGGAAGAAAACATTTATGGAAAACATTAGCTGATGAGGCTCTCCTCTTATTCTACCACAGAATTGCACTATTAAGTCATTGCTTTTTTGCAGACTAAACACAAAGTATTCTGCTCAGGCAGAATATTTCTCTCCTCTTCTGTCTCTGTGTCAAAGGATTATCTCTTGTTGACATAGTTAAGGTGTACCAAAAGTAAGGCATGCTCTTTCCACTTTTTGTGAAACAGAGTTGAAGAACTCTTTCAAACCTTGCAGCACTTGAGTTAAAAAAGAAGGAATTTCAGATTGAGAACTCAGAATTTAAAGAAACCACATTTTAAAAATAGTATTGAAGCAGCTCAGGTGTTTAAAAATAAAACAAAAAAAAGTTAAACTAGACAATATAATTGTTTATCCCTGAAGATTTCTGCAATTACTCTAACATAGACTTTTCAGCCAAGGATATTATAAATAATAATCTGCAGTTCTATTTTGATTCAGAGGGAATTTGCTTTTAATTTGCCTAAAGCAGTAGTACATAATATATCAAAAAAGGAATTTGTAACTCTTATACACATTTTCCTCACATTTAGATATCATAATGAAAGTGATGTACATTAACAGGCAGGGCGTACCACAAGGAAAATATTTATTCATGTCATATTTTCAACATGGATTAACACAGGACTAGGATTTCTCCTGGTAAAGTGATGTAGCAAATTAGGTTCTGGTTTTGTTTTACCCTTTCTGGAATCTCCTTAAAACTAGTTTTTATCTGAAGAACAAAGCCCAGGCCAGTGAATCTGTGGCTGTGACATCCCTTCAATGCCTGCACATGCCTCAGACGCTGACATAAAGTGACTGTGAAAAAGAAGCCACCAAGAAAACATGTAAGAAGGAGCTGAATTACCTAGATGATGAAACTGGGTCAGATATAGGGAGAAGCCTAATGTTTGCTGCAAGAGATGAGCAGTTATCAGACTGCAGGTTTTTTTCCAGGGGAAAACCAGTTTTTCAACTTAGATTACAAATAGGCCACCTTGCAATTAAAATTAAGACACTGCAACAAAGGCACAGATTGCATTTGTACTGGGTTTACGTGGCCAGGTTTTTTGGTACCCAGGGCGTTGCAGAGTGCCTAGAAGCTTCCTCCCTGTCTGGCAGAGCCAATGCCAGCTTGCTCCAAAATGGACATGCCACTGGCCAAGGCCAAGCCAATCAGTGATGGCAGTAACACCTCTGTGAAAACATATTTAAGAAGGAAAAAAAAGTTACTGCACAGATGTTACTGTATCCAGAGAAGAGCAGAGTGAGAATATGTGAGAGGAACAACTATGCACTGAGGCCAGTGAAGAGGGAAGGGAAGGGAAGGAGGTGCTCCTGGTGCTCAAGCTGAGATTTCCCTGCAGCCAGTGGTGCAGTCCGTGGTGAGGCAACTGTGTCCCTGCAGCCCATGGAGGTCCACAGGGATGCAGAGATCCACCTGCAGCTCTTGAAGGAGCCCATGTCAAAGCAGGTATATTCTCAAGAGAGGGCTCTGCACCTGTGGGAAAGCCATGCTGGAGCAGGAGCAGGCTCCTGCTGGGACCTGCAAACCCATGGAAAGAGGAGCCCTCTCTGGCCTGGAACAGATTTCCTGATAGGACTTGTGACCCAGTGGGGGGACTCATGTTGGAACAGGCTATGCCTGAAGGACTACACCCTGTGGAAAGGGGGCTCGCCTTGCAGCAGTTTGTGGGGATCCATTGTTTGTGGGATGGAGTCATGGAAGTTCATGGAGAACTCTTTCCTGTGGGAGGGACCCCACACTGGAGCAGTGGAAGAACTCCCTGAGCAGCAGCAGGAACAACCTGTGATGAACTGACCACAACCTCCCCTCCCCATCTCCCTGCAACACAGAGGGACAGGAGAGAGAACCCAGTAAGAAGCTTCTAAGACTTATTTTACTTCTCATTATCCTGCCCCAATTTTGTTAGTAATAAATTCAATTAATATACCTGAGTTGAGTCTGTTTTGCCCATGATGGTATTCAGTGAGTGCTCTCTCCTGGTCCTTATCTCAGCTCATGAGCCCTTTGTTCTGTTTTCTCTCCTCTGTCTACTTGAGGAGGGGGTGTGATGGAGAGGCTTAGGTAGGTGCTTGGCATCCATCACCGGGTCAATCCATGAAAGCATTGCAGACAGCAAAGGGCCTTGGAGGTGCAACTGGTACCAGTACAGCCTAAGTTAGTTTGTTCCAGAAAAGTAGCAAGTCTTGTAACCTGACAACTACTGTAACAAAACACAGCTTAAGGTGAGGGCACTAAGACTCCAAGGTTGAAAAGAACAAAGCTGGGAATGAGATGCATGCATTGGCTTTGAAGAATCAAAGGGAGCCTGGGGGAAATGTGGAACAGAAGTACTTCATTCTCTGTATCCTTTTGTGCTCGTATCCATTAATGGAGCAAATTGCAATGAAGTAAGATTTTGGAGAAAGTAATGTTAATTATAGTCCTGCTTACATAGTTCTGTAGATTAATCACACACAATCCACAAGGAGAGGCAATAGCTAGAACCCAATGGAGTTCGAAGTCCTTTACAGAAGCAGTTTCATCTTTCATACAATTTTAAACATAAGTGTGACCTTCATTTGTTTTCTCCCTAGGTAATATCTGCCAACAGTTGCTGCCAGATATTAAATGTCCCACATTTATAATTCATGGTGAGAAAGACCCTTTGGTCCCACAAGCTCATGCAGAATACATTCATAAGCACATCAAAGGCTCTCGGTAAGTTCAATGATGGAATTTTTTTAAACAGTTGTTGGAGAAATGAATTAGTTCAAACCCAGCATTTAAAAAATTTAAAAAAAAAAAAAGTATTTGAACAAGTTGTCTCTGCCCCACAGAGAGCTATTCTAAACTTCCCTAGCAAGTTACACTTCAAATATAGGGTAGCTGGATTTTTCTTGTAATAGAAAAAGTACAGTATTTTAATAAGTTCCTTCCTAAAGCCCTCTGAGAGAAACCAAGGAAGTTCCTTTCCCTCTTTCCAAGACACAAACAGGACCACTACTCCCTAAGCTTTATCAAAGCAAGCAAAGTTGTTTGTTATGACCATTGCATTCCTTTTGCTGTAAGAGATGTCATTTCTGTCCCATTTGGTAGAACAGGGAGTTTAGATGCTTTGAATAGAGAGACATTCCCAGTTATTAGAGAGAGAAAAACAGTTTACTTCTGTTTGCTCTGCTGATGTGAACAACCTCAAAGATTCTGGTTTTACGTGTCCCATGAATTTTCAATGTTTTTAAGAAAAATCTCCTTCATGTGTGTTGTGGTTTAACCCCAGACAGCAACTCAGTACCACTCACTCCCCTGCTCATGGGATCAGGGACAGAATCAGATGAGTAAAAATGGAAAAAAACCCTCATGTGTTGGGATAAAGACAGTTTAATAGCTAAAGCAAAAGTCATACATGCAAGCAAGGTAAAACAAGGACTTAACTCACTCCTCCCACAGGCAGGCTGGTGGTCAGCCATCCCCAGGAAAGCCAGGCTCCAGCACACATAGCAGTTACTTGGGAAGACAAATGTCGTTGCTCTAAGTATCCCCCTACCTTCTTTCCCCAGCTCTGTATGCTCAGCACGATGCCATATGGTATGGAATATTCCCTTGGTCAGCTGTGGTCAACTGTCCCAGTTCTGTCCCCTCCCTCTTTGTGCATCCCCAGCCTCCACCCTAGTGGGACAGTACAAGAAGCAGATAAGGCCTTGATGCTGTGCAAGCCCTGCTTAGTAATAACAGAAACATTTTTGTCTTATCAACACTGTCTTCTCAGCACAAATCTAAAACACAGCCCTGCAACAGTTACTGTGAAGAAAATTGATTCTGTTCCAGCCAAAACCAGCACAACTTAAAAATTCCAGGAAAAGATTTCTATAAAAAGCTGTGATGTTACCAGCTGAATTTTCTTCATGAATTTGCACACAAATGCAAGCATTCTATTATTGTTTAATAACAGACTGCAATGATTAGCACTGGAGAACAGAAGTAGTGTGGAGGGGAAAACATTTTTATGAATGCAAAGTATAGGGAACTGTTTTGCTAGTGTCATCTCAGTGCAAAAATGAATGATATCTCAGAGTCAGCCCTGCTGATCGTAGTAATGCATTCTAATACAGGAAAGAGGAGATCAAGAGATCTTCCTAACAATCACATGGAGGTGTTCTAGTTCATGTCTGCTGGTTTGTCACTCCTAAGTGCCCTATTCAGAACACCTACCATCCTGCTTAGTTTCACTGAGCTCCAAAAGACTCCAGGATGCTAAGGCAAATTATCCCAAGAAACTAGACAAGAACCTGATCACTTCTCTTTGGAAGACAAATCAAAGAGGAAACCCTGTTAGCAATTGCCATCCAATAAAATGTAAAGCAGTGATTCTTTGCATGTCTTTGTGCTGAAGTGCTCCCCTGTATGCATATTTGTCAGAAAAGAAACCAGACTAATGGTGTTCTCAGAAATGAATGCTTGGGTACCTGGTCCTAGTCTCCCCTTGTTGCATTGGAAATTACATTTTCCATTATGAAGCAGAAAGAAAAGCTTAAATTTAGTAAATTTTCAGTAACACGCTTCTACCATCAGTTTTTCTTGCCTTGAGTTTTATCTAGTAGTAAAGTAGAAAAAGCTTCTTCTGATTATAGTGCAGATACATTGCTGGTTTCTCTCATGGTGAAAAAGTAAGCTGTCATTCTGCATTTGCATGGTATGGCTGGAGTTTGGTAGCATTACAGTAGTAGGAAACATTAAGAGCAGCAGGAAATGGCATGCACAGTGCTTTAGTTTGTGCATCTGTACACTGCTTGTCTTTGAAGAGACTTAATAAAATTCAGACAGAATTCACCAGAAAAGCTGGGCATCTTCACATGCTACTGCTCTTTTCCCAAAACAAAACAATCACTTGTCACCACCAAAAGGAGGTTGATCCCTCTTGCTACAGTGGGACTTTGACAGGAAGGGAACACAGTTATCAGTCAAAATAGTTTAATTTCTCTTAGAACTGCTTAGTGTATGGTAGAACAAAACAATTGAAACAATTTCCCACCCCATACACCCCTAAAAGTGTACATCCCTGGTGTATAAAGTTTGTCTCAGACAGAAAGCAAAAGTGAGTAGAATTTTAGGCAAGTCAAATTCATATTAGAACAATTTAAACTTATTCACAGGTACTACTTCTAAGCTTGTGGTCAGAGAAGCCAGAGAAGTTCTGACTTCACTTTTAATTTTATGGATGAATGGTTTTCGTTTAGGATTATCTTTTTGCAGACAGATTAGACAAAGTACAAATACTAAACAAGCCTGGGTAATTACAAGAACTCCACATTTCTCTGCCCAGAACTACTGTTCTCTGAAAAAGGCAAAAGTGCTCAGGTACTTTACATACCTTTCAAAGATGCATCTTACTAAATTTTGGAATCTTATCTTCTCTGAAGACCACCAGAAAGTTTTCTAGAAACTGGATCCAGGACACAAAAATTTGGTTTAAGCTTATTTTATGCTCCCCAGTGGGACAAGTAGTATGCTTGTTGTTCCAGCTGTTGCTGTGGTTCACATTACAACCACACAGATAGGGATAGTACTTAAAATAAAAGTTACAACTGTTCCTTACTGGGCAACCAAGAGCACGGAAAGTGCAACAAGCATTTAAATTACCTACACTCACAGAATAAAATGTATAATCAGTGTTTGGTTTGTTTTGGTTTTTTTTCTCTTTTGAGGTTGCTTTTGATGCCAGAAGGGAAGCATAATTTACACCTGCGTTTTGCAAAGGACTTCAACAGAGAAGTGGAAAATTTCCTACGCTGACCTGAACTGTAAAACAAGACAGAGGTACTTAGCCTTTGCCTTGTTTAAGAAGTTAGCATGGCTTTCCATTTTCAATGCAGTTATAGGTAGGTTTGAGTCCTGTAAGAAAAACATTAAACATACTTGCATGAGAAGCAAATGTCTTAAGAACACATAAACCTCTGCAATCAGAGCATACCACAGTAGTGCAAGATTTCTGATGTGTCTTTAAACTTACTTGTTGCCACCCAGGCTGAACAGATTGTTCTTTGTCCAATAGAGGCGTTAAGAAAGACAGAAACCATGATCTTGAATACATGCCTTTATGTGCTCTTAATATTCAAGGACAGAAAACATTGTAAGAATTAAGATTCAGAACAGTTACACTGAGAAATCTGGCAAAGTCACAAAAGCTGAGAGGATAATTGGGTACATAGTTTCTAGAAAACATGCTTTACCACCACTATCAGAAGTCATTCAGATGCATGCCTGCTTTACAGAAGTTCCTTTGATAGGTGGCTTAAGCCTCATCCTCCTCTCCTTCCTC
>VWZN01004048.1:18750-31099 GCA_013396955.1 Regulus satrapa
TTCAAATCCAGATATTTTATCACAAAATATGTGATAAAATAGGTGGATGAAGCATTATTCACTTTGTCAGTCTGGGCTGGTAACTCTCAATTACCTTCTCCTCCCTCATGTGGTAGGACATGAGATCTAAGGGGACATATGGCATGATTTGGTTTGATACCTGAATAAAACTGGTCAACCTGCATTTCCTCAGAGTCTTTTGGCTCTTTTCCAGTTGTCAAAGGTCTCCTCCATCTATGGGACAATAAAGGTAGAAGTATCTAACAGAAAGGAACAATTACCAGCTGCTATTCTGTGTTAAGTAATTCCTCTTTCCTCTGATAATTTGCTTTTAAAAGCTGTCCAATGCTAATCAAACAATGCTAATCAAGCAATGCAGGGCACTTCTATTATTTTATTTAGAACTGAAGTCAGACTTCCTTGATGGCTGTTGTCAGGAATGCATCCCTTACTTCATCCTTCTGAACTTTAACTGAATGAAAGTCTTCTGTGTTTGAAATTTCTGGACATGCATATAAACAGCATGGCTTTGAGAAGTAAAATAATTACGTCCTATAACTGAAATATCGTGAACAACCTTGCAAATAAGGACATGATGCCCTAGAGCTGCCTTAGTGTTTTGCCCAAGTAGGAAGTGTAACAGGAGCTCTACTTCTGGGCACAGGTGAAAAGGCAATCACATTCTACGCCTGCGCAAAAGCCTGCTCTGCATACTAATGAGTACAGGTTGCACCTCCTTGCTGCTGAAGAGGACAAAGTACTTGCTTTATAGGCTCCGATTAGATAATAGAGGGGGGCACCAAGCCTATTTTTCCTCATGCTCTGGATCACATTCCTGTGTGCTCACAGATCTGAGAATAGGAAGAGAAAACTTTCTAACATCTTTTGCAAGTACAGAATTGAGTGCAGAATTCCTGGCAGTCTGTACTGGTGAAACAAACTGGTGGCTTAGAGATAAGAACATCACCAAAATGCCTATTCTGCTCTAGAATAAAACTCATATTATTACAGCATACTGGTATATAGACAGGGAATATCCTCTGTGGTCCTAGCAAGTAAGACATTCCAGAGGATATCTTTCTGTGCTACCTTTTTAAATGTACAAAGACCAGGAATAATGTCCTACTAAAAATGCCTGAAGACACAACTTCCTTTTCAAATCCAGCTGGAAGAAATATATTTGCCACTTTCTTTTAAATATAAGGAAATAAAATCCTGAAGAAAGGTACTCACAGACTGCTGGATAAAACATTTCTAAACTCTCACCTATGGGATTAAAGGTTTTTAAAATTCATAATTCAGTACATGAGGCATATCAAGTCTCATCGGTCTCAGCTTGAAATGAGTAAATCTTTAGATTTAGAAATGAAGGAACTAAATAACATGTGACTTTCATCAGTGACAGCAACATCCAAGCATAACTTAACAAGGAAGAAAGGTTTCTTCTTTAATTCAAAGCAAAAAGATAGTGACGCTTTTAGATACAGAGCAGAAATTCTGTGAAAGAAATCAGCAACAATTAAAGTCCAAAAATTGTGCATGAATTTTATTACTTTGTTTCCTGAGCTAGATTTACAACACAACATGCAGATGCATATAACAATGTACTTCACTATACATTCTGCACTTGTGACAGCTGTGCAACAAAAGCAGCAATTTCCAGTTTTTAGTAACTTCAAAATGTAACAGAATCTTCAGTAAACAACAGCATCACTGTTAGTAGTGTCAGTGTTGAGTTTCTAATGCTTATCAAGCTGAAATTTATTTCAGCAGCAGATTTAAAGCTCTTATATTTTGACACAACTTCTACATTAGAAGTTTTGGCAGTGTTTATTACATTTCTTTCACTATTTAGACATGAGAGTAACAACTTAAGCATATTCAGGCTCTAATGTCTCGGTTGAAAAGGAAGAGAACAGAAGAGAACAGTAGTGGTAGAATGACACACAGAATCTCAGCACAAGTAACTTATTTAATTCTGACAAATTGCTTTGATGAATCACTGAGCAAGAGTTCTACATACATGAACAGCAAAAAGATGACTGCACAAAATGCCAGTTCTTTTGCAACCAGGTAACACCGATGATGCAAACTGACAAAAATGCTGTGCATATGAGACTCAATTTCACATCTTTTAGAGGCTCTAAGCATTTGACTGAGAATCTTTGTCTTTCAGGAAATATAAGGGAATTTTGGCCATCTAAATAAAGGAGAGTATTTATTTTAAAATTTGAGTATTAAACATTTCAGGCAAAGTTATGAATCTAACTTTTAACTTTCTGCTGCGTGAAAGTAACACTAAAAAGCTGTCTTGAAAACAAATTTCTTCCTATTTACAAAGGAAGTTTATAAAAAAGCTAAGCGAAAAAGAGCCATGGCTTCTCCAATCAGTGCAGCTCTTTCACTTTTCCTATGAATATTGAGTCACGACTTTACGCTGAAACAAATAAATTCCTATACTTGTCCAAAAAGAGCAGAGATACAACAACATGCAGCACAGATGTACCTCTGATTTCTGGGTAAAAAAAAAAAAAGTCTGGATTCACCTGACCTCACACTGCTCTATGTGCTACTGAGAAAGAAAGGTTGAGACACATCAATAGAAAATATGTTTTGATTTTCAAGCTAAGCTGGAGATATGCTAAGTTGAATGAAGAAGATATGTAAGCTTAATGACTTAAACTCAACTTACTAAAATGCTAATCACATTAGTTCATAGCTGTGCACATGCCTATATTAAGGATTACTAAATATATTACTGGTGATGAAAAAGAAAAAAAAAAAAAACAACAAACTGTCCTATCTTTTAGCTTGGCTATCACCTTGATGTTCTTTGGAAGGGTCTAACACTTTAACCTGAATATTTTGTCAAGCACTGGAACAATCTGCCCAGGAAATGGTGGAATCACTGCCCCTGGGGTCTTTTCCACTCTAAATGATTCTATGAACCTCACTGAAACAGACAGTGAACTACCAGTAGCAGTTTACACATAGAAAGACTGACATCTGCTGTGGAATTACACGAGTCCTCTGTTCTGTGTTACGAAAGACCTCGGTTAGCTAATCACTGACCACTCCACTGCAGGACAGCCCAGAAATACATGATAAGGGTATCCTGGTTGGCACTTACATACACAAAGCTGCTTGAGTAATGACCTAACTCCTATGTACAACGTACTGCTATTTAATCAATGGTCTGCACTCAGAAATAGCACTTTGAAGTATATTAAAAAATTCCATATATGTTTAAATGCTCTAAAGGAAGGAAAGAGTAGGGTAAAAGGAGGCAGATAAATTAAAGTCCTATTTAAGATTTGCACCACACATAAGAACAACAATTTGTAAAACTCTGAAACTCTTGGAAGATGCCTTTTCTGCAACCTCCATGGTTAGAGCGGACATGTGTACTGTTTTCTGTGGAATCACTGTAAGTACTGACACAGCAGAACAGCGAAAATCTGACATACACTTGAAAGAAGTCTCTGGGGAATAAAAATTAAAATGCTTCCTTTTATCATGCACCAAAACATATCCACATTTATCCACTAAGCCAATATGGCCAAGAAACCTCTGGTAAAATTTACAATTAAAAAAACATACAGAAGAGACCAATTAATTAAAATTATGCTTATCTAGCTAAGCTGAAATTCCCTCTAACAAGACCCTTCCTGCTTGAGACACACCTCAATGTTACTGTGCTCCTGATGCTTCACACTCAGTTGTCAAAGCCTGTCACCAGCCTGAGGGTCACAATCAGAGATTTCATGCTCTGCAGGGCTGCAATATCAGATGCAGGGAAGACTTTAAAATGTCATGAGCATGTCACGTTCTTGTACACTAGTGTAGAACGGCCTCCCAAAGATAAAGGAGTGCAGACCTGGTTTAATCTTCTCAGCCAAAGCCATTATTATGTTAAGATCGCCCTCTGCTGTCAAGTCAAGATCTATCTTTAAGCTACGAAGAGACTTGAAAGGTTTTTTCCCTTTTTGCCTGCAAAGAAATAAAAACGTGTTTTAAGAAGGAACAAATGAAGTTTCTCTAAATCTGCTTTCCATTATCTTTTAACTTACGTGTCATCCTCTATGTACTTTATTAAAGTTAAGGCTTTTCTGTGAAGGACTAGCAGAAACTGTGCAAGAAAAGTACTCCTTAGAGACAAGCCAGGCTTCAGATGAAAGATCTGTTAAAAAATTAAGAATATTAGGTAGACATGAAAATTCAAGAATCATCTCAGGAATGTGGTAAATAAATAAACAAATAAATAAATTTCATACACCTATAGCATGTCCTTAATTATAGCAAAGCAGGCAAATAACAGATTTGTATATAGTCAGCATGTTTTCTATGTTTTCTATCTGTCAGATACAATAAATGAAGCAGTATTACAATTCTGTTTGGATAATTATCTGCAATTATTCCCAGTCAGGCAGTTTTTTCAATACTATAATTGTAGACACAGTTGCACAGCAATAGAAATATCCCTTGTTTTTCACACTTAAGCAGGAGTTTCAGTTTTCTATCAATGTTTTTCCTTCTACTTACGTAGAGAAGAATCCCAGCAGTAGTATGAGGAAAAGCTACCAAACTATTAAATTATGTATTTGTGTTAAATTATCTGTTACTAGNTCTCTATGCACGATATCTTGAAAGACATTTCTATAGAAAAGAAAACAAACAAACATGTGAGTTAATGCCAGGAGGAGATATTAACTTTCTAGGATTTGAGCACAGCAATAGCATTACTGTTGATAGTCTGGTTAAAATTAAAAGTAAATTTAAAATTTTAATGAATTATAATTCTGGTATTTTCAAAGATAACACAGAATTTTAAAGCACTCAAGTGAAATTAACTAAATCTAGGAAAGCCACTGGGTCAAGCTAACAGTCAAACACACTTAGCTCTATTACACCCCTAATTAAAACACTCAATAAAATTAACATGACATAGTCAGAATTATCACTGAAAATTAATTTCAATAATATTCAATGTAAGCAAACTACAGAAGGACCTGGTAAATTCTTCCAAATCTACCAAGTGTAACTACCAGAAGTAGGAAGTTCTTTGCTTTTAAGAAGTCCCATGTACTTTATTAGCAAGTAGGCTCTGTACTCTACACTCTTATTCCATATCAAGTAACTCTGTGAGATGTGAGAAGAATACATACAAATCAGGTGTAAAACTCTCATCTGTGTGGATAATATGATCCTGAGACATTTCTTCATCTGAATTAGCTCTCCAAAATGCTGTCAGCTCAGACCTCATGTATCGTCGTTGGTTATAGATGTGTTCATGACAAGGGGGCATCTGCTTCACTGTATTGACATCCACATCTATGTGTGTAGTAGGATACGGGGCATACATTACTTGACGGAAGGGCAACACAAAGCTTCCTGTTGCATCCTGTTTTAGTGAAGAAAAAAAAAAACCCTATCTTAGTTAAAAACGTGAAGAGGTACCGGGACAAAACACTATTAAAATATCAAGCCTGTATTTTATAACCCATCTGTTTCTATCTATTTGTTTGGGACAACTAATGGTTGTATTGCAGTAATAATTCCTTAATACAGGATGATTTTCTTAACAAAAAGGTGAAAACAGGTACTGTTTACATTACATTACGTTAGTATTATAGTTATCTGGTAAGTTCAGACTGCTTACTAGAACAAGAGGCATTATTTTGCTACCCATCTTCACCCATTGCTCCAGACTGTTTACAACACTTGGAAACTTCAGCCCTGATGTGACTATTCTTCCTGGTTTTGTTAAAACACAAAAATTTTAATGCCTTTTGGAATTCTAGCCCTAAGCAGACAAAAGTAAATTATTACTGTATCTCAAAGGACAGGAACAATCCTGATCAACCCTCAAGAAACAGATGGGTCAAAGAAAAGACTAGTTTGGAATTTTAACATGGAGATAATTACAAGGAAAAGTTACAGTGCCAGAAAAGATGACATCAAGGGAAGATGACACATTTTTCTGAATGTGAATGTGTTCATTTGTATGCATATCACATGTAAAACATATACTGAAGAATGTTCTTAAACTTTCCTAAGCACACTTACTTTGAGAAGGCCTTGAACAAAAAGTCCTGACTCATACTTGAAAGAGGACTCACTTCTACAGAGTCTGGAACACTTCCGCTCAGACGGTGTGAGAAACAGGCACAACGTTCTCACAATCTGCATCAAAAAAAACAGTTTTGAAAAACATGAAAATCTAAGGACATAAGTCTGACTAGACTGTATTTAGGCACTTCAAATTATGAAAATAGTTTGCCACGCTAATTAGAAAAGCCAAAACTTTATAAAAGGTTACAGAACAGTAACATACTTATCTTTAATTATTTTTTAATTACTGGCATTGTAAGCCATACTATTCTAACTTCTTGTCAAATGATGAAAAATCCAACACATTTTTGCAACCAAGTTTGTTTTTTCCCCAATTATGTAGAAAAGAACACTTTTGTCTTCTACACCTTTCTTTTAATAAACATGAGTTACTGTGATTACTTTCCTAGCCTTTTAGGCCTCCTGTTTTATTTATTCCATATTGAAATAGCAGTTATTGTCTCAAATCAGGGACAGTCAACTTTCTAAGTAAGCATCCATGCTTATTTCCTCAGTAATTCCCTTAAACTCTCCACTATAATGAACACGGGTACTTCATCACCCATCTTCAAACCTCTGGGCTGAAATCGCTACCAGTAATCACTCAAAATATTATATTCCATTCCCCTCATCTTTCAGTCTCAACCTGAGGTGTCCTATCTGTGTCTGCTAGATATTTGAAAAGGCTCTGTCCTTGCACAGTGTGTTTCTGCAGTACCTAAAGCAATGACAACATAATTTCTGACCAATGCTTTTTGTCACAATATACCACAACTGGTTTCTTTTACTCTGAGGCAAGCTTAAATATGCTATTAAGAAAGCAGTTACTT
Source organism: Regulus satrapa (assembly GCA_013396955.1). Classification (NCBI taxonomy): domain Eukaryota; kingdom Metazoa; phylum Chordata; class Aves; order Passeriformes; family Regulidae; genus Regulus; species Regulus satrapa. The sequence goes on from VWZN01004048.1 coordinate 25,692, forward strand.
CAGAAGTGTCGTACTGTGACACAAGGAGCATGCTGCTGGTAAGAACATGTGTAGAATTAATTTATGAAATTTACCCCAAATAGATCTTGAGGCTCATTTTACACATTTTACAATTATTTTGCTATACTGTATAGCTTGTCAATATATTATTTTAATATATTCATCGCCATTTAGACATTAAGTCCTTTTTATTAACTATTTCATGATACGTTAAGTTTTTATAGCTACTTGAGCTTCTAGGATTTTCTTCTTATTATATATAAAATACTATTTATTTTATATATGTGCATACATATCTAACATTTATCTTAAAAATATCACATTTTCAGTAATTCAACTGCATGTAAATTTTAAATCTCTGAAATAATACATATTAGCTATGGTTAGCTGTGATTTCAGCTAAGATCTGAGAGTTTTCTTTTCTCTGTTCTGCCTGTTGCTTGTGGACATGCGCATTTATTGTTGATTTGAACAGAGGTCCTTTATCACTGCTAGTTATACAAAAGAAATAATGCATTCCCTCTGTCAAATTTTTACAAAGCGTAACAAACTGTTTATTTCCAAACACAGGTTTCCCAAAGGTACCCTTAATTAAAAAAAAAACCCGAGCTTTTGTATTTCATTAAGGCAAGAAGCCCCCTATACTATAAAATACATAATACATAGTATGTATAGTCTACAAGTAATATATAATATATTCAGCAGGTCCACTGCATCAATGATATATTTCACACTGAAGAAATAGACACAGGTTCCACAAAACACAAGCAGCTCATGACAAAGAAGTGTTTATTGTCCAGAGCAGGAGAAATTATGGAGACACTAATTAGTTTAAGAGCACACAGACAATACCCAATGACATGGGTATTTTCTGTATGCACACCACTACCAGTGTTCCCCAGGGCTCAGTTCTGGGCTTGGTTCTGTTCAACATCTTTACTGACATGGATCTTTACTAGATGTGGGGACTGAGTGCCCCCTCAATCAGTTTGCAGATGACACCAAGCTGGGCAGGAGTGTTGACATGCTCAACGGTAGGAAGGCTCTGCAGAGATCTGGACAGACTTGATCAATGGGCAAGGGACAAAATGCATGAGGTGCAAAGGGGCCAAGTGCTGTGTTCTGCCCTTGAGTTCCAGAAACCCCATGCAGCACTACAGGCTGGGGGCAGGAAGGTTTGAGAGCTGTTCAGAAGAAAGGGACCTGGGAGCGCTGGCTGACAGCCAGCTTTAAATGAGCCAGCAGTGTGCCCAGGTAGCCAGCAACACCAGTGACATCCTGGCCTGTGTATCAGCAGTAGTGTTGCCAGCAGGAGCAGGACGGTGATTATCCGCCTGTATGGGGTTCTTGTGAGGCACCAGCTCAAATCCTATCTTTACTTCTGGGCCTCTGGCTCCAAAAAGAACACTGAAGTGCTAGAGTGTGTCCAGAGAAGGGCAATAAAGCTCATGAAAGGACTAGAAAACACATCTCAAGAGCAACATATGGCTATTTAGTCTTGAGAAGAGGAAGCTCAGGTGATCTCGTTACTCTCTACAACTCCCTGAAGGGAGGGCACAGTGAGGTGAGAATCAGTCTCTCCTGCTGTGCCTGCAGTGAGGAGACAAGAGGAAATGGCGTTAAAATGAGGCAGAGGAGATTCAGATTAATTATTATAATAAAAAATTTTCACTGTTAGCTGTCAGGCACTGGAATAGCTTGCCCAGGGAGGTGATGGAGTCCCCATACCTGGAGGCGTTTAAGAGGCATCTGGATCTGGTGCTGGGTCATGTGGTTGAGCAGTTTAAGAGTTACAGCAGCAATGCCAGGTAGATGGTTGGACTGGATGACCCTAGAGATCTCTTCCAACTTTGATCATTCTGAGATTCTATGACATAGCTGAAATGGGCAAGCCAGTCAGGTCTGTTTGATTTGTGTATTTTAGCTAAAAAAAACTAGTTTTAAAAGCTCAGGCTCATTTACTACTCATTTATGTACTGTATCAGATACATTGGTTTTCTTACAGTTGAATACAACTGAATAGGCAGTTTTCTGGCAGAATTATCTTCTTCTAGACCAGTCAGCTGAAGATGGCCAGACAACAGTCCTCCTTCCTTCTTCAGCATCAAGTATGTTTATAGATTAACTTTGTTCCAAGTAACACTCCTAATAATCAGCATTTACATTCAGTTTACTAGAAAGCATGTTACCTTATTAACTTTTTCTGCACTGCTTCCTACGACTACAGAACAACCACAGGTCTGCAAGTGTGAACTAATTGCACTGCAAGTAAAAACAGACAGAGGTTAATACATTTAAATCAGATTTTTCAAATGAAAAAATTATCATCTTCACAAGAAGAATAAAGTGCCTGAAATATAAATATAGCTTACAAGCCCATAACAACAGGACTTCAAACAGCAGCATAGGTTACTGCTGAAATCCAGAAGTTCAACAGTTTCTTCTTCTTATTGGAAGCCCATGTGATGGTGTAAAAATAAATGTCACCAAGCACTACATAAATGAATGCAGTTATGCAGGCAATACAATGAAAGGTAACAGAACATCAATTGAAGCTTATTAAGTACACTATCCCACAGGAAGGGACTAAGTTGCTCAAGCTAAATACTTCCTCTTAAAATTAAAAAGAGGGGAAAAAGAGAAATACACAACTCATCAATAGCCAAGCTATATGCCATACCATTAATCTCATTTAGAGTTAATGCAAAACCCAGTCTTTTTACTATGTCAAAAAATGCAAGACTTAGAGTCTTATAAAATTAAATGTAGGTATCAAAGAAAAAATGTGTATTTGATAGAAATTCTATTATCAAGAAAACCATCCTGTTACAATAGAGTCTACAGAGATGCAGCTATTAGCCCAGAACCATTCTTCTAAAATGACAGAAACTTTTGTAACATTTTATTGACAAAAAAGCCAAATACATGTCATTGCTCCCCCTCCTATAAAGAAATCTACTCCAATCCATGTTCACATGCACATGCAGATAGATACATTTAGATGCATACAGAAGTTTAAATCATTTTACTACAGCATAAATCAAAACTGAATTTCATACTTGAGGAGAAAGCCTTCATGGCAACTATCCCCAATGTCATCATCATTTAGCACTGTGTCACTTATCTGAAATGCAAGTAAATATAAACAAAAGTTAGACAAGAATCTGATCACCTTCCAATTAATTGATTTTCACTTTGACAGATGGCAACTGTTTGGAAATTATTTAAGTTAAGTTGTAGGGTTTCCCCAAAAAGCATAGTTTTAAAGAGACCTGACTTCAGAAAAAACAATTTGAAAATGAGGACGTCACTTGATTATTAAGTCTTTACCAGCCACAAGTCAGGCTCCTCCTAGTGGTTTTTTTCTGTAAAAAAATGTCCAGAATATTTAAAATTAGTGCATGTCATATCACTTCTATTTCTTCCATGAGAACACTATAATGCACTGAAACAGGGATCAACATCAAATGCATTAATCTGCATTCATTTTAGTATGCATTAAAGTGCTTTTCCACTTGTACAATGACATCATCCTACGCAGCCAATTTTGCTAAGTGATGACCATAAAAAATACTGCCATTCCTTACACTACTTAGGAGAATATGACGAGAAGCAATAGAAGTATACAAGAATTTAGGAAAACGGGTGTTTTCTCTAGCAAACTGAGTACCAAAGTAAAAGCCCAAAGCTATGTTTTATCCATAAGTAAAAAAGTCCCCTTTTAAAAACTCAGAATACAAATAAAGCAAGAACTTACATCTATTTCTTCTGGAACGCTGTGTGATTTCATAGATGAAAGGAGTTCCATTACAGGAATGACTTCTCCTGTAAGCATTGGAATGATGCTCTGACCCTGCACAATAAATAAGATGCTTGAAGTAAAAGCACATCATTGGGTAGTATAGAAGTTATTACCAAGATGAAGTCATTAGCCAAGAAGTTATTACCAAGAACTTGCAGTATTAGATGCAAAACATCCTAACCTCCTATTGCTTGGAAGGGTAGTATGAGCAGAAATTGATGCACACATTTCCTGGAGTTTGCTCATCAATACTTATGAACTGGAAATAAATATCTGGCTTCTCAACATCATGCCTAAAATGTATTTCTGGGTCTTACGCTGATTTTCAGCATTGGTTTTGACTGGCCTAGACAACAAGTATTTGCAGTGGGATAATTTGATCACTATATCATGTGCAATCACTGCTAAGCATTTTACATTCAATTCTGATGTTTTAACAATGACTGGAAACCAAAACCAGGCATACTACTTATTAACATACAAAAACACTTTCCTGACTTATCTACCACAAGAAAATGAAGTCATGAGCTCCCATTTAGAATTTCAGAAATCAAATTCTTTTCACAGTCTCACCCGTTAAGCCTCCAAGCACATTTCAACATGACAGACTCCGTACGACTCTGTGATTCTAAAAGGTGACCTAACAGAAAAACAACCTTGACAGGAGGCTGGCATGACTCTGTGGAAGCTGCTACCTTTACACAGCTTCAAGCTTGAGTTAATGCGTTTCCTCTTCTGAAAGGTAATGTTCTTCACAGATTTCTACCTCATCCCTAAAGGGATGAAATACATTTTCCTTTAATTTGATCACAGCTTCCATCATCCTGTCTTCAGAAACTCTGCCTACTGTGCATGTCACATTATTAGCCAGTCCAATGCATCCTCCTGGAGCCCAAAAATAAGAAGCAAAACCAACTTCTACAATCATATGATGGATGATGTAAAATCAAATGGGTTTGCAATGATATGACATATGTAACCACCAGATGGCCCTTACCTGATCCTCCATTCTTTCTGTGCCTTCCAAGACAATCTTCTGGAAATGTTCTTGCCTTTCCTGAGCAAGAGAGGGAGTTACATATAAACACTCTGGCATTTGTTCATGTATCTATGCACATAACAGTCAATACAGTTTCTTCCCTGCAGAGTCTCACTTCTTCAATTCAAGTTTTGATGTTCAGAATTGACTTTTGGAGGAAGTCGACAGATAAAGTCTGTCTGCTCTGCCTTTCTCTGCACATCTCCCATGTTTGGGCAGGAAAGAAAGGACTTGATGACAATGTCAAAACATTTCTTTATTATAGATCAAGAAAATGCCACATGATCAGATTATGGTGAAGAATTCCACTCTATGTATGGGTTTTTACTTTCAAATGGATAGAGTATAGAATAGGGATTCCTGATGCAACATGAGAAAAAGAAGATCTTCAGAATGAGAAAAATTATTTGAAAGTTATTTTAAAATTATCTGGGGAGCATGGGAAACAAAAGGCTTTTTTCCCCCCACCTCTTGAGGCACTCACAAGTCTTCAAAACATTGTTTTATAACCAAGTACAGGAGACATGAAACCTCAAAGTACATAAAACACAAAGTACAAAAGGCTGA
>VWZN01004048.1:36563-50607 GCA_013396955.1 Regulus satrapa
GAAAACCTTGGAGGAATAATGGAATTAAACTAATTTGAAAATTCACTGCTATTTCATTTGTTTAATGCAAAGATTGTACATCAAACTGTGGCATTTCACTGCTCACCTCTTGTCTAAATGTTAATGTATGCAGTTCACAAGAAAAGGGTTTGTGTCTTTAGTATAAATTGATTATCATGCAGTTGTAGACACCAAGCTGTACAGTAAAAAAATGCAGTTAGTATTAAATCAGTTATGATATTGACTAAGTGGACTTCAGAAATGAAGGTGTAAGGTTTGTCATCATTTGGTAACTGGATTGTCGTGTAGTATTGCATAAGACACTTAGTATTGCTGTATTAGTTTTCCCATTATAAACTACCTTGAGAATTCTTCATTTAAAGTCAAATCATCATGCTCTACCCAAAGAAACATAATCATGAATTACAAGTCCTTTATTTTTTCTCAAAGTTATAGATGAGTCTCTGTAAGTAATGTGGTGATTTTGTTGGCAGTGTGAAATTTCTGTCTGTCATAGCAATATGGTTATTGTCTTTTTCTTTTCCGTCACTGGTGAATACTTTCTCCTCACAGAGAAGAAAATAACAGTCTCATTGCATATAACCTGAGGAGACTTAACAGTATTGGTGTCTTTTGTGTACACATCAGGTAAGTGAGGACTGCAGTGCAAGCAGTTATTTTTCCCTTGACAGAGAATACATCTGGCTATGAAACTGAATGCCGCACATCTGCACAAAAATTAAAGAATATGCAACACAGAGAAGATGAAAATGAGCTCAGACACTGAGTCCAAGTGGAAACACATCACAATTTTGTGTTTTTAGTATGGCATCATCATGACTTCATGCTTTACAATAAGGGAGAATAAGGGAGTACATAGGCAAAAAGGAAAAGAAATAAAATAGAGTGGAATTCAGTTGGTCAGCCTGATGGAGTAAGGCCAGGGAAACATATGGTATTACCTAGTTGTCCTGCTTCAGTGAAACCATGCATGCATTCAAACAATGCAGGCTTGCATCACTTCATAGAACTGAAGTTGAAAAAAGCTGCTTTCACTGTAATGAAATTATTTTTCAGCCAGAGTAGATTGCCACAAAATTAATGTCCAGGGTAAAAGAGAGCAGATGGGAAAGGTTAGTTGAGGTTTCAAGAAACGGGCACTCTGTGGTAGTACAGGTATTGGTGCTGAAATTGTACTTTATGTATACATAAACAACATGAAGGCAGATTCTGAGAAAACAAAGCTTGCACTTCACTGCCCCCAGCTATTCATTCTTATAAGAGGTGAATGATCAGTCTTCCCTCAGTACTTCTTGTTGATGGTTTAAGGCTGTTTCACGTCCACATTAGAACCAGTGAAGCATGCTTGTTCATTGAGCCTCTCGTTACTAGTTTTAACTTGTTCTTAGAAACACTGGCTCTACTAAGTACTAGAGCCCATGCAGATTTGAAGTTGACCTGTGAATATAAATCAATTATGCATAACTTCTGGTATTGATCCTAGCTGCCCCTCACCAATTGTTTTTATCTGAGTAGTGTTATCCCAGACTGCTGTCATTATGTCAGTACTTTGCTGATCACAGAATGGATCAGATTGGAAGGGGCAACAGTGGGTCATCTGGCCCAACCTCCCTGCTCAAGCAGGGTCTTCCCAAAGCACATGGCACAGGATTATGAACAGATGGTTGCTGAGTATCTCCAGTGAGGGAGACTTCACAACCTCTGGGCAATCTGTTCCAGTCACTAAATGCACAGGTGTGACAGTGTCGGGACCCATTAGCTACAAAAAGCAGCTTGAAATTCCAGAGCCACTCAGTTAAGTTAGCAGTTTTAAAATAGAATTTAGGGACATGGAATGTAGAATTACTGAGGTATTTAATTTTAAGGGAACTCCCTCTTTTTTTTTTTTTTTTTTTCTTTTTTTTTTCCTACCCCCCCATGATTCTTATGCATATGGAAAGAGTGATTTGGTCCCCTGAAGAAAAGTGTTATATCTTCAAGCCCTCATGAGTGGTAAAATTGCTACAAAAGATCTATGTAAATGAGTAGTAGGAGGTAGCATGTGTATGACAGAAGAGCTTTTAGCAAATAGCTATGTTGGAGCTGAGGGAACACTGGTCTTCCTCTGAGCAGTTGTCACTAGCTTTTACACAGCAACAGTTCAGCTTTGTACAGGCTGGAGAGGCAGACTACAGAATTAGGCAGTAAAGATAGTTAACTCTTTCTTGACTGTGGAAATCATACTGAGAGTTCCTCTTCAGCTGCCAGACATTTTTTTTTAAATTGAAAGCAAAAATCAGTGTCTTAAAAGATGCCTACCATCAATTAGAAACATGTAAAAAATGATGATGTCGTTTTATTTATGATGGATCAGTGGTCATGTGAGTTCCAAGGGTTTTCTTGATTCCAGAATTGTTTTTAAATCACTGCAAGACAGGATCTGCTATACTAACAACAAGTCAAGTAGTTTTTACTTGACAAAATAATAAGAATGTGGAGTCCACACTATATTGCCATGTTGTCAGTTAGAAATAAATAAATAAATTGCAAAACTGAAGGAAATGAGAATTCACCCCTGGGATATAACCGGCTGTGTTTTTTTCTATTAACACTACTGACAGAGAGTGCTGTCTCAGTAAGATTATAAACTATGTCAAAGAAAATATACAATTATCCATGAAGAGTTTAGCCGGAAAGTGGAAATAGACATGATATTTTCCATAAATAAAAGATAAGGTCATGTGGTATGTATATCTCTCAGATGTAGTTTGTAAAACCAAGTTTCTTGTGGCAGTAAGGTCTTAGCTAAAGGTAGTTTTCATTAAGCAAACTCCTGTGCTGGATGTATTTTTCAAATAAAGGTATTGTTAAGTTGCACTTACACAGCAGACTTCTAAAAAATTTAAATTCACAAACCTATTGAAAACAGCTGGTCTCATCTGGCATGACTTCTTCCAAAGTCCAGGTGAGTATTTCCTCTCTCCTTTTTCTGCTGTATGAATGTTTGTGTGACTATACAACTTAGCTCTGTCACAGATCAATCTTACCTGTCTAAAAGCCTGTTTCTGTTTTGTTTGGGTATGTAGGCAGATAAACCTTAACCTTGGGAATAATGCTGTACAGAGGCAAGCATATGTCATTATATCCTATTGATCTAACAATGAAACAAAATTGGTTGTAACCCAAGACTGTATTCTAAAATTGGAGATGTGTGTTTTGGGGAATTTTCAAGTTTGAAAGATGCTCAGAAAACAGCTTCAACAGAAAGCTTCTTTAATACATGTCACAAAGGAAGAAGGCCAGAGAAACTATGGCACCACTGCTTATTAGGACTACAACATATACTACTTCCTCCTAATTTTCATGTCTTCTGTAGAGGTGTACTTCACTTATTGGGGAAGACTCTGACATCTATTGATGAAAATCTGTGAGAGCAGACTGTTTTTAGAGGTGGTAGATAGCCCCTGCAGTTTGCCATGGATATGCTGACTTCCAGCAGCAGAGGGTTTTAAGGAGGATATCTTGTCCTTTTCTCCAAAGCTTATGAAAATGGCCCAGTACTGCTCTTATTAGGATAGTCATATTTGGGAAATGTTTTTAAATCTTCTATATCAGTGCATTAGCCTTTATGTACCATTGAGTAGGGGAGTGTAAAGTACTCTCATGGATCTTCCAGCTGCCATAAAAGGCCTTCTTGAATCTTGGGTAGCAAAACAGACTGAGTACTTTCCATCACTGAGCAGCCTGTGCTAAAAAATATGCAGATCTTTCATAATTAGGTATGGCTGCAGAGGATTTATCAGTAAGTGTGATGTTCAATGGACACTTTTCTATTGTTTGTGCATACACTCATGCTTTTATTTGATGAAGAAGGGAAGTGAGGAAAGCCAGAATTATTTTTTTAAATTTTTTTTTTTAATTCAAAAATTTTCATACTTAAACTGGAAATAGAGACTTTAGTTCATTCCTGTTTTTAATCAGAAATCATATATTTTGCAATACCTTACACAGCTATTTTCATTGATGCATAGCATTTTCGTACTCTCCAATATAAAAACTTTTGAGACACGGCATTTCTGTACTTGAAGGTCTTTTTCCAGTCTCAGCAGAACATTGAAGTACACACTTTTTAAAAATACTGATTTTCTACTTCATTATTTCCAGTGTCATTTCCACTTAAAAGGAGGTCATTGCTTTCAAAGGCACGTCCCTTACTACTGCCAGAGATGTTACTATACCATGCTACCTGCAAGGAATACTTGTTTCTGGAGGAAGTATGTAATGTATTACAAAATTACCATCATGTTCTTTCAAAATATATTACTGTACACTCTTGAGTAGCATGACAAGATCTTGGTTCTATTTTATCTTTGTAGTGGATCAGACATGTGCTGAATAGTCCGCAGAAGCTGGTTGGTAGCTGAGTAACAAGCCCAACATAGGTGAAAGGTCTTGCAATGTAGTACCTTTGGTTAGGACTCAGAGGTTTTTCCAGGGAAAAATGGTAGGAAATTCTCTAAAGTAAATTATCTATGCTGAGAGAAAGCAGCAGAGTTCTGATGTCACTGCTGGTTCATCTTTACTAGGTCTTTTTGGTGTCAACAAAGGACATTGCTGCAAATCTGAATTTCTGTAAGATTTCATGTAAGCTAGAGGTCAAGGAAGGACAGACAGATTTCCTCAGGGCTCACTGAAGATCAGTAGCAAACTTGGAAGCAGCCAGTAGGTTTCTCCTAGTGTAGTCCAGTTTGAGACCGAGTGCTAAAAATTACTTTTATGTCAGCCAAGGTCACAACTGTCACCAAAAGCAGACAATTCTGCTGAATTCTCTGTAATTGCAGTTTTCTCTAGTCAGACAACTTGATCAAATTGCCAACTGCTCCACATCCCCTTTTCAGTGTTTTTACAATAAGAAGCCATTTGCTTTTCAGTTGTTACCTTGGCTATACCTATATATTCTTAGTATCACAACACATGAAAGTAGTGTACAGAGCTCACGTATCAATCTCAATAGCATGTATGTGCTTCACATAGGATCACCACTCTCATGGAATAATAAACCACAGGGTGCAGCTTGTTTTACTTTCGCCTGTTTCACCCCTGCAGCCCAGACTGCCAACCCACTGACGAAGCCCCCTGCAAGGTCCCACAGGCACATGCCAACAGGGTTCCCTCCCCTGAGGGCTCCACAGAAAGGGGGTGCAAATGCCCAGCAGTCCCCTCTACTGAGGCTTCTTTGTCTCTCTGGCATCAGCAACTGCCATCCCCATGACTTCAAATGTTTTTGCTGCTTTTATATTGCTTTTTAGGGGGAATTTTCTATCCACCAAAATCTCTGTTAATTGCCTGATTACTGTTTTATCCATATGATTGTTATTTTAATCTTTAGCATTATCAGTCTTGGACAAACACCCCCTGAGACAGTTTTGGTTGCCCCATTCACATTCACCATTACACTGGTGTCCCTCTTTGATCCTTTCTTATTATCTGCCTATTGGAACAAGAAGAGGGTTGTTGCATACATCTCAAGATTCATTCTTACACTCCAGCTCTTTGATAAGGTTAACAGAATTAACCTTAGAAAGATGGGTTTGTAGGTGAAATGATGAGGATCCAGAATAGCCAAATTCTGTGCTGTCTCACTGCATATTTATAACTTATTATATATTTAAATGTATTTTAATTTGTGATGTAGAAGGCATTGTAAGAGTAAAAACACAGCACGCAACCTTAGAATCAGGACAGTCTTATACTTTGGGTAAAATGCACTGTTGCTTTGATTTCCAGATGGAAAACACTTCCATACATACTTAGAGTTGAAGTTGTTCCTCCCTTTCAAGTGTGTGACAGAACATTCTGTATTAAACTACCCAAACCCGATAGAAGATGGCCTTACTGTTGCCTGTGCTGTATGGCTAAGTCAGGTTGTCTGTCTCCACCAATGATTTTGGAGTTCCAACTTCTAGAACAAAACAAACTGTAACCAGGACTTCCTGTTCAGAATGTTCCACAAGCTAGATAATGTATTTTTGTTGTATTGATAGTGTTTCAAAAACATAATTCTTTGGTTGAAATACTTTTCTAGAAGAGTCTCGGTGATAGTGGTGTGTTCTGTGCCTGCAATGGCAGAACCTGAAGGGTCGTAACAAGTTTACGAAGCAGTAAATGTTGAGCTGGTCTGTCACGCTGTTTATTTAGCTTTATTGTCTTACTGCTAGCTCATTGTAATCTCCTCAATTCTTTTGTCATTATTGAGACCTTTACAGGTGCTGAAGAACCTGATTTTTAATTCCAACAAAAGTGTGGTGCCCAAAATTTGTGCATTGTTAGAGCAGTATACTTATCTCTCTGCTGCTTTTCCATCTATGGACCAGAAGAATCTTCACCTGGGTTTCATGCAGAGCATTTTTATGGACTCTTAGATATGTAAATTTCTTTGTTCTTCCTCTTGAATAAAACAAAATTACTACAGCTGTTTTCCTACAGCTCCAAGGCCAAAGAAATAAATTCCACTATACTTAGCCAGACTCAAAGTATGTATCCAAGTTTTCCTAGATCCACAAGACACGTAGCACCTACTCCTTAAACAGAGCAGTCATTTGTAAGCAAAAAATGGCAGGAGTTCTTCACTGAGGGATAGTTGTATATTCATCTAAACAGCAAAGCAGTGAAGAAAAGCCATCTTTGGCATTCCCTGTGGCTCACTTGCTCACATACTTGATAACCCAGCAAGCCTGTCCTATCACCTTGCTTTAATCACTGTGTGCAATTCCTGCACAAATGCTACAGCACAAATTTGAATTTCTCAGAGCTGTATATGACTCTAAGGCTATCCCTACACACATTTGAACTGAGCTGTGAAGCAACATGATGGTTTCTTACAATCATAGTAGTCACTGCCAAGTAACAGCATTTCCGTATGGGAAACTAGTTAAAATCCAAATACAACTCCACACTTTATTATAGTCGGCTATAAGGAGAGTCTCTCTTCCTGGATGGTAAGTGCAAGCCAAGCTGGTAACCACACATGGTGTCTTCAGGCTGCATAGATTCTAAGACAATTGAAAGTGACTAAGTTTCTTCAAGCACCCACAGAATTTGCTAGCAATCACATCAAATGCATTTAGCAGGCCCTCTGAGCTATGTGTAAAGACTTCTGAGTAGTGTGTAGTGTCAGTTTAAAAATACAAATAGGATTTCATTATACTTAAGCACTTCCAGATACTCCTTCATCTTGTACAGTTAAACCAAACAGTGACACAATATGCAGGCAAACCTTGAGTATCAGTGAGAGCTGTAGAAATATATCGGTGTTGGAGATGTTTTTATTTTGCTGTATCTTTTTTTCATTCTCTACATTTGCTTTTGCTTCCACTGGGATCAGCAAAATTTCCTTTGAATTTGCAGGAGAGGACAACCTTGCCTTGAGGCAGTGCAGGATGTTGACTGCAGCTGTCAATGATAACTTTATCTGAGAACAACAATGTGGGTACAATTCAACACTGTCTCATAATCTGTATGATTATTTTCAATGGAGAAAAAGATTCGGAATCTTTCTGCACCTGGTTTAATTGATTCTGCTCTGAAGTGTTGCAAACAAAGCCTGGGAACAGACACTTCTGTGGCATTCTATCTTGACTTGAATATTTATTTTCTGTGTCCTTATATTTCAGGCATTATTATATTGTTTGGTATGTTCAAATATTAGATAGTCTTTCTAAGTGATTCTGAAAAGATGTGATTCATCGAATATTTGTTTTGATTGTTGGTTGACTGGTTAAACTTTGAGTGGATTATGGTAGGTTTGTGTCTTATAGAAGCTTCTGTCTACATAACCTAGTAAAGCATTTTTATTGGATGTTTTATTTCTGCTTTACTTTCATATATTACTCTCATAAGTATGATGAAAAAAAAGTGTGTGCTGGGATTTTAAAAACTGGTGGTGGTGGCACCATTATTGTCCTAAATAGCTTCACATACATACTCATTCCCAATATAACATTCACCCAGTCTTGCCTTTCTCTTTGTTGTTTTTGGAAGATTGCTGTTGATCCTGGAGAGCTAGGGGAAAAGTTGATGTTGTGCTATTCTGGTGCTTGCAGTTACTGATCTTGAATGTCAGTGGCCAGAACCCCAAACAACCCTGGACACTTTTTTGGGTGAATTTTCAAGGATTTTTCCCTTTTTCCTGTTTTATAAATCTGTTTTTCTTTGTCTAAATATATGTAGAAACACATGTGATCTGCCTCTAAATTTAGGGCTTTGCCTTATGGTATGGCACATGCCTTTCTTTATTGTACAGTTTAATAATGTAACTTCCATTTAATCTGGAGTGTTTTTATGTTTTACAAGAATCTTACACAGGTTGTGGCTAGCAAATAGCAGACCTCTGCTTGAGAATTTAGATGTTTTGAGAATTCACCCCTCATCTATGGTTATCTCCTGCTTATTGATATTAACATTCTAAGGTGTTGTCCATGACAGTTGAAAATACCAACATTTAAACGGTGTAAAGGACACGAATTATTCTATAGTCTGCTTTCTGTTTTTCTAGTCTTGAACTGAAGAATCTCATGCTTACTTTCTTATCAATTTTTCTTGTAATGTCATTAATTTTTTGCTTGAATTATTAAATTCTTATCAGGCATTTTAAAACTACTCTGCTAAGTACCCTGTTGAAAGGGGTCTGATGTGGCCTTGTGTCATTGCCTTGTGGCAAAAAGCAATTGTACTTTTAGATGATGCTGAGAAACAATCAACAGATTCAGACTAAGGTCTCTTTTTTTTTAAAGGCTGGTTTTAGCAGTAAGATACCACAAGTATTTATATTTAGGAAATATAAGAAAATAGTCAGATAGAAACACCAAAGAATATATAGTATTGCTTCCTCTTCAAAAACAGAGAAACACATGTCAAAACCAGGTCTCTGTTCTCTTAATCTGGCAGAATTATATGACTTCCAGAGGCAGTTTTGCCTCAGAGCATAGCTTGGATTAATAGCTAAAAATAGCAATGCATCCAGGGAAGAATAAAATTGGTGGGCTAGAAATAAGGCACTAAGAGCACTTAGTGACATGAATTTGTCATTTCTGCAACACTTAACTCCACAGGAATTTGTCCCATACATGTCTTGTATCTTTGGTACACTTTCACTGATGAGGTTAATAACTGCTTTCTTTCCAAAATGCAGGGACAATGCTTCTCCAGGGCAGAAATGCATAAGAGCAATATGAGGTATTAGAACTAAAGCTCAGGTGCTGAAGAATAAGCCCTTTCCAGAGAAGTAATGAAGAAAAAGAGAATAATTTTAATTTTTGTAATATTAAAACCTAAAAGTACTGAAAGAATAATTGAATTTGATGAAGGAAAAAGGCAACACATCTTCCCCACTACTGTTTTTTTTGTTTTGTTTTATTTTGTTGTTTTTGTTTTCAGCATTTATTTATGGCAGAGGAAGTAAACTCAAATATTTGAAGTGAAGATAAAATTTTCCATTTTTTATTAAAAATCAGCATGTAAGATTACAAATTTTGCTTAAAAAATGTAGAGATCTTTAAAGTATTTTCCTTGTTCACAGACACACATAAGGAATCTATCACTCATCCTGGCTACTGTAGCAGGACAGGAGAATTGATTGTGTTTGTTGTCCTGTTATAATAATGCTCTTTACAAGAAACTTAAAACACTGCAGCACTGAATCTTCAATCCTCATGCTATTTTAATACTTGTGAAAGATGCCTTGTATTTTACTGTGTTCTATCAAGACCATCGTGACCTGTTGGAGACCCCATGCTGAGCAGGCTCCTGGCAGGACCTGTGGCCTCGTGGACAGAGGAGACCACACTGGAACAGGTTTTCTGGCAGGACTTGTGACCCTGTGGGTGATCCAGGCCAGCACAATCTTCCTGAAGGACTGTACCCCATGGAAGGCATCCATGCTGGA
The DNA here is from genome assembly GCA_013396955.1 of Regulus satrapa. NCBI lineage: Eukaryota > Metazoa > Chordata > Aves > Passeriformes > Regulidae > Regulus > Regulus satrapa. The sequence goes on from VWZN01004048.1 coordinate 46,507, forward strand.
GCATTGTTTAGATACGCTTATTGCTAAACCCTTTCTCAAGATAAAAGTTCCATTTCCAGAGCATCTTTGGAATGTATATCCAAAATAAAGACCAAGAAACCCCACTATATTACCTAGCTCTCACTTATCTGAGAAGGAATAAAAACCCTAGATATTTTAGTGTGCAAAAGATACAAGAATTTCTGTGACACAATGCCATTTAGAATATTGTTGAATAAAGTGAGGTAGTTCCTTCTTGGCCTGTTTTCCAGTGTGTTACAACTAAAGTCTGTGTAAATGACTTTGGGTATGATATGAATGCACCTCACTTGATTGCCACTTGCAATTTCAAACATCGATTATTGTCCAGAATGTGGGGTTCATTACCCAGTGTCAGTTCTCACACTGAGTTGAACTATCTCTATTTGGAGACAGCTGGTGGTAGCACACAGAAGTTTGTCTCCCAATCTAAACTTTGTATTGTTTATACATTTTAACAAACAAAGGCATCAGCTTCATTGGTCACAGTTTCCACAGTTTTTTTCAGCAGTTAGTAGTCAACCCCCTGTTTGCTCATTGTATCTCTCTCTTCTCATCCTAGTTAGTCCTCAGGTGTGGGTCTTCCCTCCATTTCAGTCTATGGTATGTTTTGAGTAGGTGGTCAATGAGTTGGTGATCAGGATCTGCCACTTCTGGACTTACCTTTTCCCCAGTTAGTGCTCTGTCCTGATTTCACTCCTGATGACTCTCATTCATCTTGAAATTGTCTTCACTTTACTTGAAACAAAGTGTTAGCTAAGAATACAAATTCAAAGTGTGATTTCTTAATTGTAACTGTCCAGCTCATAAATAACTAAAAATTAAATTGCAGAATTTCATTCAAATCTTGAGGGTCTTAAATCTTGAAGGGCTTGATATCAAATGAGTTTTGTATGCTGCAGTTCTGAGGATTGTTCTGACAGCTTGTTCCATAGGTCTTAACTAAAGAGCAGTTTTCCAGTTATTTTAATGTAAAGTATGAATCCAATCCAATAAGAATATCTGAGAAAACTAACATATATGAAGAGGACACATGTAAAAGCCAGTTAAGCTTTTCTGCTGGTAGAAAAAATAGTCTAAAATTTTAAACGAAGCTAAAGGTGCAGAGCACAAATGAGAAAGCCATACCATGCTGTTATCTACATTAGGTAGTTGTTAAGCTTTCTCAAAGAGCATGGAAGCATAATGACACCTCGCAGATTTAGTTATGGTCATGCATGGTTTCAGTCAAGAGCTGGTACTGAGCCACTTTCATTTTCCCATGCAAATATGTCTATAGAACACTTTTTCAATGTGCAAACTATTTTACATATTTTTTTTAACAGGCAAAGAGACTTCGCTCTGCAAAAGCATCACCTTAGTTACCCAGGTAGGAAGAAGTTTTATGTGACATAAGTTGCATCGACAGATGGAGTGGAAGTCTTGTGGTCCAATCACAGAACATTTCCATGGCCACAAAGCTAATAAAGCTGCTTATGAGCAGAAAGTTCTTCCCTCAGGAGATTGTCTGTAATGTCTGCAGCCTGAAACATAAGGAATCGAAGGATGATTATGATGCAAGTGTGTTCAGTTGCACCGCTCTAACAACCTCCTGCCCCATCTCTGCTTGCTGACTTTGTTAACATTTGTAATGATGTGTTTAGAAATTATGATGTTGCTTTGCCTTTCACTTGTTTGAAGGATGTTTTTAAATGAGCTATGTACAAAGAGACACATTTCTTATATGGAGGTGTGGTATGGTAAATCTGTAAACTGAAAAAATGAGCCATCTTAGCAATGTGTATAAGCCCCAGAAAATGTAGTAGGTAACTAGGCAGGCACAGTATCTGAGACCTGATTCCTGGGATCAGAAAAAGAAGCACCTATCAGGGTCTCAGTTGTCTGCCCTGGCATGCGATGAGATTAGAAGAATATATGTGAATCCTGAGGGATTTGAACAATGTAGTGTTATTGCCTAGGCTTTCTCTTATATGTTACAGTACACAGGATTGCCCAAAAATCAGGGGAGGCTTTAACAAGAGAGGAGTCAGGAATCCTAGTTAGTCCCTAACTCCCACTGGGACCAAGGACCCGAAAAAAAGTCAAGTGTTTTTCAAAGTCATAAATTCTAGATCCACAAATACCTATCAAGTCTCATGGATTTTATGATCAATGCATGAGCAGAGATGCTAAGTATATTCCTAATGGAACATATTCTAATATGTTATTTTAGGAATTGAAAATTTACTGCACTATCAGTGGAGTTTGAAATGGGACAACCACAGCCCCTTTGTCTAAGGAAGAAAGCAGCATAATCAGCTTATGGATTCAAACAATCTCAGTTTTGCCTACTATTGTGTAACTGGCTTTTATCTCCACAGAAACTTTATTTTGGGATCTTCTATAACATCATTCTGTTTCAGCCTACCAAGTCACAGGAGTACTTTTAATTGAACCTTTAGGGCATTATTAAGTATTGTAAGATATTGTCAAATTCCTAATACCTAGTGGAGTATAACTTAAATTTTTAGATTTTTAAAAATGAAAATGACAAAGGTCATTAATTGTATGCAATTAATTGTATGCATTAATTGTATGCAATTATTATGTTAGAGGCATGCTGGAGCAATTTTTCAGGTAAGCACACAAAAATGGTAAGCCCAACATTCAGGCAGAGAAAGCTTTCAGTTACAGCATCAGCCCCCAAATGTAATAACAATGGTATTTGATGCAGAATAGCAGGACTGTATAATTCTGGTGTCATACTGAGGAAGATGTGGCATCTGACTAAAGAATATGCAAGTCAAATGCTATGGGCTAATGGGCAGCACTGCTGATTAAACACAAGGCTCCTACAATCAGTCATTACTATTTTAGTTCGAAGTTTATGAACAGAAGTTCAAAGAAAAATGTATTAAGACAAATCACAGTGGAATGTGAAGAGTTGGACATGCATACATTTTTTAATATGCCAAAGAGTGTGCTTTTGCAAAATGAGAGTGATTAAAAATAGTGTATGTTGACGGTAGCAAAGGATTCCATACTGGATATGTAAGCAGCAACACCTTAAAAATGGCAGACAGAAAAATAGTTACTTGTTTTCAGTGAGTATGTTTTGCTAGCAAGTATTTGGTAGGTGACCCAATTGCTAAACATTAACTTTTATGCATGGGATCAGTGCCTCTGCTGGGTCTAAGGGACTGCTTTGGAGCTTGGCCACTTAGACCAAGAAGGACATGTCCTCCAAACAACATGTCAGCAGTCAGATTATACTGAAAACTTACATGTTTGGTTACTGCAGTGGTAATATCATAGACCTTGCCCAGATTTCCACTTTCTAGTCATTCAAATGCTTGTGCTGCTGTATGAATTACCTCTACTTAACAATTTTCAATGAGTAAGAGGCACATGTAAGAGGATTCAGGCATGCTACCCTTAAAGCAACAATGAGTTAAATTTAATTGGAGTACACTAGTATGCAGAAAAAAAAAATGTTCATACTCTTACTCTGTGATCATTAAAGCTAAAAAGAGCATAATCTTGCAACTAAATATGTGTTTACATGTAGGGAATTAGCGATCATTATGATTGGAGTTTTTAGCAGACTAATAAAGCAGACCAATTTTAAACTCAAAAGCCTTTGTTAAATACATTCATTAACAGCTCATTTTCTGCTAATGTTTAACACTGAAACAATATTAGTCATCTTCACTACACATGCAAAATTATTTGTCCTCAGCATAGATATCTCAAATCACTGCTGTGTATGTGGTGCCATGATGCTGATGCTGTGAGGTCTGATGGCTATGTCCTTGGTAGTCTTGGTTGTGGAGGTGGAGGCAATATGGCTAGATAGTTGTTCTTTCATAGGGAAAGTCTGGTTATATGTGGGTCTGTCCTCTTCCTTCTCTGTCCTTTCTCTTGCTGCCTGGTGTTAATATGTTCTTTGCCTGCCTCCTGAAAGAGGGATATCCTCTGCTTCTCTTACTGCTTATCTTGGTTCTGGTCAGTCATTCTTCATTTGTGTACATCAAGATGTCCTGCCCCCTGCAGACTTTTTTTTTTTTTTTTTCTTTTTTTCTTGAACGGATGCTTCCCTGTGTG
>VWZN01004048.1:57687-68301 GCA_013396955.1 Regulus satrapa
AATTTTTGTGTACCTTTGCTTAAAAAATATTCACTGTCAGGGAATCTGAAGAAAAATATTTGGAAAGCTAACTCTGGATCCAAATTGTCATGTATGAGTTCACCCATTTTAATATCTTTTCTTGTGAGCATACTTGTGAGTATAAAAATGCTCTGGCAGTGATTTTTTACTAGAGGTTTTCCATTGAAATTTTTATGCTCCATTGTCTAATGAAGTGACTTTGATAAGCAAGCAGAACAAGGAAATCTTCCTTTAGCTAGTAATAAAATACAGGAAAATATTAAAATTATATTTATTTTGTGTTTTTGATTGTATTCAATCTGTTCTTCTGCCTTATTAATTTATTTATTTTTAAATCAACTGTTCTACTGCCCCTTGGAAAGAAAACAAGAAAAAATAATGAAATCTGAACCCTAGAAGCCAGGGGACCTTAAAACCAAGAAAAAACATTTTGAAACAGAGCTCTTGGTGCTCTGGAGGTGCTATAACTGTAATCAGTGATGCTACAAGGAGCACTGCCATCCTTTCCAAACCTTAGCACACTTCACCATTTGGGAAAGTTTGGCAGAGTTACGTGGCCTAATGATATTAAGAAGAATACACATGAGAGGATTTACCAATATTAAATATTGTAAAGACCATTCATCCCATATGCTTTTTGTCATGAAATAGACTTCAGTGGATAGTAAAGAGGCTGTGAGGGTCTATCGTGCATGAGTAAGCCATGTAATAGTCTTTGGAAACTGCTGAATGTTTTTAACAGGATCCTCAGGAGATTCTGTTCTTCCTTTTTTCCAGAAGAGGAATTAGATCCTGAAAGAGTCTGTGTAAAAGCTAATCCTGCAGTAGCTGAGGAACAGGGAACAAATAATCCCCATCTTCATACTCTCTTTCCCACCGTGAATGTAATCAGCAAGCCATGAACAGCCAGTTTGCAGCAGTTTACAAGGCAGTCTAATGGGGTTTTTCAGTGAAGAGTATCAACAGTTTTGCCTTTCCCTTCTGTCCCTGCTGGTCCCATCACTTGTCTCGAGGGGTATAATTTCACATTTTTCTGTCCCAGTCATAGCTCTCCCAGTTTGTCTGTCCCATCTTAGCCTCAACCATGGCAATACCTTCTCTTAAAGGCCTTAGGCAGTGTTCTAGATTAGCATCTTTCTCCTCAGTTAACAGATCTATCCCACCTGGCTTGTCCTCATGGCTTATTGCTTCCCAGCCTCCCAAAATGCTGCAATACCTTTGACTCCCACTGAAATCACTTGCCTGGGCTTGTAGCCTTTTCTCATAGCTGTCAGCAAAGAACAACATTTTAGACCTTAGAGACAGGGTCTGACACCCAAAACATGAAAGGGGGAAAAGAAGCAAGTGGGAAAACATGCAATTTAGGGGAGATAGAGATGGAAATATGGAAGATGCAGAGTTCAAGGAGCGTGAGAAGCAGTCACGTGAAATGAAGGATGAACCTTTCTAGAGAAAGACTATCACAGCTCTTCTGTAATGACCAATTCAGATGGCAGGTGATAGCAATTCCAGCCATCCTCTACCAGGTTATTTACTGTGTGTTTTGCTGCCTGTCTCTCTGTCTCCCAACCAGAGGTGTTGTAATAGTAATTCCCAGAGATCAAGCCTGAGATGCAGTGGAGACTCTGAGGAAACTACAGTCATCTGAGACACATGAAGCCAAGTCACTTGAAAGGTAGATGCCTCTTTTCTGCATCCATGAAGGGCAAACTGTCAGGGTAGCAATGTTAAATGAAAGTAAGGGAGAATCTGCTGGGAAGTCAGGAGTAGTTAATGGTGCAATCCAAGCCCTAGATGAAACTATCCTGGGGCTGGTGGGCTCTTCCTTATAGGTCTGTGGGAGCAAGATGGATGTCTGCCTGGCTGTAGTGACTGTGGTGGTGCTACTTTGGCCTCAGGGCGGGGAAATAACTAATTTGATTGCAGATCCTGGGAGGTTTTATGATTATACAAGTGTGTTGAAAGTGCGTAGGACTAAAAAGAAGCTCAACAATATCACAAGCTATGAAGTGTTCTCAGTTGAATCACATCTAATTAGACTGACCCCTCCACCCCTTATCAAGAAAACAGCACTCAAACTAGCAAAAAATGGAACAAAATACTTGAAGAGCACTGAGGAAGCAAAGCTGTACTGATGAGGAAATATTGTCACTTCACAGAATAATGGGACGGAATTTCTTGAGCCAGTCCAGAAGAAACGACTACTTTATTTTCATATAGAAAGGCACAAATTTTAGACGGTTATCAAGCAAAATGAAATGGTGGCATATCTAGCAGACTAGCTAGCAGTCTGCAAAAATGAAGATTGCAGCAAATATGAATCTGCTCAAGATTTTTATGTCTGATTATGTTGTATACTATATGCATTTGAAACTTCAATCATTGTGCTGGGATTATAACCCTTCTGCTTATAAAAACCCTTCTGCTTATTATAACCCTTAGGCTTATAATTTATCATGCATCTGCTGATGAATTTACCTGATAAATTAATGAAGACTGTTTCAGAGACAGAGTAGAGACTAAAAGCTCTATAGCACAAAATATCACAGTCAGATGGTCTTGAAAGGTGAGTCTTAAATGGCATTAGGATTCTTCAGAAAGAAAGAAGCAAAAGAGAGGAAGGGAGGAATGGATTTGCAAGAATGAAAATTCCAGTATTTCACCTTCAGAAAGAAAATTAGTTGCTTGACAGGTATTATTGCCTGAGACCCCTACTTAGAGCCTTTTCTGTTTAGCACTGGACTGAACATTGATTCCTGTTCTCTAAGTAATGCAGCTCTGCTAAGAGGCATTGATCTTGGTTAAATGACATTTCGTGTTAAAATAAATAAGGAAAAAAATCTAGAGTGCTTGGAGATGTCATAGTAACACAAGGTCAGGAAGAAAGTGAGGCCTTTATGGCAGACACCTTTTTTTTCGCATTTATGCTCCTCAAATGACGACTGGAAAGTAATAATTTGTATCAGCAAAATATTTTATATTAGAAATGACAGTGTCAGGGTGGTGTGTGCTGCAGGGAGACTCTCCCCGCGTGCACCAGAAGGGGTCACTGTTGAAAGGTAAATCGTCTTCCCCAAAACTGCATCAGCGAACTGCAAACACCTGAGCCTGCACCTACAGAGCAATAAAAATCCACGTAACCGCTTTTCTCCATTTTCCTGATGTATAACGCCCTGTCATGAAAGAGCTCTAAAATGTCCAGGCTTAACTAAAACTTACACGACCAATATTAAGGGCAATAAACATGTGTTAAAAAAATCTAGATGAATGAAACACTCCATCTCTGCACTGGTCTGGAGTGATTGTTTAGGGCTTAGAAAATATTAGTACAAGCCTATAAATTACAAAGCTGCAGACATGATAAGTGCTAAGGCATCAAACACATGCAACAATCTTGCAGCCCTGCATATGTACCTGCAAGTGTACATATGCATACATGTGCATGTATGTGATTCTTGGCTGCAAAGTAATCAGGAATATTTGGGAGATTTTGCATCAGCCCCAGATATATGTGAAATGTTTGCTCTGGGAAACACCTTATGAATACACACAACATGTATTCCTGGAAGACTTTAGAAGGTAGTGTAAAAAAAGAGCCTTAATAAGAACATTATTAAATGGAGTTTCTTTGGAAACTTTGTGCTTTGCAGATGTTAGCTTCCTTTATGTCACCACAGCTATTTTACATAGAATCATAGAATATTCTGAGTTGGAAGGAAGCCACACAGATCACTGAGTCCTACTCCTCACCCTGCAAAGGATGTCCCAGGAATCACGTAATGTAGCTCAGAGCATTGTCCAAGGGCTTTTTGAACTGCATCGGGCTTGGTGCTGTGACCACTTTCCTCAGGAACTGTTCCAGTGCCCAGCCCCCTTCTGCCTGAAGAACCTTTTTCTAATATCCAGCCTAAACCTCCCCTGACACAGCTTCAGGCCATTCCCTTGGGTCCTGTCACTGTCACCAAAGAGATCAGTTCCTATCCCTCCTCTTCCCCTCACAAGGATGTTGTAGCTGCAATGAGTCCTTCCCTCAATCTCCTCCAGGCTGAACAGAGCAAATGACCTCTTACTTGACTTGAACAACAGTCTGTTGAGGATAACCAGCTCTTTAAAAATCAATAGTAAAATAAAATGCTTTCAAAGCCTTCAATAATTTCCCCAGAGATTATATATTCAGATCCTGAACATATCATATTGGAAGGGAAAAAAATATCTCTAATACGTAATTTAAATTTCAGTGATTGAATGTTCAACACAGTCGAGTAGATAATTTCTCTAGGAAGAGAAAAGAAAATGTGGACAAGTTGTGTCACACTTTTTGGTCTTATGGAGATAGCAGCAAACAGTCCAAGGCCATCAGAGCCTGGGACCATGTGTTGCCTTTACTGTGCCTCACTTGTATGTGCACATGGCAAAGAAGGTGTTGGGCTCTGGCTGGAGGAGGAACACACTCTGTATCAACTTTGTTGTCTAGAGGTAGGGATGCTGAGACTGAAGGAGTTCAAGTTTTAAATAAAAGAGTTAGAAAAGCAGGGAAAATTAGATTTTAGAAGGACAGATGAATTTGGAGAGATGAAGAACTTCAGCATGAGTGTTTTGAGAGAGAAAGGGTGGTTTTCCTCATTTTAGTTATCTTTTGAGAAGATGAGCTCAAATTTTGTGAAAACTGCGTATTCCTTCATCTCTACTGTTTGTACAGTGACATTGGTTGCTTGTTTAACATCCTCATGAACTGTTTGTGAAACAGGAAAATCACTATTCACATCTTCAAACACAGAGACACCCATGTAGTTTATCTCAAATACAGAACAAGAGAGTTTACCAAACATGCCTGTTTTCATTGCATTATTGCTGTTATTACTACCAATTTTTCTAATTCTGTCTCTATTAGGAATTGCCTTGTTCTGCATGTAAGTCTAGTCCCTGTATAAAGAGCCTGCCCTTAGGAATTACTTCTATAATCAGTACTCACTGTAATTATGATATTTGTGTTCATAAGGTAACGAAGGGCTACAATGAACTAAACAAAAAAAGGGGGGGGTGATTTTTTGGAGGGTTTTTTGGTAATAAAAAGGATTAATATTTAAGTTTCCAGTTAGCATTGTTAGTAATCTTCTGCATGACTAGTTTTGTGCTTGTGTGTTGGTGCCAGTTCCTTCATCTTGGCACATTTTAAATTTCTACAGCACCATGTGCTGCTTGCCTCATTACACAGGACTGATCTATGACAAGCAGACATATTTATACACGCAGCCATTTCTGGGCCCCTGGAACTGACAGCAAAAAATAGCGCCTTGTGCACAGTCTGTTTCTCCAATTCTTGTGCACTAGCTTGATCAATCCAGTTGTTTCCCTTTGATTTTTCAGATACAGAAATAGATTGTTACAATATGTTCATCTGATCCGAAGATATGCCAAGTTCCCTGCATAAAGGAGCAGGGTTCATTTCCCTTTTTATGTCATACTCATGATAGGCTTAGTGAATAATTGCATATCATTTGATATTTTGAAATCAAGATTATTTCTCTGAGAGAGATGCTGCAGTATGAAGGTTATGAGTCTGGTACAGAAATTGTTAGGTTAAAAAGTTGTGATCTGTGTTAGGTAGAAATGCACACTATCTAGACCTGTACTTACCTTAAAATTTAAATTAAAAATTGTGTCCATGAGGCCCTGAAAGCATAGCAAAGAAGAAACTGAATATTAGAGGAAAACTGGCAGCAGATTATACCTCCATCTGTAGAGCACTAGGAGATCTGTGATCTGGTAGCACTTCAAGCTATTGCAGTTTTGGGGTACAAACATCTTCAGACCATCACGACCTAACTCTAACCTGAGGCCAAGATGAGGCCTTCATTCTAAAATACAGAAGCACAAGTAGATCTTTTCAAATGTATTCAGGAAGCAAGCATTAAAGTTAGTATTCTATATATCTTGCTAAGGGAAAACATCCTACTTACTCCAAAATACATACATAGGTGCAACACTATGACTGCTGCATAATNGGCATGCTGCCTTTTGCAAAGCTGACCAATTTTGAAATTGTAATTTAGTTTTTTTTGACTCTCAGATTTTGTTTGTTGACATTAGTGTTAAACACATCCAAGTGTCTGGATCTCTAGAAGCATTCTTTCATTATGATGCATTCTTAACTCTTTGCCAGTGTTCACCTATAATTCAGTATATATGTTTGTACCTGTCATACTTGTGTAGATATATTTGTGTACGTGCTCATGGATATAATATTTATATAGAACAAATGCCTGATTATATGAAATAATAATGGGAGATTTCTTTGCAGATTCTTTCAGTCCTTATTCAGATTTTTGCCACTGGTTTTCCATAAGTTGAAATAATCCAATGTATTTCTGGGTATTAGCTTCTGATCTCTTCCTGGGACTGCTTAGGAGCACAAGAAGAGTTTTTGAGTTTCGGTGCTTGTGTCAGCGTGTTGAGCTCATCTGGCCTAAGGTCAGCTTGGTAAGCAGCCTATTGCTCATCTCTGTGATGACATTGCAGGACATGCCCTGAAACAGGTGCCCACAGGAACACACCATCTCCCCTATCCCGGCACACAGAAATGGAATATTTGCTCTGACAGCAGCATGTGTGTTTGCCTGACATCACAGAGGGACAGATGAAAAAAAAAAGGCAAAACTCTTCTTGTGGTACATGGCATGTGCCTTAGCGCTCCTCTTTCTAGACCTACTCTGAAGCAAATAAATCTATTGGAGAAACATTTTACTTTGCTGCAAAGCCTCTAGTGTGACTGTGATGAGGAAAAGTTTATTTCTATGCATTTATTCTGCATCAATAGCAGATGTTTTAACACAGAGGATGATGGTGCAACACATCATCCTACTCTGACCCAAATAAACCTGCAACTCTCTCCAGTACAGATGTAAGACACTCAGTATTCCTGCCTTCTTGGGCAGGCATCCAATGGGACAAGCTGTGTGTTGGAAAGCCCATTTCTCCAGGTCCAACTACAATCAGTGAAAGCAGAGTTACCAGTTTAGCTGTGGATTGCATCAGGATATGAATAAATCTGCATTGCATTGCATGTCAGGGACACTGTGCATTATTATACTCTGTATCTTCTCCCTGAGACAGACTTCACCTATATTGAAGATGAAGCTCTGATCTTTTCTTTTTTAGAAGAAAATTAATCCCATCAGAAAGTACTCAATAACGCTGAAGGAAACATCCCCCAACTGGGTAACTGTTCCTGCCTCTGGGCAGAAAAATATTTACTTTCCATTTTCACAGCAGATTTTATGTTAGTAAAGGCAAGCAATAACATTTTTTTCTCCACCACCAATAAGACTACCTTTAAAGGAAACATACGGACTGGCTCTTTGAAATATCTCTTCTGTCATGCTTATGCTTTCTATCCATTCTCAAAAGTGAGTCAGTGTTTTAACATATATATGTGTTTATTACTGAATTAGAGAATACCAGGGGTTGCTGTTTTCAATGGCAATGTGTCATAGCTACATCTTTCATTGCAAAATGGACATTCTCTGAACTTTCTGAAGGTAGCTGCAGAGAAGCACTCCTTTGAAATGGATTAAAACTTGACTACTAACAATGCCTTTTCTCTCAGTTAAGTGCTTCTAGTTGGAACTTCAGGCTTTTTACAAAGATGGCAATACAAGATATTCCCGAGAGAAAAAAGATGTGTTTTTGCTCATAGTCATGCCATGTCTGTAGTTTATGCTATATTATATATCTGAAATTCAGATAGGATCAAGCTCATTTAAGAGGTAATGAGACAGCTAAGTATCAGCTGGCCTTATATGTAAAACTGTCAAGATCACCATGTCAAAAATAGCCAAACATCTGCTCACCTAAGTTACACAAAGAACTTATTTTTGTTCTGGTTAATTCCCAGTTGAGGAATTAAGTGGTAAAGAATTAGCACTTGTTCTGCCAGAACACCTTGTAATTATCTATGTAAGACATCAGATACATGAGTAGCTTTAGGTGAAACTTGATATCTATGGTCTTTATGTTAAAAAAAAAAAAAACTTTTTTTAAAATTGGTTTTTTTTTGTTTTTTTTTTTTGGGGGTTTTTTTTTTTTTTTTTTTTTTTTTTTTTTTTTTTTTGGTAAGTTTGGCTTTTAATTTTTTAAAAAATTTCTCTTCCACAGTGCTCTATTATTTAAAGAAAGAAACACTTTAAATGAGCATGGAAGACTTGAATCTATATGGGCCTCACTCATGCAAAACTCTTCTTAATACATCCCATATAAAACTCAAGATGAAAAGTTCTAGACAGGTTTATGAGGCACTTAAGTGACCATCCACACTCGTGGCCTGGACCTATGCATACAAAGGGGATGGATTTTGCAGCAGACAAGAGATTTTACTGTGCAAAGAGCTATCAAAACCAAGTTTATTCCTCCCAGCAAGCCCACCTGCTTGTAAAGTGAGTCTCTTGGCTCTCTATACAAGGAAGTATAAATAAACTTGTTTTTCTGTGTTCTTCACCAGTGTGAAATAGAGCACAGCTCATAAAAAACCTGTGATGTGTTATGTTCAGCGACAACTCAGCTGACATCCGTATGGTGCACAGTGGTTTTGCATGAGTGGGTAGAAAGAACAGAGGAAAAACAGTGGGAGCACGTAAGAATGGAAATAAATTCCGGTGTGGTCTCCTTACACCAAAGGTAAAATGAGGGGTTAGGGCAGGTCACTGAAGGTGCTAACCTCTCATCTGCAACCGCGGTTTTACATTTGTCACCTGTCTGTTGGTAGAAGGCAGGAAACTAGAGGTTTTAGGACATGCCATGTGAAATTGAGGATGCAATTCTGTCCTTTGTAGATAATGTCTGCTTCTGAAAAGACCTTTCTAATAAGATTAATAAACACGGTCTGTTTGGGAGCACAAGGTAAAGACAAGTCCTAACTGTTTTATGCCTAACAAAACATGTCTGAAAAACAAGACATAAGGAGTTTTCCAAGGCCAAAAGAAGACATGAGACATGCAATAAAATAGTTACCTGTCAAGATTTTAGTGCCTATGCCAATTCTAGAAGGTTTTTAGAGAGCTGTGATGCTGCAAATAATATGAGTATCCCTTAGTAAGAGTAACTCCTTAGTATCATGGTATCACAGAACAGTTTGGGTTGGAATGAACATTAAAGATCATCTAGTTCCATGCCTGCTGCCCTAGGCAGGGACACCTTCCACTTGACCTGGTTGCTCAAAGTCCCATCCAGCTTGGCCTTAGGTTCTTTACAAGGGATGGGGCATCCGCAGCTTCTTTGGGCAACCTGTGCCAGTGTTTCAACATCTCAGTGTAGAGGCTCCCCCAGGAATCTAATTTAAATCTCACTTCTTTTTAGTTTTATATTGTTCCCCCTTGTCCTATTACCATCTGCCTGTGTAAAAAGCCACTCTCCATCTCTTTTGAAAGCCATCTTTAGGTACTGGAAACCTGAATAAGGTCTCCTCAGAGCTTTCTTTTCCCCAGGCTGAGCAATGCCTGCTCTCTCAACCTGTCTTCAGGCCTTGAATAATACATCAGCAGTACAAGATGAACTGGAAAGGGCTGGATGACAGAAACTGAGCAAAAAGTCTGCTTTGAAATTAAAGTTTGAAAAATATTGCAGGTGGGATAGAATCCAAACACTAATCATTACCAATGTGAGGTGTTAGGATTTTGGTTCAGGGCTGTGTTCCAACCCATTTCGTACCAACTGTCCCATCTTTCATTCTGGCTGGGAAACTGCGTCTTGTCCAAAGTTCAGGTCTAGCTCTCCACACAGTCATACAATGCCACTGAGTTTGGTCTTGAAAACACATTACTGTATGTTGAACTCCAAAAGATAAACATTTACCAGACATCTTTCTACTACATAAACCTTGTTGATCGGAGGTTTGCTCTACCTCCTTACACTGGATTCTTCCTACTGCTCAATAAATAGGTGTTTCAAAGTTTTTTGTTCTTCATGGCATATTGTTATCAGTGGTGCCTTTTATTTCATTAACCAACATCACAATTTCTGCTATTGCAACTCAACAAAGACTTATGGTCACGTGTGCATATAGGTATTATTTTCTTAGCTACCTTCTTACTTACAACAGCAAGAGCAAATTAGGCATGTCAGAAGATGTAGTACTACAAATGCATATCACAATTGGTTTCAGGAGTTCCTAACACTGTATTTCATCTATCTCATTGTCATGGCACTGCTTCAGAAATGAAAAGAAGCACGAACTTTTCTTTATTTAGCAAATCTTCTGTTTGTGATACTGTAAACAGATCCACATAACTTCAAATCTTAAATGTTCCCCCTTCTCCTCACCTGAAGGGACTCTGAAAGCAATGCATAAATATATTTTACTTATCCAAAAGTCAGTTAATACTTTAGAGACATGTTCTGTCCAGTTTGAGGCTGTTTTGTCTGACTACCTGTCATGTGACTGAGTTAAGTCAGACTGCTCAGGAATATTGTGATATTGTGTTTTTAGGATAGAGTGAATGAAAAATGACTTGGATAACAAGTTAGATATGAAACAGATGTTGTGCTGTGGTGCAGATCCCAATGTCCTAGAATTGGCCTGAAACTGATTATGGGAGAATG
>VWZN01004048.1:80112-98052 GCA_013396955.1 Regulus satrapa
GGTTGGAAAGGACCTTAAAGATCAGTAGTTCTAAACCCCCATGACCCGTGAACATTTTCTCTTGGAGTTCACCATCTGTATTCACTCTGCCTCATGAAGTAACAGACTCAGCCCAAACCACCATAGGGAGCATTTCATCCTGATGTACTCCTTTGGGATCCAAGAGGACATCCCATTAACAGGTTCCTTGAGACAGGTATCTTGTTCCTGAATACTGTACCCCAAAATGAGAAATATACAGATACAGATTTAAAATGTCCAGAGTCATCTAAAATAATATCCATTATGGAAAACTGGATGATAGAAAAATTCTGAAAAAATTTACCACTGAAAGAAAATCACTGTACTAATAACTTTAATTTCACTATTGAAATAATGCGAGAAGATTTAGGAGGTAGAATTTTTAGTCTAGCTTGAATCTACAGTCTATTTTGTCTTCTTGATGTTAAAAATTTGGGCATAATTTCATGGCTGGTGATAGTCACAAAATTAAACTAGATAACCATAATGGATCTTTTGGTCTTGAGCTGTGTTAGTCAATTTTAAAAGCATTCAGTATTCCTCTGACTACAGTGCTGAAGTAGTCAATGCACATGCAAAAATTATTTGCTGCAACCTTGTCAGCACTCAAACCCAGGGTTAACATAAGGTTCAAAACACTTCCTTCCTGCATAAGTTTGTGTGGTTTTTTTCTTAAATTTTATTTATTCTTAGCAAAAGAATTAAAATGAAAGAAGTCAAGAAAATATATTTTAGTGCATCTGTCCCATTCCCATATTGGCAGTTTCACATACCCACTTTTAAATCCACAGATAGGAGGCTTAGCAGTCATGGGTATGTGACCATGGGAACTGCTGTCTATGGCATATAAAAGATCATAGGTAACCTCAGTCTAACAGCAGTCAATATTCTCTTTTTTTTAAAGTGCTTAAGACAGTCCACCACACAAATGCAGAATTTTATTTCACATTCGTAGGTCAGTTACTGTCAAGTCCAGGATGTACCCAAAACAGGATAGAAGAAGGAAGTCTAATCCTTATGAAGGCATGCTCAGTCAGTACTTTATTCATATCAGCATTGCAAGTTCAGAGTTCAAACACTAGACCATTAGGAAGTCACATTTCAGGGATTTTAACCATAAGATATACAGAAAGACACCCAATTTCTGCTGAGAGTCCATGGGCCTTATTTTATTATTCCTGAATAAGCAGGAATACTTTAATTTCTTTATGGTTGGCTGAAAAGGACTAGAAGGTAGAAAAAATGATGACAACTATTAGCTGCATTTTCCTTTCTTTTGGATTACTGAGATGATTGTGTTAGTGTTTGGCCATCTTTTTTACACCCTATTACATAATAAACTTATCCAGCTTTTCAGCAATTGCTATTTTAATTAAGATGGGTGCTTTCTCCAGAATTCCAAAAGTAAGAAGTTTCTTTAAAACAGAAGCTTGTTTGAAATATGTTTCAGACCATTTTTTAAGTGAAAACTGAATTTTGTGTCTCTTTTCCAACAAATTTAATGAGGTAACCCAAAGTTATCAGTGTGTTCACTTTCTTTCAGAACAGTTCCTGTTTTATGCAATAAACTGTCCTGGGTTTCACAACAAACTCGTCTTAAACATCCATTTCCATTTAAATTTTTTCAAATAGCTGAATTACCAGCTATAGGAAAGTAATGCTCAGGGTCTCTTACCAGCAGAGGGCAACAAACCTTATTATAAGTTCTTTGCCAGCCTAAGACATTGGTGTTTCCTCAAGACACATATGTCACCACCAAATCTCAGTTTCAGTGCATTGGTCCACTCACTCAGATTATTGAACTTGTGTTCTGAATTACTATGCATCAGCACTATATGGCTGATAGAAAATAAACTAGCTATTATTTGCACATCTGCTGAGTAATTTAAAACATTAAATGCACAATTGTGTTCAATTATATTAAACAAATCTATGCATTATAAAGAAACAAACAAATAAATTTACCTACATTAAACAAACTCACCCAATGCTGTACCTCCAGGGCTTGCACATCTTTAGTTACAGGAAGTTTAGTGCAGGGTAGCAGATGTTGCAGGTTTATTAATTGGATGTAATATGTTCAAAATGTCAAGTACACAACAATAGTTTCATAATGGATATTCATTTCAGGCAAATAAATAAAAGTCAAAGTTTTTAAAAGACATCAGAGAAGCTGCACAAAATTTATCATGCCTTCAACACGTGTGAAAAAACAGGGCATTTTTCAGACTGCAGACAAGAAAGCAATGTTGCACTTACACTTTGGAATTATTCCCAAACTCATTTGCAATATGACTTGCATATGCTAGGTTTCCTTCTCACCTTTACCTTCTAATATTTCTGTTTTATATGTTCTTGCTTTTTACTTTGTTTGGTGCTTCCTGTTTCACAGATTTTACTTGGGTATTTTCTTTTGCCCAGTCTGTTTGTAGAGGGATATTTATCCAGACTTCAGATTAACACTGATATTGGGACTGGGTCAGTTGAAGAAGCACTTTGTAAAGTACAAAACTTCTTTCTTTTCTTATCCCAGTACTCACCCCCAACTTGCAAATGCTAACCTGGCTGGCCAAATTGTGTTAATGTCTGGTCAACACAATATACAACATTAAATTCAAATGTTTTCATCAGAAAGAATGTGGTATGTAGATAATAGCATGCTAGGGCTGAATAATGGATCTGCATTATCTGAATTGTGATATTTCTTTAGGATTTAATCCTACCAGGTGTTTGAAATACCTGCTTCATCAGCTGCTGCAGATGCACAACAGTATATTTTACAATTCAACTTTGTCATACCAGCTACTATAAAGTGCTATCACTACCCAGGTCCTACCCCATGCACTTATAATCCTTGCTGTGCCTGTGGGGTATTTTCTCCTAGCTTATCTTTCTGAACCACAGATAGGAGTCTGTGGCAGTGTTGAAGCTTGTTTTCCAGCCTAGTTACAAGTGAACCCATGTTTGACCTGTCTATATCCATATTTCCATCTGACATTGCACAGTATATTTATGAATAAGATGTACATATGGAAACAGAAATGCTTTTTCAGAAAAAAACCTTGGTTTTTTTGGTTTTTTTTTGTTTTAAATTACTCATTTCAGAATACAATGATCATCTGTGGTCTTCAGTTCCTCAGGGGCTCAGAAAGCCTAAGTGGGAGGAAAGGTATCCTGTGCAAGACTGTATACTCCCTGAGAGTAGAAGAAAAGATATCTAAGAAAGTGCTCTTTCAGTCCAGGATCAAAAGCCAGGTGGAGAAATTAAAAATTAATGCACTTATCCTTTTGCCACCTCAGTAAAACATTAATCCAGTAAAAAATAAACAGCTGCGTCAAAGGAGATGAAAAATAGCCCGCTTTTGTGCTACAAAAAGTTTATCAGCCAAAACAATACTGAAAGAGCAGATTCCAAGGGTTTACTTTTCTTATTCTGCAGGTGGCAGAGAAAATATGTTTTCTTTTGAGATTGCAGTACAAGGCAGGGCTTTGCAAACTGTAATATGACCTTTCTGAATACTCCCTGTTACATAACATTTTGCCATACTTCTTTAAAAAAAAACCCAAAAGACAATAAAGCATTCTAGGAAATTTCCTCATGTGAATCTGGCTGCTTGAGTAACCATCTGGCAAATAAACAGAGCTGACAGAAGGATTCCCAACCCTCTCCATCCCCATCTTCCAATTTCTAATAGATTTATTTACATTTGCTCCAGTTCTGTGATTTACCATAGAAATGCTTAGTTTACTCTTGAGGCTGTTTTTGGTTTTTCTGAGATGGAAACATGCTGAGAAGTGAACTGGTTGGATACCAAAAGATAGCCTTAGCAGGAAGATGAGCAAATGTGTTAGTATGGAGGGTTAATGTAGAAATGCCACTGCGATGTGAAAAAATCCTCTGTTCCATGTTGGCCATGGTTCAGTGTCCACCAGACACAAGAAGTTCATGGCTAAATTCTGCTGAGTCTAAGCCTAAATAATTCTAACCAGTCCTAGTGCTAGGCCATGCAAAGGTGGCAAAACACTCACTTGACTTGCCCTCTGAAATTGTACCTATCACCTGCGAGTTGGTTTGGAGGTACCTGCTGATGAGTTACAAATAACAGAATAGCACACATCCTTTTCCTATAAATTCCTTATGTGTGGCCAACTCCACTGCTTTTGAGGCTCTGTTGTCCTCGTTGTGTCCCTGGCTGTTGCCCAGCACCAGATGAGACCAGTTGCTGCAAAAGCCACTCCCCATCTCACCTCCTGCTGCAGACGTGTGGTTCCACATCAGTATTGAAGGGATTTACAGGGGAAATATAGCTCAGTACAGTGGGTCCCTGTAAAACTGTTTTTGTCCTTTTAATCATGCTAGGTTTTTCTCTTTACAAACCCAGCCTATCTCCTGCAACTACTAAAACAAAATGCATTTCTTTACTTCTGCATTTAATGAAAACAAGGTTGTGTCTTACAGGGTGTCTTCCCCATCCCTAAACTGCAATGAGAAAAAGCCAATCATTTGTAGCAGGGATTGAGCCTCTGATTTTCTGTACTGTGAATAAATCTCATTTATCTTTCTCACTTGGGAAGCCAATAAGCAGAAATACACATTTAAAAAAGAGACCAGCTTTCTCTGTACCTTAGGAACAGTAGCTAGGGAAAAGGAAGTCAGACAACCATTGAGGGAGACGATTGACCTAGATTATTTCTAGTGATAAATTGAAGTAACTTCCTTCCAAAACTTTACAAGCACCAACAGCATTTTGATAAGGAAGAATTCTACTCATCCCCAACAAAATTTTTTAACTGTAAGTCAACACATGAGTCTTAAAGAGCAAGGGTTTTATGCAATATTCTCATGAGCATAAACTGCTCATGAGTTTAAAATCTTGAACTGCTCTTTTTCAATGAGTAATTAATGGCAGGATTCATTAAGAAATTGAAAAGAATTAGTTTTTTTTTAATGTGGGATCACATTTATTCCTGATCTAGTTATTTTAGTTGAAAAGAGAGTTTGCAGTAATTTGACTTCTGACTGATATAAAAATATTCTTCATCTCAAAGCCCTGAAGCCACAGAACAAAATTTGGTAAGTGCTCAACAGTAGTGACAAGATCAAGATGGGACCCTTGAGTGAGTAGTATACCAACACAATATAGTAGTACAATATTACTAATGAGGAAGTGTCCTGGAAGGAGTCATATAGTTGAAAATAATTTCATGTGTGGCTTTGGTGTCAGGCACTTCATGTTGTAGAGTTGTCATGAATGCAGAGTAGAGGATAGGTAGGCAGTTTGACTGGGTTCGGAGTCGTGTAACTGCTGCAGAATTTCAAGGCAGATGCAAACCTTCTCCTTTTCCCCTCCTCCCTTAATCCAGATGGGGCTAGGGAGAGAGAGAATTATTCAGTCTGTTGACTGAGTGTGATTCTGCCACTTTGCATCAGATTATGGTAGTATACAGCAGCTCACATCTTTGTATGTGAGCACAGCATAAATTTCTATCTGCAAAGGAATAATTCTTTTTTTAAAGTGGACCATTTGTAGGAAGAAAGCACAGTGCACAACCACCACTATGACTAGTCCCCTCACTGGAAACCATTGCAGAAATGTTTACCATAGGGAAGTAAACATGAAAGCCTTGAGATTCTGCCTTCTCAAATAAGAAACGGTACCTCACTGACCTCTTGCTCAAGACAACCTAGGGCTTTCTCATAAAAAAAGAAAGAAGGAAACAGAATAGATTTATGATTTGTGTAACAATGCAGGAAGAAACTGTCATAATGACCTGAAACCCTGAACTTCTCTGCTGAAGCAGAAGGCCAACGTCATTTAAACTAATCAACTCCACATAAGTATTCTGCAGAGACTTTCTGTATGAACTGTTTTCCTCAGTGATCCTGATCCCTCATTAATAAGGACTGGTTCATAGGCCAGCCAAAGCCCAAATATACCTTGGCTTTGTGACCTCTTTGCAGATGACCATGGGTCCATAATCTATTTTTCTACAATGTATTGCAGAAATGACTCACTTCTCTGCATGCAGGACAGGTGTCCACATGCTGGATGGATTTTACATACAGTGTAAAGTAAATTTTACATACAGGCCATACAGTGTACACAAAAGCAGCCATAGCCATAGCTTTTGTGCCCACGGACCATCCCCAGAATGCAAATAAAGCCGTTTCCCACCCACAAGTCACACATCAGTCTATAAAAGTATCAGACTAAACCTGAAAAAAAATACTTTGACTATAAAAAGCGCAATCCTGTCCCCATACATCCTTATCTCTGAAAAAGGACTTCAGAAGTCGTAGACACTTGATTTTCCTCCCCACTCTTCTGTCTTTGCATAGTGCAATGTGCAGCTCACTGGCTCACTGTGAAGATCACGAAACTAAAATGCAGAAACCGGGAGTGAAGGTGTAGATCTAACCCTACAGTCTGCCTTTGAAGCACTCAAGAGGAGACCTCTGGAGAATGGAAGAGGAAAAATGAAAACAGTGTGGCAGGAGACAGTCACCAGGAGAAGTATGAAATAAGTGGGTCCATAGTATACAAAAGCTTACCATCCGAGGCTGCAAAAACATGTAAAACTATTGCCTGTAAAAACAGGAAATAGTAAGAGAAAGTGACCTGGCTGTTCTAAAGAGATGCTGTAGGTAGTGCACATGAAAAAGGAGTGGAGGTGAGCCTTCATTCCTTCTCCAAAACTCTCCTAATCATTTATGTGGGAAGCTAAACCATGTCTACCCCCAAATGCTTAGCTCTTCCTTCAGCTGTCCAAATCCTAGCCTACTGCACAATGGCCATGGTTCATATGCACATTGATGGGCAGGGCTTGCCTCAATTTCTGAAGAGTGTAGGAGGGTCAAAGTCTAGGAAAAAAAGTCTTTGTTTATGGGTCAGGATGTGCTACTCACAGGTTGAGGCACTGTAGCTGCAGGAGGCACTGCCCCAGAACATTTGGACAGCAATGGTGATGTTCTGCTGGGAGGCACCAGATCTTTGTGCAGCAGCACGGAGAGCAGAAATCTGCATTTCAAACACACAATAAAGAGAAATATAGATGCATTTCGATAACTTGAGAGAAAGAACAAGGCACAATGTCAGTCAGAAACCCACACTGCATGGCAAAAACTTAGCTTGGGTGACCTTGACATCCAAGACATACGACAAGAAAAAAAATTAGACAAAGGAGCATGAAAAATCTGAGTTTGTGGCTATTTGCATAGTGGACTAACTGGACAAAATTCAGGGATTGAAGGCATAGAGTAAGGCATAGAACAGCCACATAGTTGAGCCCATGAAAATAGTTGGTTTAATATGCTCTCAAGAGCTTGTGAAATCACTCTGAACATTAATGCATTTTGCTGTGCTCTTTTTTTTATACATAAGAGAAAATATCTTCCCATCCTCTTCACTCCCCTTTCCCCATGAGATTTAAAATTTCCCAGGGCAACACAGGTTGCTCTACCAGATTAAATAAAAGAGAAAATTATATCCTAACATTACTGCCATTAGGGTTAAGATGGTATCAGCATTTCTTTTATACATTTCTATTCATATAGGGTTTATGAGGCTGACACAGCCATAAAAATTCTCAGTAACATAACCTACAGGACCCTGCCATCAGACCAAGAGGTCACTTCATTGTCTCCTTTCAGCTATTATTTGAAGTTCTTTTGTTTCATTTCTATAAGTCACAGATAGAGAAAAATATAACTCATGCGTCCCCATTTTTCAGAAAAAATGAGTACAATAGTAATGTTTTAAAAGATTCATGACCTGAACATATGTTCAGTAATTCTTTCAAAATTAAAATGTCATAAAACTTTGGAGTGCCTTGTTTTAACAATACTGTATGGTTATTAGAATAATGGAATACACAGCTCTTATTGAGCTCAGGATGTGTTTCTCATCCACTAAAAGAAGGCTTTATGATAAAAAGCTCTTTCATCAAAGATTTATTAAGTCCTTTCTTTAACCAACGTGTTTGTTTCACTATGGGTCAGAGAAACAGTTTACTTCTTCATATCTCTATTTCTCTGGTTGTCCAATCAATGTGCTGGAGTGATCAATAATATTGAACTCATCAGAGTTCCCCAATGTGATCAAGCCCGTAATGACACATGCTTTGGCCCCCTCCTGATCCTTGAAGCTGAAAACTCAGATTAGAGGTGAAATAAAAACATGATTGTAGGGTCATGGAGATGGAGAGATGCCTGGCTGTATGCTGTGGGTGCACTTTTTGCTAGTGCACTAGCAGCATAGTAACAAGGATTCCCCAGGATGAAGTATGACATCTGACAGGCCCAATCTCAAGAAAATCCTCAGGCAAGGGCCACAGGCTGGATCAGCTGTCAGTTTTTCTTATTTGCATGCCAGTAATAGCTGAGTGAGGGAGCTTTTTCTGAAGTGCTGACCAATCTTGTGAAGTGATGATAGATTCTCTACACATGTCTGATATTTTAAAAACATACTTGGACTCGCCTGCCTCTGCTTGCACAGAAGCTGGCTGGAACATTTCTGGACTGATTTTAATCTGCAGATCCAAGTTCCTTCTGGGAGTCTTTCTTTGTTGTGGTAAAACCAAGTCACATCTCCAGGCCAGACAGCACCTTCATCAGCTGTTGAGGGGCTCCTTCCAAAGAATGGCAGTGGCTGGTGCCCCATTGCTTGTTTCAGGAGCTGCTGCAAGTGTCTCTTTTCTGCTGAACTATCTTCACAGCTTCTTTCAAAAGCGTATGTCTCCCTGTGGTGGTTTAGTTTCATATTTGGTGTTGCCCAACACTGAATCAGTGGCTAATGAAGTGGGTTACTTTCTTTTTCCAATCTACAGAAAACAAGTCTCTAAAAAATACCACATTTCTCTATTTTTGTTCTACAAACATATACATATAAATACCCTTCTGACTGCAGCCTAAAATCAAGGAGATACATATAGCTGAAGGTTATTAGAGTTATACCATGGATATATATCATCCAGCATAGGACACTAGTGCCATATCTTTCACTTAAATTACCATATGGCCAAACTTCCATCTAAGAATACCATTTTCAGATTCATTTGCATAACTTAAGTAATTTTGATGTGACCAGGCACTGATTGTTTGCTGGGTACACACCAAATAAAACCAGCCTATATCCTAGTCCTGAGGAAGCAATTATTGTGGTTTGCTTTATGGTAAACATATCTCATAACTCACCATCACGGACTAGTACTTGTTGGTCAATGTGTTTTTTTTATGAACTGGAACAACTAAGAAAGAGAGAAAAGGAATTTTGTTTGCTGGCACTGGTGCCCTGTGAAAGAACTGAGATGTTTATATTGAGACTGATGTGTGAAAACTTTCCTGTTGAGGTCCAAGAAAATTAGTGCACAAGAAATTCAGTTCTGGAAGACAGGCATCTCCCTCTGTCACAACATTCAGGTGAGTACCAAAAAGCCTTGTTTAAGACAATGTGTCAAAAAACCCCTCTGTAGCTCTGTAGTGTAACAAACCATAGCAATTCCACAACAGAAAACTTTGTGCAGATAAGAAGCCAGAAGAGGTGATGTGTGAGGAAAAGGTATTGGCAGAAATTGAGTTTAAGTTTCAGTTCTCCTCATATGGTTATCTCAGCAGATTAAACCACAGCTCATGATAGAAAAGAGAGAGGAAAATTCCCTCCTCAATGGAAAACTCAATTTGTTTGGAAAAAGTTGCAATATATTGTGTTAGAAAAATAGAAGCACATCCAAATTTTTAGACATGTGTCACAGCTGTGTCTCTACAGATTAATGGGAACAGAAGTTCACAGAGCCCTCTTCAGATTAATTTCTTGATTGCTAGTTTGTGTTCAACAAGTCAGGATTCTCCTTTTATATTCTACATGCACTTACCTATGAATGGAGAACATCACATACTGAAGGAGTGTTATTACACCAGTTATGAAGCTTACTTTCTCTATGACACTTAAGTTAATGGTCTTAGACAATATATTCAGGTTGGACCCTGTAAAGGTTTTTTCCTGCCCTGGAAATTAGCCCCATTTATTTAATTTCTTAAATTACTTAAATTGCTCATGCAATGGATTTTTACCACTTTACAACATTTGAGCATCAATCAGAAAATTATTCTCCCCTGCTTTTTTTTTTTTTTATAAATCATAAAAATCACGGCATTGACCTATAAACTCATTCAATCTTAAAAAATATGTCAGCACCAACGAGACACTTTTGGTTTGCCAATAATTCAGAATTCACTACTGCAATACAGTAGTATAGAAACATGAAAAAATTTTCTACATTCACAGGAAACTGTGTAATAATAATGTCAAGATGCTATATTTCCTGGTACATTTCTAGATTTCCATTGAGCAGGCATTCAGGCGTTTACCACAGCTGTTAAACTGCCAAGAAATAAAGATTTTCTTTAATAAAAGCCACTTAAGGTTCACCTTGCAGTTTTTAATCTCAGTATTTCCATGTACTGAAAGCAAGAAGATGATAAGGTTGCTCTGCTGAAGCATTGTATTTTGAACAGAGTGATGAGTTACTGGATGCTGTACCAATTGGCTAAATGCTCCTGAACAGTTGGATCTTGGAAAGAAGTTAATTTAAGAATGTGGACATATTGCAACTAACATGGCCATAAAGCTGACAGTAGTGGCAATGAGGCAGCAGGAAACACCAGTCCTAGACCTGCTGGCTAGCAAGCCCTCCAGTATAGTAGCCCGAAGTCCTGCATCACTTTGCCTTCATTGCTCTTACATGCTCTTGCCTTCATCCCAAAAATAAGGCCTCCAGAAATGCAAATTATACAGAAATATTGCATTTTCAAAAACTTTAATTTCTCCAGTTGCATGCCATGATATTATGTTTAATATGCTTTGTGGTCTATTTAGTCTTGCAGTAACTCCTGCCCTCTGAGTTTTGTTGGGTTTTTTTCTTTATTTCATTTTTCATTAAGGTTTCAGGTAAGAGTTCTATCTGGGTTTAATATCATTATTATTGTACATCAAAATGTAAGTCTGTGTATTACTTACACATAACATTGCCTTTTTCCAATTATGCAACATTTATAATTTCATTCCTTATTGCAAATGAATAGCTTTAGCTAATACATGCTTTTGGTTTAATAATACTTGGAAAAAAGGAAAATGTAATTACAAAGGCTATGCTCCCCACTAACTTGTTTCGTACACTAGACCATGTCCAGTCTTAGCAGTAATGTCATCATAATTTTCCAATGAACTGAAGATAGAGGGAGAAATGAGCACAGTGCCAATTTTAGCCTTAGCTGCAGGAAGGAATTAGCCTTTAATCCACAAAAATATGTTCCAAGCCGTGCTGTTTGAAGTATTTGGTTTCTCAATGTTCAGACACCCTCTACCACTCAGCAGTTATTTGCAGGTGCCTCCCTCAGTAAAGCAAATCTCAGCTCACATTGCAGGGATGGAGAAAAGAGACAGTGCTTAAATAGGGGTTAGCTAACCTTTGGTTAGTATGACTAGCATGAATACCACTTCATATTTATTTATTGGTACATAGACTGATCACTCCTGGGAAACAACCAATTTCTCCTGAGTTGGGGCAATTTTTGCACCTGAGACTTCAACTCAGAATCGCTGGGGCATGCAGGACAGTGATGGATTTCTTTCTCTTCTGCTAAAGATGTCCGTGACAAGAGAGCAGAATTTCTTTCTCACTGTTCTCCTCTTGTCTTTCAACCACTAAAACAAGTAGGATCATAGCAGCAGAAGGGAGAGGGGCTTCCAGCAACCCCACAAACTCTTCTAAATATAGAAACCACCTTGATGAGAAAAGCAGCAGAACAGCTTGTAGTGCTAATAGCTTCCCTCTCTGAGAAGTGACCATTTACACATCCACTGTGAATCCCAGCAGGCCAGAGCTAGAAGAAGGGGTCATATATATTTTTCTATACTTAATAAAGTCTTTAGGATTCTAAACACATGGATTGTGGCAGAAATACGGAGCATTGGATACACTTACAAATCTGAAGCAATCAAGATATCATCCAAATAAATAGGCATTTTCACTCCTAGGGACCTTCGGAAATTATTAACTCATCCCATAGCCATGACTATTCTAGGAGCAATGCCCAGGCCAAACATCCTTGTGTGCTGCTGTCATATAGCACCTCTCTCCAAAGACCTTCAAGTTGCTCTAAGTGACTTCAATATAAAAGGGTCAGGATGCTAAATGGGGTTTTACTTGAAATCAACTTATATCAGAAAGGGTCTGGTTTTGAGATGTGGGGTTTATATCTGAAAATTTACGTGAGCAACCTGTCTGTAGTTCCAGAACATTCTGATGTGAAGAATTTAGCATGATGAAACTATGTTAATTTGGTACTAATAATTCCCTTTTACATGTAACACTGGGTTAGATTTCTCTGCATTTTGTATGGCATGGATTAAATTCAGATTTGAATTCCAGATTTGCAGGATGACCCAGATTTTTTTTTTTCCTTGTGAAAAAGGATGACATTTTTATCAGTATTAATATAGCATATATAGTAGAACTGTAAAATCAAGGTACACCCTCATCCTTATTTTCTGGTGTGTTTGCCCCTCACATAATCTCATGAAGGGACTGGTTTTGTAGAACTAGAGATTCATGTGCAATTTGCAAACTGCTGCTGCTCATTTGAGCAAATGTATGTTTGTGGAAAGAGGAGCTGCATCTGACAAAAAGACACTTTACATTGAAAACAAGTACCCAAAAAGCATAAAAGTGAAAACACCAGTCCTTCTTAAGGTTAGGATACATTTTGATGGCCTGGATCTACCTTCAACTGTGTATTTAACAATCTTTACTAAACACTGAAATTTAACTTAACCTCACTTACATTAATGAGGATGTGCTAACTGATATCAACTGTGAATCCACACTGAAAATCTGAGCTAAGAAAGCAGAAAATTACCTTTTTTAAGCTGGAAGGTAAGGGTGAAAATGAAGCTGCTTTTGTGTAGGAGAATTGGAAGTTTAACCTTATGCAGCTGGGCCTGTGAATTTTTGCCTTAGGCTAGAAGAGCACAAGATGAGCCTTTTCTTCTTTGAAGGTTAAAAACGCATGGTTACAAAGTCCAGTGGGTCTGTATTGACCTTGCTATTTTCTCTCCTTCAGCATCTTGTCTCAAGACTTCTCCTTATTATGGAAACAGACAACTTTTGCAGGAAATTAATATTATTAAAAAAAAAAAAAAAATCAAGAAAAATGCTTATCAGGTTCTTCTGCAGACTTCAAAACTACCCTAGGTAGCTTTTCTAAAGGCTTACTCCCCTCTTACTGAAAGATTGAAATGGGACTAGCTCCAAGAGTGACAAAAATATTTTAAAGGAAAACCAATTATTGCTATATTATTTTCTTAATTCAGGTTCTTAAGGCTTGTCTTCTAACAGAATAGTTAATACATTTATCTGGTTTAAGACTATGTTATGCTATTTTAATTGGAAAACTTTCAGCTTCTCCATGATTCTTTTGGTTTGCAACTCACAAAGGATTTCAGCATATGAATCTGCAAAAAAACCATTTCTGGGGAACTAGATGCTGCCCCAAATAATATGTCCTTGTGCAGATGAGTTCTGTCTCTCTCTATCTCATGGTCACTCTGCATGAACTTTTGATCCTGTTTCACTTAAACCACACTTCCTAAAAGCCAATTTCTTAAGAATCTGATTTTCTACCTGCACAACAGGAAGATGAATTGTCTGTCTTAACACTAAGGACACTTAAGGGTTAAAATAACTTTTAAGTTCTCTTCTGTAGTGTTAAAATTCAAAAGAATAAAAATTCAAAACACATGGGAATACACTGGAGTCTTATGAGCAGCCTTATGGTGTCTTACTGTGAGCTGGAAATGTTTTTTGTTTCTTGAGCACAGTCCTTTCCATTGTGTTAAAACTATCTTCTCTCTCCAAATATAACAAGAAAATGCAGTTGTCTGTTTATGGGATACATTGAACTGTTATTGTCAAGAATGCTTATACTCAGTACTGGGTTGCGTGCAACTTATTTTTCATCTACATCCCACGTACTCATGGTATCCATCTGTCTTTTTATTACAAACCTCTTTGCAATACACAGAAAAGACATGATCAGTTGCAGTGGCAGAGGCCATTTTTGGGGTTTTTTTATAAATTTTATTTTTAAAATTTCATTATTTATTTTCTGAAGATTATATGAAGCTGCTGAAGAATTCTCAGATTTCTTACAGTTAATCTTAATGAAAGATGTATTCTACTTCTGTAGGGTTTTCATATTAATAATGAAGACAAATGCTATAGTAAGTCTGCTAGAAGGAGCACTTGTCAAATAGTTTATTATCTACTCTGAAGCTTTCAGTTGAATCCAATTAATACTGGAGTGAGACAGTGGAGGACATTCAGCTGATGCTTTGCAAATTCATCAAAAATTGTAATGAGTACTTGTATCCATATTCTGCCTAAGCCAAGTCCATCTTTCAGAAATGAAGGAGAATAAGAACTTGGCCAATCATAAAAAGCCACAATTTACATTTAAGTTGTTAATCCTGTGCTATCATTCATTACATGTAATTAGTTTCTTAATTGCATGTCCTCAAAATCCTATCTGCTCAAAGTTCAGCAACTTCTTGCTGCTGAGACCAGCAGAGTCCAATCTTCACTTAAATGTATTCACCCTTTCCAGGTGTTATCAGAATTTCAGTAATGAACTCACTGAGACATACCTAACACAGCATCACTAAGTGAAGAATGAGATGGCTCATCTTGCTTAGCATTAATCATGCTTAAAGGAAACCAGTGACACTTTATTCACAACAACAAAATTTTATTAACTTAGGTAGTTTTTAATGTATTTTTTCTGCCTTCTGGTAGTGATGTGCATCCCTCTACAGTGAACAGGCAGATTTGCAACAGTCTGTATTTCCTTAGTTACTTTTTAAGAATTCCTTTGTCTGTTGCATTAACATCAAAGATATGCTGGTTGAAATCCATTGAATTAGTCAATTAAATTAATCCATTAGTAAATAAATGAAGAAGACAGGACATCTGATTAGAAATGTTGTAAAGAAAGGAAATGTACATAATGGTTAGTGTATCTATTTCAGGCTCATTGTTCTTCTGCA
Organism: Regulus satrapa; assembly: GCA_013396955.1. Lineage (NCBI taxonomy): Eukaryota > Metazoa > Chordata > Aves > Passeriformes > Regulidae > Regulus > Regulus satrapa. Next base: position 95,235 of record VWZN01004048.1, read on the forward strand.
GGACTGTACCCAAGTCAGCAAACCCCAAATGCATAAGCATACATAGAGATTAAGCTTCTGTAGAGATAAACAGATGAAGACTTCTCAAGGCCTCGAAAAACTCTCCATCTCTGCATTTGTACTTTTTAGACAGAAAAATAACTCATCCCTTTAAAAAGAAAAAAAAAAAAAAGGAAAAAAGAAAGTGAAGTCAGTGAATATCAATGCCTGAAACTCATGTATAATAGAACCATAGGTTTCAGTTCATTAATGTGTTGTAAATTCACTTAGATACCTTGCTTGCCATGGAGTAAGATCTGCTATGGAAGTTACTGATTCTTGTACATAGCCATTACTAGCTCACCTGCTCACTTGAAAGTCATCTTGTTCAGCTTTGCCACTTCCCTCAGAAACTGGTTATCATACTTCATACTAAAATCAATGAAAACTTCATGAAGTTGTTTAAGATTACCCTAAAATATATTGCATTCAAAGCAGTAGCTTAGTCTTTGTATGATTTTGTTTATCTGCATACTTCTAGAAGAAACAGTTTTTCCAATACAAGTGACTATGAATGCTGCTTGGGTGTTTTTGCACTTACAGTACATATTGTGTGCAGTGTTCAAATATAGCTGTTCAGAAAGCAATGCTGTGATCATTCTTTTCCTAATGTTAAAGTGCAGTTGCATATAAATACATAGATATATCTAAGTGTGTAGTTGTGTTATAGATGCCTGTAATTTAAAACTTTTATCAAGATGGACCCTCAGCTCATCATCTGTTCACTCAGTTGTCTCAGTTGATTATCAAAGAACTTGATATATGACAGTAAAGTTTATGTTACTTTGGAGGAAGGAGAGGGACAAAGAAAGAGTATTGTCTGAGGAAGAGCAGTGCAGAGTAAATGATTAATAGAATATCATGGTTGCTAAGTAAGCATAAGCAAATGGCCTCATTTAACAGGCATCATTTTCTTGATCAAATCATGTCTCCTTTAGTGCAATATTTGTGTGTATTCCTTAGCGTGATTTAAAGCAGAGTTTTCATTCCTGCTGCACTCTTATATCAAGAGACAACTGCTCACATGCTGATCTATCATTTTAATGCAGTGAGAAAAGAGTCATCTTGCAGAACTGCTGAGTGAAGATTTTGAGGAGAGGGCCTCAGTTGAACTGAGAATCAGTGAAGAGTAACTTCCGATTCTATTTGAGGTACCTTAGTAGCTTTGAAAACATCCTTGTAATGGCAGTGACTGAAGGAAAGCAAAACGTTGAAGACTCACTTACAGGACCTGTCTGTGAATGACAGAGTAAAATCTTGTTAAAACTGGAACGGGAGCCCTTTGCCCAGCTCAGGCCCAAGCTGGGATGCACATGCCTCTCCCAGAGCAAGCAGAGTGTCACTCTTTTGAAAATCAGAAATGGGACTGGAAGTATACACAGTGTTTGTTCAATCAAGTTAGGGAAACAAATAAAAGGTCTGTGATTCCAGTTTTTCTGGACAAAAATAGGTGCTGCAATGTTGGAGACAGTCTCCACCGAACAGAATTTTAAGACCTTGCTAAAGGACATTTTCTTCTGTGGTATACAAAGTGTTTTGTAAAAGTATCAATTTCTCTAATTCTGTCAAATTTGTTTATAAAATTATTTTATTATTCTTACTTATTATGTGACAGAAACAACTTTATTTTTGTCAGGACTTAAAAAACATTATCAGACTTTTCAAATAGGTTTATTTTTTTTCTTATTTCTATTATGAAATGCAATTCCAACAACAGCGTCTATGTTTTTGGTTTTGGGTTTTTTTTGGTTTTGTTTTGTTTTTGTTTTTGTTTTTGAATACTTCTGTTGGCTAAGAGTAGGATAAATTTGACATAATTGGACAAATTACATTTTCTAAAGCATTATTCTATTTTTTTCTATTATCCCTTTACCTAGTAACAATAAAATAGAATCTCTGGTTATCTCAAAGATTTAAAGGAAAGTTGTGATGTCGAATTAAAAATTTCACAATTCAATTTCAGTATTTGCTATTCTCACACATTTTAGCAAGTTCCAGTTACTTATAAGTACTGCTCTAGAAAAACTATGATATCGAATTATTGTAAAAGTAATGCAGATATAGAAATTTCCTACTTTTTCATTTTATTCACAAGAGGAAAAGCAAGCAGATATGCAATATTATTTTTTTAAAAAGCAACAAAATTTTTTGTTGCAAAAAACCCAGAAACATAATGTGATGGGAAATAGAAGATATTTGTAGGAAAAAACCCCATGAACTAGGACTGATCTGCTTTTAGAAGATCTACTGCAGGAATAGATGGGGTGATGCTCTGTTTTGTGGTTTAGTGAACAGTGATAGATTTCAATACTAAGCAAAATAGTAAATCAATAAAAAGGTCTCAGAGACACTCTGAATTTAAAAATGGTTGTGGTGGCTTTTAGTGTTGTTCCAAGATGTTCTTAGTCAGAGTCTCTAGGGATACAATTATGTATTCTTACCCTGTTTTCCTACAGGTAAGTATTATTCCCTCTCTGGGCTAAAGACTTTTCATCTACACTAGTTTCAGTCAAAATTTATGAGGACAGAGAAAACAATTTGGGGTAACATGGTGTAATAAATTTTGCTCAGCAATTTTGAGTTGGTTAATCCATCAGGATATTTATTAGTTTGTTGATAGGGGATGAGCAAGCAGTGCTGGAGACAGGGGCAGTCTGCGCTCCACCAGTGCATCTCTGGCGCTGCTTGCTTGTCCCTTATCAATGAACTAATAAATTGCCTGATTGATTAACCAACTCAACTGTGCTGAGCAAAATTTATAACAATTTTGGTGACCCCA
>VWZN01004049.1:32359-55310 GCA_013396955.1 Regulus satrapa
AAACTTCTGTAAAAACAGAGAGGTTTGGGATTTTTTAATATTTTCTAAAAAGCACAATATGCAATATTTCTCAGAGCCATTAAGGAGTTATATTTCACAGATTAAAAACTGTTACAGTAACTTTGTAAATTAGCAATATCCTGAATTTTCTCCTGCTTTTTGTATCATAGCACATTTGAAGCTTTTGGTCTTTCCTAGAGCTCTTGCATTTAGTAAAGGATGTTTAAAAAGGTCTGTGGATTCTAAAAAGGTATTGAAAAGAATGTGTCTATTCAGAATTAGAAAAATTTATTTTTTGTTGCCTGCAGCTTAGAGAACCAGATTTGCCAGCTTGAGTGATCTATACTGGCAATGTGGTTCGAGCACGAATTACAAACTGAACTGAAGTTCTTATATGTCAGGAGATTCAGAGACTGTTATATAGAGTATCCACTCTTTCCAAATATCTAGAATATGTATTTCCAAGGTAAAAAAAATCTTCTTTACTAATCTAAAATTTTGACAGCCTCCTTGTGATGTACTTATGCCCCAGGTGTCTGAATTCAATTTGAAGTTGAACAAACTGAGAGCAGTTGTCTGCATAACTTATACAGCTTTTGATGAGGCCTCCAGAAATTATTCTTGGAAGTAACAGATCATAGCCTTTTTTTCCTCTATGAACATCATAATTTTTACACAGGTTTTCTGTACAACTTAAAAATGCAGTGTATAGAGAGTTAAACAATACATCCCATGGAAGGAAATAATCTGTAATCAGTTTGAAATTTTATATTATACTTTTTGTAGTCTTAAATCTGAAGAAATACAGATTAATTTTTTTTTTTTCCACAGGAAAACATGAAACAGTCTTCTTTCTGTCTTCAGTTAATATGCAGAGAATGTGTTCATCTGTAGTAAAATACACAACTTCCGTTAATATTACAGTCATGTTTTAATTTGGATGCTTACCTACTGAATTTTATTAGTATACTATCAGTTATCATAGAGCAATGCAGTTATGGTTGTTCCAGTATTTTACTTAGTATAACAAGGATTTTTATTTTTCATGTATCCATCAATATTGCTTAACTGATTAAGCAATTTTAAATGAAGCATTTAATATTAATTATTAATCATACTTGGCCTTCACTCTCTGGGCGGACAGCTAGAACATTATGAGCAAAACAGAAGGTAAGAGAAAAGTAGAAGAATCTTATTTTTCAAAGTGCCACAGAAATGCCTTCAATGTTATAGGCATATAAAACAACCAATATTTTAGATTTAATCTTGTCTATTAGTGGTATATTAGAATATTATAAGGAGTAAAAATGTTCAAGAACAGAGGAAAAAAGAGAATCCACAGATGCTGAAAGATATTTTTTCCCCTTGCAGGCTTCTGCTGTTAAATTGAAGCTTCAAAACTCTGTAAGAGTTATCTCTTCAATTTAAGGGGTTTATTTGCCATTGATACACATAGGATTTTCCACAGGTCAGCCACAGGAACAGGGCTGGGTCATGATGCATCTGATGATGCATCTGCTTAAAGCTCCTGACACATCAAGAGCAAGATAGATGACTCTTGTCAGAGGGAAACATGTTGGACAACTTCTCCCTAAGGCTCTAGTGTTCATAGTAATTGCTAAATCATTTACATCATGAATTAGCAGGAGCAATATAGCTGCAGTAAATGACTCACATATCTGCTGCTTTGTATTTACTTTAGAGAGATGGTAACTGTCAAGTTTCATAGGTGCTGATAAAAGCAATACACTACTCTAATTAATCTTGTGTTACTTTTCAATGTTCATATCTAGCAGAGATTATCAGAAAAATACTGTGATATACACTTCAAAATTTAACTGTTTTAGTATAATTGTCATGAAAACACAACCTTTTTAAGTGGCTTCTCTTACATTTATCTCTCCTCAAATTCTGATTTCATTGGTTTACATTTACCTTGTAGTCTATTCAGTCTTTAGAAACACGATTCATGTTTCATAAAATGTACAAAGTTACAACTTCTAATCAGTGTCTTCAGAGCTTTTGCTAAGAAGAAGTAATAGATTTTTAAGAAAACAGAGAAATTACCTACCTTTATAATAGTGCCAGCAGTAAAATTACTTATTAGTTAACAATTGCCTTTATAAACTTTCATTGATGCAAGATGCCTCTGATGGAAATGTGGTACTTCAGTACAACCATGAAGTGTTGCTTTGTGGTGCTATTCTGCCTCTCCAGAATTTGTTCTAAATGTTTCAGTTCTTCTTATCTAAACTGAAAAATGTAAAAGGTATGGAGAAAATCTCCAAATTTCATCTTTACTCCCTAACTGGCAATAGACCCAATGGATGCAGGAGCAATGGAAAAGTACAGTAACGCATTCCATATGGAAAAAGTCTCATGTAATGTCAGGCAGGAAAAAATATCTGAAGAAGACTAAGCTGATGCTAACTGCCTAGCTGTAAGATAGCTTCAGTCTGAAGTTTAGGGTTAGGAATGACAACTATGCCAAATATTAGGGGATTCTAATGGATGAAGAAATCATCATGCTATCTCATGTTAATGTAAAGTGAATTTAATGACTTTGAATAAGCTAATTTGGAATGAAAGTTGGCTGCACACTGGAAATTCACAGGAACTAAAGACTTTTACTGTGACCTTGAATACCATAAATCCAAATTTTAATCAGAGAAGTGATAAATGGAAATGATACATTTCCAATACTCCATGATTTCTGCAATAGATATTTCTTTTTGATTACAAAACATATATTTTGAGTCCTCTTTTTTCTAAGAGTTCAGATGATCAAACTTCAAAGTTCCACATATTCTTCTTGTCTATATATTCATGGGAGAGGTGATAATTTAATGATAATTTACAGGATAAGTCCTTACTGATCTTTTTATGTCTAAGTAATAAGATGCCTTTGTTTAAATTTGTTGAGTTGCAATTGTCCGTTCAGATGCAGACTGCCAGTACTGCAAGAAATTTTATATGAGTATGGGCATCTGCTTTAACAGAGAATTTCCAGGAACACATCCAGGAACTGTTGAATCATGACTTAAGAAACATTAGCTGCTGCATTTGTAATAACTGTTGTGTTTTCAACACTTTGCAAAACATAGACAAAAGCTCCCTTTTCCACCACTGCCCTTCATTTAGAACTGTCTCTTCCTCTTCAGGTAGCTTCTCTTTGTAGCAGCATCTAGATATTTTTCGGAGCTACCCTCTCTCAGAATAGACGTCAATAACAAGAGGATAGAAAAGTCTTACTTGTATGCAATTTCCAAGGAGTCTGAAAGGGGTTATATGCCAAATATATAAATAACTAGAGACAGTACTATTCAAAGTCTGCAAAGCTGAACACATAGATGATTCTCATCTTTCTGAAGGAACATTTTTGTGGCTGCCTATGATAATTATTATTGACTCTTGCAAGCCTAAAATAAAGCTCCAGCCATCCAGACCTAGCGACCTGAAACAGCAGTGTGACTGGTGTCTGAACCTGAATTAAAAATAAAAAAACAAGCTAATGCACAGTATTTTTTCATGTGAAGATAAATAATTTTGTTCTTAGGAAAAGGTCACTCTTAGAGGTTTTGATTTTCCAGTATAAAAATAAATCACTTTGTTGACATTAAATTTAAAAGTATAATATTCATAGTAATCTGTTACCAAGGTAAGGAACAATAGCAGGTTTCTTTTGTATCTGTTTCATTATTTCTCTAATATTCTGCAATATTTAATAGTCTTGAGAATGATCCCTAGACTACAAAACATAGGCTAGATTTCAGGAAGTTTTAAAGAATGTTTTCAGTTCATTTTCTGCTACCATTACTTAGAAAGAACTAAAATGTTTAATTAATTCGTTAATTTTGCTTTTATCACAGCAAAACTATTTTCCAAACAGAATGTGCATGCCAGTTCATATTACTGAAAGGCATGCCTGACTGAAAAGGGTCAAACAATTTATAAATTGCTGTTTAAAAGTGAAATGTGAGAAAAAGCTGTCAAAAAAAAGAAGGTGAAGTGAAGTTGATTCTTCACCTGCCAAGGCTGCATGTATTGAATTTTAAACAGACTTTTAATATTTTGGTGTTCCCTCTTCTTGGTTTATTACAAGTTGCAAGCTGATATACTTTTATTCTTGGTAAAGATGTTAGTCATAAGGTAACAGAGTACATGCCATGTAGCACAAGCTAAAGGGACAGATGTATGAGCTGGGAAGTTTTCCAGATTAAAGGTACTTAACACTGAATGCATTTGATATTCAAGCACATTTTGGGTTCCTGTACGTCTGTCATAAAAATGCACCAAGGCTGAGCAGGAATTCTAACTCCATGCCTGCTGGTCTGCATCTTGGCCTACTACTCAACACATTGATTTGTTTCTGATCTATTCAAAGATTTTAGTTTTTTACAGAGTGTATTTAGAATTTCTGTTTCATAAGAATAGTGAAATTAAGTTTAAGTTTTGTTGCCAAAATGATGCAAATATTTTGTTAATAATTCCTGTGGTTGAGGAGACTTTGCTCAGGAGCATTACATCCTACTGAATCCAGATAATATTGCCAGAAGTGATGTTCCCTCTGTCTTTCTCTCTAAGGCTATAGCCTTTTAATGATAGTTGGAAAATAATTTGAGAAAGTGCTATATGAATGGCATGGTAGTATTCTTCCAGTATTCTTCAAAACAGAGGGGGATTCAATTCATCTAGGTCTGGATGACTTATTGAAATTATGTTTTTAGTGCTTCAGCAACCAAAATGAGAAAATGAGAAGCTGAGAACATATGATCACTGATTTTACAAATAGAATATACAAAATTTTTGAGTATCAATATTCATCTTCACCAGAGAAACTTTAATATGTTATTTTCCAAATTCTTCAGACAATTTAAAGATATTTTTGAGGGGATTAAAAAAAAATTGCTCCCAGCAGCAGTTCTTTAATGGATATGAACACAAAAAACAGCAATATACAAAGCCCTGCAGAGGGCAAATCCTGGCCCTGCACAGGACTATCTCCAAGAGTCACACTATGTGCCTGAAACCATTGTCCAAACACTTGCTGGACTCTGTCAGGCTTGGTGCTGTGACCTCTTCCTTGGGGAGCCTGTTCCAGTGCCCAACTGGGTGAAGAACCTTTTCTTAATATCCAACTTAAACCTCCCCTGACAAGGCTTCATGCTGCTCACTTGGATCCTATCACTGATCACCAGAGAGGAGAGATCAGTGCCTGCCTCTCTCCACTTGCCCTCAGGATTAACTTCCTTGGGAGATGACAGTAAATATTTGTTTTGAAGGATGCTGTGAGGATAGGCTAAGGAAATTGTTAATTTTAAGCATGGAGGAAGAGGTGGCTTTGGGGGTAGCTAATAGCTACGTAGCTATTAAATAGCAACCTGTCCTTACCTACAGGATGAGAGAAACTGAGGCAGGCTCCTCACAGTGGATGAGAACTGAAGGCAGGCTGTGACTAGACAAAAAAAACAACATTTCCTTTAAAAGAAGAATCACATCTTAAACCTGGTAGCTCTATGGGAGCTCTGGCTCAACTAGACAAAGCTCTGAAAAACAATGTAGTCTGAAATCAATGTAGGTTCTGCTATGAGCAGGAGACTGAACTGGGCAACTACTGAGGTGCTTTTCCAATTGAATGATTTTGGGATTCTGTGATACACAAAAGAGTGGGGGATGGAAAAAAGCAAGAAGAAGAAGTGTAATGATATGGATGTTTAGTGATATTTTTATGGGTAGATATTACTGTTTCATAAGCATAGGAATCTGAAAGGTGACATTATTTTTAATAAAGCCACAGCAAATCCAGTTCTACTGCTCAGTCAAGGGGAAAAAAAAAAGTACTGAATTTTTAACTTCTGAGCATGAGACGATTATCATATTCTATTTTGCATTATATAATCTATTTATTTAAATATGATTCATCTTTGTTGTTTCATTCAATGTGATAACTGACCTAAGACATGAGGAGAAATTGTAAGATTTGGTTCACATAAGCAATCAGAATCCACATTTAAAACCTCTAAAACAGACTTAAATTGAACTGTAAAAAGCAAATGACTTAATGAAATGCTTAATCCACCTTTTTTTTCCTCCTCCTTTTTAAGGATTAGGGCTTTCTGGAAGACTGGCACCTGCAATTACATTAATAGGATAAAATGGGTTACATTACAGTGACTTTTAATCCTTAAGTTTCAGGATAATGGAAGATTTTTCTGGTACGGGTTTTATTGATGGTATATTTATAGATATTTAGGGAAATAACAGGTTTTGTGGTTTTGGTGGTTTTTTTCTATTTAATAAATACTAGAGGAAAATCAGAAGCAGAAGTCCCAATAAAAAAAAATCTCAAAGTCAGTATTTCACATATTTCTTGGTCTCCAGTGTGCTACAAGAAGATCACAAATTACCTCAATTTCCTAATTCTGTAACTGGCTATCCAAGATTGCAATGGGAGTTAGAGATTCATAAAAGTCTAAATTATTATTGCAATTGGAGTTCATCATCTTTCATTTACATGGCTCTGAGCACTTTCAAGACCTTTTTCTACTGCAGATTTTGTTATATCCTTTAGTTGTGTCATGAAGAGGAAAATAATTAGAAGACTTTTTACAGCTTCCCAGGGTTTCCCCATCACAACATCTGTGTGAATATGCACCAAACACGTGTTTGGTGTTTGTTCTTTCAGCTTATAATTTCAATTGTCATCAATATCATTAATTTTTATATCTGTATGGGAAAATACCTGATTTTTCTTTTATATTTGCGAAGCACCTCACATACAAAAAAGTGCAATAGGCGACATAAGAAAACGATATCTGGAGATGTTATATTCCTTCCATTCTGAAGTGTTTTCATAGTGGCATATGTCTCCCTTTAATTTTTCATTTATTGAATAATTTCAAGTCCAGTTTTGTTCAGGATAGAAGCTTAGCCTTCAGACTTAAAATTTCTGATGCAGCATGTTTTACTAAAGTACTGCCATAGGTTTTACTACCATAATGTTTGTCTGTTTAGAAAAATACGAAAAAAAATGCCAGAATCTAGCAAAGTATTCTTAATTAAAATTGGTCATTGTATTTTTTAGTGTAATTTAGTACATTTTTCAAATTGTAATTTCTAATCCATTCTTATAATTTATACTTATCTCTCACTTATTTTGATTAACATCAATACAGTCTCTTGTGGCAACAGATTTTGAGACTGGAACATGGTGTGATGACTCTTGGGAATGGTGCTATTTGGGACCAGAGGTGGACTCGTTGATATTTGAGGATCCCTATCAATTCATCTTATTCTGTGATTCTATGGTCTTCAGTACTCTTCAAGTCTTCTTAAAGCTGCCTCTAACTCTGCTAGTACTGGTCTAATTTTGTTTCTTCACAATAGATTCTGCAAGACAGAAGGCAAATTCTGTTCTTGTTTTTTAATCATTCAAATAATAATTAAACTCGATAAAAATTATTTTTAATTCATTTTCAATCAATAGAATGAAATCTGTCTAGCTTCCTCTAATCAGGAAGGTCAAACATAAAGTCTTATGTCAAATCCAAAGAGCAGCAAATTTTATTTCTGTCATCACTCATTTAACGTAGGTGCATGACTGAATTGAGCTATGGAATATATAGGATACAGTGATGGGGTTTAGCACCTTAAACAACAGCTTGTGCCTTCCTCTCGTTTGCATGGGTTTATGAGTACTTCAGTCCTGAGTCTGGTTTGGAGAATCATATTTTCTAATATTCCAGCAAAGAGAAGCTACTTTCAAATTATTTATGAGACTAGTAAACAGATGTATTCCACCCTTTAAAGATCCTGAAAGTTAAAATAGATTTCTTGATGTCTTTCTTAGTAGAGGAAAAGTTTTAATCAGAGAAGAGTGTAATAGAACTCTACTGTCTACTACAATACAGTAGACACTGTATTAAAGTACACTGTAATACAAGTCATGCAAGAGGAAGTAGTCCTATACAAATTGCTGTTTATCAACACAGTCTGATTTACACTATATAGGCACATAAAAATTAATTTTAACTTTTAATAGATTTTATATCTGTGTAAATCTTTATTTTCCCAAAATTCATTGTGTAAGTTGTGTTAGCAATCTGTTCAAGTTCAACAGTGAAAACAGTAGTGTTCAGTAATAATCAGGGTTCAAAACCTCTCAGTGTGGCTTCATTATTTTTGAACATGCTTGTCATTTGATCACAGTGCTTATTACAGGTACTGTCTAAAGAAAAAGACAGAAATTTAATCAGAAATTCATGAGGGCCAAAGAAAAGCTGAAGATTCTATGAGACACATATCCAGAAAATGTGTCACTGGAGACTGTAAAGCCATGGAAGCAGGGAAAGCTTGGGGGTTTAGTTCATTTGCAAATAAAGTTTGTGTTCAAAGTGATATTAGCTCTTCTTGAAGAAGTGACTTAATGACACCTACATAGCCTGAGATTTTAAGCCTCGCTTAAAGATAAAAATATTGATAATTACAATTCAAAGCCAAAAATTACCTTATTTCAACAGTATTGAATTTTCTTATTTATAGATAATTTCTATTGATGTCTTGGAAAATTTCCCAAGCATAGGTAGAAATAAAGATTTAATCTTTCTTTAACCTCAGAAAGAAAGCACTTCCTATGAAATGCTCCTTGAAAATGGTACATGTTTAACTTTTCCAATTTGGGTTGTTCAAAGTTCAGGGTTTTTGGAAGTGGAGGTCAACTAAAATAATTATCAACTGGATATGTGGAGAACATTCATACTTCCAAAACATGGAGTTCAAAGACTGACTTTATTTCACAGGTACTGAATATTCAATAAAATCCTCATCTGGAAGTGGCATCCAAGGTCAGCTTTTTTTTATAAGAACACAGCATAGCTCATAATTTCTGTTCAGCTATGGACATAAAGGATATATAGAGGTGAGCTAATGGAATAGTACCACCATTTCCATGTTAAGTTTAATGTCATCTAATTGTGAAATGCATATAAATACATATAAATTTGTCAGGACAAAGAGTGTCTCCGACTTCTCTGTAGACCTGACCATAGTTGTGTTGAAGCAACACTCACTAATTTGGATGAGCTGTCCCATTCCAAGCAGAGGAAGAACTAGAATAATAAGACATAAGACATGCAGAAAACAAGTTTGTTTTTGTGTGTGTGTGTGTGTGTGTATGTATGTTTTTACAAGATGAATTTTGAATACTTTAAGTTGGAGGCTGTATGGCACCTAGATTTTTAATGTGAGAGTTTCTAGAGATTGCTTAGTTCTTGAGCCAGTGTGTGCAGACTGGATAATACAATTGCTCTTGAAACAGACAGTCCTTGAGAGGATACCCTTCTGTGCTCTGCCAGATTGTAATTTTCATGTGTCTAATAGTGTTAAAGGTCTTTTTAAAGATATATCTGAACAAATATTTTTGTTGGTGGAACTTCTTAGTTTTGCTATAATTAAAGTAATAGTACCAAAATGATTGCTAGCTTTTAGAGGCTGTAGGAAAACACATCTTGACATGTGTCTCTCTTAAAATTTTTTCAGGTAAGTCAGTAATGCATTACATAGCAAGTTATAAAGTCATGTGGGAAGAAATGTTAACTTTTATACCCCTAGCAGTGACTAGAGAGAGACATATGCTGCATTTTCATTAGTGTGCTGCCTAGTGACTTGGGTAAGCTTTAAGCACAACACCAGTTGGCGGTCACATTCCAAACAGCAATGCAAAGTGTGCAAGGGGAAACGAAGCTACTGTGAGATTATTTTTTAAAATTAAGCTAATGTTTTAGAAACATGCTTCTAACTTCTTGTTCTAATTGGAAACATTGTAATCCAATGCTGCCGAGTGAAGCTGATTGCAAACTTAATTGCTCTTATGTAACAACTAATATTGGTCAGTAACACATGTCGTGTAACACTGGCAGGTTTTGAAATCAGTTTGTTCCCTTTGCCCCTTCCTTCTTTGTTGTTCTGTTTACTGTGCCCAGTTAATGTGCTCTTGTGCCATAATAATCTCTAGCTAAATGGTAATTGCTCTATTGACAGCACTACTGTACATTTTTGACACATCATTATTCATACTTAACCACTTGACCTGGAATAAATGTTAAAGCAATTACTACTGAGAGCCTTTCTATGAGAAAATTGAGGCAAAGTTTAAAGATAATCAAAATGCAAAGCTGATCATGATAGCAACTGGAAAAATGGCAAATCCTATTAAACAGATTTTTATTAGCCAAGTTGATGCCAGTAGATATTATCTGGTAATTTAGTCTTATTAAAAAGAAAATAAAGCAGCTAATTGTTTACTATTCTGGAACTTACTCCAGCTTGCAATTTGCAACTAAAATTAAGCTTTATGTGGCTCATCTATTTTGTCACATTGAAATATGAAAAGCATTTGGTAGAAAGCACATCTGCTCAGTCCTTTCCATCTTCCTGGCAAATTTTCATTCAGTATGTTTCATACATGTTGAGGCATTCCATTCATGCATACAGCACCAGTATTTTAGATATTTCTGTCTTACAAACCTAATATATTAAAGCTCACAATTTTAGTACTTTTCTACCATTATACATATTTTTTGCAACTATAATAAATGTGCAAGTGTAATCTGGTTTAGCTTGGAGACTTTAGAGGAATTTGGAAACTGAGAGGAACAAATTTATTGTTAATGCAATTGTGTGAATATTTTCGAAATCTCCCAGACCAGCATTTTATTTTGATAGTTAATTGCATATTTCCTCTAGTTGTGATTGTATTCTTAAAGGAAAGTAAATGTTCTCCAGGTTGTTTTTTTTTTTTTTTTTTTTTAAAGTGGCACACTGATCTCAAAAAATTTCAAAGGACTCAATTGTAGCACAATGCCTTCAGTACAGTGCTTACAGTAAAAGTTGTAATTATAAGAGAATGCCAAAAGACATCAAGAAAGCCTTAAAGGGATAGCATAAGCTTTTACTGCCCCCATCTGAACTATGAGGCTTGCTTGAAAACCACTATTAGGATGCAGAATAGTGATTGTTGATATGTCACTATTGCTGTCATGGGAGAACTGCTGTAAGGGCCAGAAGCTTAGAGTGGTTTCTATATTAATGAAACTTTTCCACACTTAATGAAAGCAAAAAAAGATTTGGGTTTTTTAATTAATAAAATATTCAAAACAAGAGAGTAAATCTCTTTTCATGTTGATCCACATTCAGAAGAGCAATAAGGTTCTGCAGCTGTGCTTTATCAAGCAGAAAAATCTTTTGTTTTTAAATATGCTCAACTCACTATTAATTGCTTCAGTATCCCATATGCCTACCAAACTGACAGTAGATTGTTCAGAGGGCATTTAATAACCCAATTCTTAAACATTTCATTCCTATTATCACTTCAGATTAGTTTTAGAGGAGCTTTTACAGTAAGTATAAAGGACCACAAATTGTCTAATAAATTTTAAAAAAACTGTTATGCAGACTAAACTCATCTACGTCTCTCTTATTGCTTATGTGATTTTTATTCATAGCTGAGAAATCTCTTAATAACATTTCATTTGAAACATTATAAAATATATAATAGATAGTTTATAAAGCATAAATGTATTTATTCTTAGCATAAATAAGTTTTGCCAACAGTTAGCCTTCCAGTATTGAGGAATTTAGGAATTTGTTTCAGGTTTGATTTCTCAGTTTTTTATTGAGATACATACTTCAGAATTTAAGCGCTGCAAAGAATTTTCACTAGATAAAACTCTGTTTGGTTGATTTGTTCCTAATTTTTCCCCGTATTTTATTCCTACTCTGTGTCCTTTACCATTAATATGCATAATATATTAAACCTTGGTGTTTTTATATCTGTGGATGTAGAGACCAAAAGTTCTGTTGTGTGCTTTTGTTTTCTGATTTCTTTAGGGTTTTTTTGATAGACCAGCCATTTTTTTTTAGTTCAACAAACATGGATTCAGGATTTAAAGGCTTGTCTTGTGTGGGAATGGGTGATTACTACATCACACAATTGCACACCAATGGGTGCAAACCACATTTTGTTAATTCACATAATCTTTCATAAAGGCCACTTTTTACTGTTAACTGAAAGATCATACAGCCTATAGAACAATCGACAGCTTTATTTCAGCAAAGATTGTACACAATAATCCTAATCAGGACAGACCATTTAAAATTCTATTTTTTAAATAGACTTCTATTCCCTCTTCTTAACAAACCAAATAAAGTATATTATTTAGTATGTTTTCCTCACATACAGTAAAAGAAAGACAACACAACCGCTATACTGTTGTTCCCTGTCAGTCAGCCTTTTGTAGCAGAGAGGTCTGTACAGACCAGATAAAGAGAATAATAACTGTTGATAGGCTTCACTGGTCTGGAGAAGAAATAACAAGATTGCATATTAATATCCTGAGATTTTTGTACCACAGTGCATATTGAGATTTGTTGATTTTTCCAGCCTTTGAGTGAGTTTTTATTGTTATATTGTGCCAGGAAAAAAATAATTCTGGAATTTTCACCTACAGTTTTCTGAAGTAGAAAGGGTATAGGAGAAAAGGATCTAAAGACTGAAACTTTCCAAAGAATTCTGATTTTAGGGATTTAAGGAAATTGGTGGGATTCACTAAACTAACTATACATTTGTAACAAATAATGACCTTGAAAGTAGCCTGAGTTCCAAATTATTTACTTTTGTTGAAATGCTGTACCCATGCCAAAAAAAGTTCTTGGATTGTTCATAGAAATTAGTAGCCATTACTGAACCTGGTTTGGCAGATTCATATGGGATTTATTCACTGCACTTTTTGGGAAAATTTTTACTATCTGAGACTTTGCTGCAATATTAGAATAGCAAATAAAGAGAAGAGGTAATTTCTCAGTCTAACAGGAGATTCTTCAGAAACACATTCCCACTCTTGTGTTAACAGGGTTCCTGCTGCTTTTAAAAATAACTGTTGGAAGACAGTAATAGAGAGTCATGAAGACAGGGAAATCAGATTTCTCACAGAAGAGGATGCAAGCACAATGTTTTGTAGCTTATACTGCTTAATGGTGCTACATTTATTGAGTCATTTCTTTTAAAAGGCATAGCAACTGTCCAAATATAATCTTAATATTCACATCCGGTTCAATAAAACTTCCTAATATGTTTACAGGCTTGTAAGTCACACATGAACAAGAAAGCAAATGTAAGGACATTATCTTATGTAAGCTATAGATTCAATTGCAAGAAATATGAAACAAAGAAAAGTGTTTGTTTCGTTGTTCAGCTTCACTTCATGTGAGGCTAGCAGTGCGATGATTCTTGGGTATGTATTTCTCCAGCTCAAATAGATGGCTAAATTTTTACTCAGATGAGTTGCATACCTGTGTATATATGGGAATTTCTGAATCAAATCTACTCCAGGTTTCAGGAAATGTTCTAGGTGTCAGTGAACACAACTTTACTGGTTCAATAAAGACATAAAACTAGAAACGGAGTGGAAATAGATTACAGATGTGATTCTCTACTATTTATACAGAAGAGCTAAACCCTTGATAACTTTTGTTGTCGTGAATTAATCAAAGCCCACAGTCACACTCTTTCAAGGCTTTTTAGCATAGTAGACAAACAGAATTTTGTCATGCTGAAAGAAAAAAGATGTGTTTGTAGTGGGACATTGTTAAATCAAAAGCTGGATGAGGATGGGACAGTGGCAGAATATGGAAGGGAAAACAACAGAGCTCTGTTTCCTGCATAAAAGAAGGCCTTGGTTAAGGAGGAATGGATATTGGGTTCACAGAACTAAAGACATCAAGAGAGTGAGGCACAAATACAGCTCCTGGTGTTAGAGACAGATCACAGGAATGCATGCATTGCAAGACAAGTGCCTTGCATTTGCTATAATGATGTTAGTGAATAAAAACTTTGGACTTCACTAGGAGGTGGATGGTATGGACTCCCTCAAGATGGTTAGGCTCTTTTGGGGCTAGCTAAACATATGTTCCAGTTTAACCTGACAGGTGGCTAAACAGCTGCTCAGTTCCCTCCTCCCACACTAGGATGGGGGAAATTGAAAAAAAAAAAAAAAAAAAAAAGAAAGAAAAGCCTAGAATACATGTCTTGAGAGAAAGACAGTTTAATAGGGAAAATGATGAAGATGATGATGATGATGAAGATGATGATGATGATGATGATGATGATGATGATGATGATGTACAAATAATTAGAATATACAAAGCAAGTGATGCATGATCCTGTTGCTTACCACCTGCTGACTGATACCAAACCAGTTCCTGAGCAGATGCAGTTTTTCCCCTAGTTTATATACTAAGTATGATGCCACCTGGTATGGAATATCCCTTTGGCCAGTCTGGGTCAGCTATCCCAGCTGTGTCCCCTCCAGTTTCTTGTGCCCTAGCCTCCTTGGTGGTAGGGTGCTGTGAAAGCTGAAAATTCCATGGCTTAGTGTAAACACTGCTCATCAACAACTAAAACATCAGTGTGTTACCAACATTATTCTCATCCTAAAGCAAAACACAGCACTATACCAGCTACTAGGAAGAAAATTAACTGTGTCCCAGCTGAAATCATGTCCGAGCTGAAATAGGAAAATGTGGTTATGAGATAACCTAGAAGACAGATCCAATCAAAGATCTTCTCTTATATTTGGCGCAATCTGCTGCCTTCTTTAGCCGTATGCCAACACAAGTGCAGAAAGCTTTGGTTTAGAAAAGTAAGTCTCTGAAAGAGAGTGTAACTAATTGATTTGATTGTGTTATCTGTGATGTGATTTGGTCTTGTTGTTTCACCAGTTTATATAAAGGCTGTACTAGAAATGAAAAACCCTAAAGCATAACCAGCGTTCTCCAAGATGGAGGGATTAGAGGTTTTTTCCCCCAACAAATTTAAACCCATGTTCTCCTATCATAAAGATGGGCTGGTGTTATTCAGATTAATGCTATATGGAACTGAATGATTTTTTTAATTATTTTAATCCCATGAAACATTTTCTGTGAAAACAGATAAAATTTTTCCACATGACTAATGCTGTTTAAAGTTTAAATATGATGTTTTTTTCATACTATCTACATGAAATTTCAGATGAAAAGCATTACTTTTCAGTAACAGTAACTTGAATATTACATATATAATAATTTTACTCTTTATTCTCTCTTACAAAAACAGAGATTATTCCAGGATAAGAAAAATGGATTATTACTTTATTAATTTTTGAAACTTGTTATAGCTGGAATCGCATGGGTATTCATGTTACTGGATTTATTTGCTTCCTATATTTTCATAATGGAGTTCATTTAATTGATATTAAAATGCTGAGTTGTGTTCAACAGCTAGAAAGTAACAGTATAGCAAAAACATCATTTCACTGACATGAATGAGGAAAAATGTTTTCTTTTCTATGCTTCTCAGAGGACATTGCAAAATAACTTGATTTTACCAACTTTGAAGAACTAACTAATGCATTGTATTCTTTGAGATTATTTGTTATGATGTCTTCTAACAGTATAATTCTAAATGTGTATCCCAAACTGCTGGTCTCGATTATTCAAAATTGAACTGGAAAACTACCAAATATCTTATTGTGCATCCAGAAAAAGGCACCTTGAAGCAATAGCACATTATTAAATTTAGATACCGGGTAAGTGATTGGGTAAACACTGAAGGTGGCAGATCTGGAAAGCTCTAGATGCACACATGAAGTTCTGCATGGCATGATTTCCATTGTTTTGCTCACTTGCAGAGATGTGCCAAAAACTTGGAGAGGTGCCTTCAGATTGCTATAACAAACCTTGAGCCCTTTAATGTTTAAGGGTACTAGAAACAAGAGATGTGGCATGTTAATAATAACAGTAAGAACCCTATATGGTTTTTTAGCTGCAAAATATGTAGAATGCCAAAAGCTTTCTTGCAAGTGTTGATATCTGTGTTCTAATTCCCAGTAAATTGACTGAATTAATAAATTTATACTTTTCATTAATTAAGTGTTGTACTCTTCTAACTAATGAGCAAGCATCATTAGTAAGCGTGTATAAATACTTGGGGGGCATTTTCCTAAGTTTTATCTTTCAGTTTCTGCATGATGGCAGCAGCTGAAGGAAGAAACCAGTTTGTTGCTATGTTTGCTTTCCTGCTAGTTCAAGCTTATTACTGCCCCAAATCACAGAGTGATACTGATACATTAATCCCTCTGAACAGGAAAGAGATCTGTAATGTAATTTAAGGAGCATGTGCTCTAGTCCCATTTTGAATTGATTGATCCTGGTTTTCTTATCACAAACAATGACAAGTGTTGAAAGCATAAAGTATTTGTGAAATTAGAGATATATTAATCAGGGTACATTTTCTTTCTGTGAAGTACCAGGAACATTAGAGAAACTGCCTTGCTTTGTTAAAGTACTAGTACAATTTTCTGCAGAAATACAGGGCAAATATATTGACTGAAATTCATTTTAGAGCATTAAATACTGAATGTGCTACTTCAGCTTTCAGCACAGATTTAGAACTAAAAAAAACCAGAGAGGCCAGTACAGAAAACCTACTGTAAAACTCTGTCTGTGTCTCATGGGGTGTAGATCAAGAGTAGTTTCTGTATTGTCCCGGAAGTTCCAGTGTTTTAAAAGGTCCCATAAATGAGATCAGCACTTGCGCCATTGTATATAATGTAAGAAGAGCAAAGAGCTTAAACAATGGATTACAGCTACCCTAGAGGAAGTACAAAGTAGTAATGAGATTATTTTATTACAGTTATTTTATTTTCGTTGTGTATATTTTATTACAATTTTAATAAAAGTATCCAAATAGCCCAGGAAAAAGAAAAAAAAAGAACCAATACTACACATGCTTAGCATGAAAAAGTTATTTTTGCAAGAAGATTCATGGCAGACTCTATAATTTCTTTTATTACTTCACCTGTGACACTATAAATAATACATGTTTATTTAAGTAGAGCTATTATAGACTACTATTTATGTTGTACATAATTTATAGTCAGTGGTCTCCGAACATAAGTAGATAATGTTCTCTGTTTTAAAAAAGTTCAGAATGAAATAATTTTAAAGACATGATGCATTTACTTAAACTGAATTGAATCATAACCTGCATTTTGAAGGCACAGATTGATAACTGCTTTTTTAAAGAACAGTATAAACTTCCCTTTTCTAGCCTGTGAACTTTAGTGCTATAATTTTTTTTTAATTGACATGAAACATTAGATAAAAAAGAAAATATAAGTGCTTGAGCAGAAGTCTGATAAATGCTGAAACTTCAGAGATCCTGTTTCTATTTCAGATGATGTTCAGGTCTCTAGTTAGAAATATATTTGTAGAATTTGTGAACATTTTTATGTGGATTCAATGGAAATCTGACCCAAATTGCACTGAAGTTGTAAGATCATCTTTGCATCTGTGACTGAACTCTGATAGGAAATTGTTTGGGAATTATGTGTTCATGTTTCCTTGGGGAAGAATCCTATTAAGAATATCTTAGCCACTGTGCAGCCTGTAATAGCTGTATTTATTGACATCCAGAAGGACAGTGATTTCCTCCTGAGACAGCAGAAGAGCCTTTATATTGTAAATCTGTTCTAACTTTCTAATTTCATGTGTGAACGCATTCATCCATGTCTCATCTTTTGCAGGACAGTTCGGAAAATTACTTATATCAGTAATAAAATTATCTGTCCCCTTTGCATTTTATTTTTGTAGATTGTTGTCTACTCCAAGGTTTGGGGTTTTTTTTCTATTTCAGACTGATGTTTATTTTACTGGTTTCTGGTTTGAGAAACCTACTAGTGGTTGCATTGGGCAAAATGTATTACGCACAGATGACCCAGAAACATTTTAAAGTTCCTTCAGTATATACTCTCTCCCATAGCTACACTGCATTTTTCAGCTCCTGAGCGCTGCGTAGTTTTATCTATGTTGGGTCTAGTCTGGATAAAGGTATACAGAAGCTTTATTTTTAAAGCAGCAGCTCTGTTTTGCTAGGTTGAGCAACAGACTCAGTATTTTTCATGGTCATGAACTGTGTGTTATTTATTAAGGGAGCGATCCAAAGTTTTCTTGAGTTAAAGTTCCCCATTGACTTTATCAGTTTTGGCTCAGACTCCAATGGCTGTTCTATATAGCTTTGTTAGGAGGATTAAAATGTACTCTTTCATTAGTTAAGTGCAAAGTGAATTTCAAATGAGTCAGAATATATTTAAAGTATAAGTGTCAAATCATTGGTATTGATTTAGACACTGTTAAACAGGGCCAGTGCTAACACACAAGGGTTTATTCTTTGTTACGACTTGCTTATAACCCCCATTGATGATAATGGGAATTACAAGCATGTCCTGAAGGGAATGTGCCCTTTGTAAATTCCCTATAAACCCTAGATTAAGGAGCCACAGTTCTGTGAGAGTTCAAATACTTTCTGTGTGTATATGAAACTTTGTGAGCTCTCCCATATCCTTTCTTAGTAGTTTTTGGAAGGTAGACCTTTCAGAAAGAAATATATCCCAGAGCTGTTTTCTTGTCTTTTCTTATCTGACAAGAAAAATGCCAAGAAACTGTGCTGGGAAATAGGCACACTTTTTGTCCAAAATGTGCAGCAAGAAAAGTTTATATTTTGTACAGGGCCCTGACTGGTATTTCAAATTTCTGGTGTAACAAGGATTATGCAAAACTGGTAGGAAAATAAATATGTAAAATCATTGTTATTTTCATACTAATAGTATCTAAGAAACTAAAAGGATAATCAGAATAGGTGATAACTTCTGTAGCTATTCATATTTTCACTGTAGTTAATGAGGATGCACACTTAAGTCTTTCTGAAGCAACACACCGCCTTTGCCTGGTGTACTGTTATGTGAACCATTTCATTCCTCAGGTACTATGCTTGCTATCCAGATCAGAAGCTTGTATTTTTCTTATATTTAAAGGCATTTTCAATTCACACAGCACTGTAAAAACAGTATGAGATTGCATGAAGTTTGCCATCTACAGGCCCATTTGCATTCTTCCAGAGCATTAGCGTTCTAATGGGACTTGAAGGGGGCAGTCATCATGGGGAATATGTAGAATAGGAACATGCTTGTCACTCCAGTGTTTTCCTACACCCCTTGCTTCTGAAATTCTACTAATGTTAGTATCATTTTCTCTCACTTCCATTCTTCTCTTTTGTAGGTTTGGGGCTTGATTCAGTGTTTGCTTCTGTCTCAGTCCTAATGCTTATCCTAAATGTGGATAGTTTCTACCTTCATCTTTAACATATATCTGGTAACATCAGAAAATTTTAGGGACCTCATTCTGGTTTCAAAACACTCTGACTATTAAAAAAAAGCCAAAACAAAATCGTCACCAAAAACTCAACCAAACAACAAGAACAAAAATAAGCAAACAAACAAATTAAGAAAAATTAACAAATAAAAATACCAATAACAAAACAGAAAAAAAAACCCAACAAAAACCCTTGTGGGGAGAACATATAAGACTGGAAAATTGCGGATTTCTCCTTTTAGACACTGATTCCTTATAACCACACCCACAGTCCTTACTTTGCCAGGAGAGGAAGGTGTTGCTTTTGTTCTTGTTCTGCTAATCTTAGGAGAGGAAGGTGATGAATTAAGATACGCTGCCACTTGGGTCACTGCTGTAATGAGTAAGTTGTATCAAATGGCAGTCTAACCTCTTTTTGTACTTTTAAAATTAACTTTCTGTCAGAGCCCCGTGGACACTAACCAGCTTCCCTGTTCCTACCCTGCCAACACCACCCACTCACAAGTTCAGGATGCATTCTGCCCCAGCCAGGGAACTTGTTCCTGCCCCAGTGTTGCCACAGACCTGCCTGCCCCTCATCCTGTCACCAGGCACTTTCATTTTTTACACCCATTATGGGCATGGCTTGATGCTCTACCCTGGCCAATGCTCTCTGATGCTGAAGGCAACACCTGAGTCTACAGTCCTGGCCACCTGTCTCCAGCTGTGACTGTGCTGTTGGGTGCATTGTGTAACCTGCCTTGGGAAGGTTGCCCTGCTCCTGCTGCCCCCGCACTCTGCCCCTCTTGTTGCATTCTCTGGCAGATTTCCTGCTGAAAAATTGAATCTTGATCTGTATGATGAATGTGCCCCTCGGGCCCCAGGTCAGGTAATGAAGCATATCTTGATTTCCAACACACCCAGGTGGCTCTCAGGTTTCTCCTTACCTCCTCGCTTTGCACAAGAGGGTAGCTGCTGAATTTTCTAGTACATCCTTAGTGCTCAGCTTTTTGAATCTGACTTGGAAGCTAGGCAATATAAGCTGTGTACCTGCATCATCTTGTGAATCTAGATATTTGTTCCAGGTCCTGTTTGAACAATTTGTCTTGAAGAAAGCAAAACCAAGTAGATTAGGTAGTTCAATGCAGTCTACCCTGCAATGGTGTTACTTTTCAGGCTTGGTTTTTCCTGAATCTCTCCAGTCTGTCACTCTCTACAAGTAAAGATGCTACCAAGAGCTACTCCTGAGGGTTTTCAGACTACTGTAAAAAAATTACACATAAATTTATTTACTAAAAACAAAACCTGTTCAAATTCTTATTCCTCACAGACATGATTCCAATAAAGAGCATCCTACCAGATCAGATACACACAATACAACAACAAAACCAAAACCCAAAAACAAGCAAGCAACAAAACACAAACAAAACAAATAAACAAAAAAAAATTTTGAAAATCATTTACTGTGTAAAAAAGTACTGAAAAATCCCGATCACTTTTCAACTCTGAAAATAATTAACACTACATAATTCAACACATGCAATATTAAAAAGAAAAAAAAAGGCAAACCTATATAAAATGAATTAAACAAATGATGTTCACAAAATTATGAAAGTTAATCAATATCAGTGTAGCAGATAAGAGATAATATGTAACTATGAGAATGTGGTTTTCAGCATTTTGTGAGTACAACATCTTCATTAATTTAAACCCACTATTTTTAATAAATTCAGTTTTTCTCTACAGAATGTTTAGTTTTTCTTTTTTTTCCTTTTTTTAAGTAGGTAAAGCACCATCCAAGTCCTGTGAAACATTTCCCCATCTGTTAGTGGCCTTTCTCAGATGAGTTTTAACTTAAAATATAGTTTCAAGGGAACTGTTACCATTTGTCTGACTTGTCCTGGCATTTTAGTGATTAAGAGTTTTTGTTTTGGAGAGAAATTAGAATCAAGCAAGTAGAATCACTTTGCATATTCTGAGTCACTCTGCCCTTTCCTGTGTGAGGACAAACTAGTCTTACTGTTCTGTGCAGTACAATAAAGTCTACTGTTAGAACAATCTTTTGAATTTCATTGATGCCAAGTGGTGAAATGACTCAAATACCAATAAACTTATGCAGAAATGTTGGCAGGCCAACTCCAAATGACCAGCATTGTTCTGATAAAAGTGTTCCCATGAAGCCAGTGAACTTGCCAGGGCCGCACTGGATGCATTTTTGCTGAAGTAGGTTTGTATACAAGGAATTTTCTTTTCCCCCCTCTTTCCCACTTACATGTAATTGAAGTAGAGATGGACTTCTTACAATGTGGAAGATTCTTTAGCATTCCTACATACTACGTCATCTAATTCATCATGGAATTTGTTTGGCAATTCCTCCCACATGAGATCTTGCTCGACCTAAAAGAAAAAAAGAAACATGCTGCCAACATAATTATACTTTATTTCCTGGTGCAATAATTTTAAAAATGAGTTGACATATTCTTTAGGCTTTCTGAAGGGAAAATAATTATATCACACACTCAAAATTAAATCCTCTTCTGAGCTTCTTCTTAATTAACATCTCTATTTTGTGAGGAAAAATAATAGAGGAAGTGGAATTTGTATTGAGTAATATCCTTGCCACAAAGTTATAAATCATATTTTCTGTGAGTTTTGAGTTTCTAAATTGGCTTAGGTTTGTCCTTTTATGCTTTGCTGCATGGATTTTCATGAACACAATAAGGATTACAATCAGGTCTTTTGCAAATACGCTTCTATGTTCACCATTCAGTTACTCATAAAAATGAGGTTTATTTCCCTGAATACTTCTTGATTAGTGGTCTTAAAGCCAGAAATTACTTTAGTAGTGATGAGAAAATGTGAATTTCTCAGAGAATAATTACTTGCATAGATTTTGATATTTTCAAAGAAAAATTGTGACTTTAGAAAATCAAATAAGATATTGGAAACATTATCAAAAGCCATAGAATATTAGAAAATAAGCCATTGGTAATTCTGCTTTTGTATCAGCAAAAAATAACCCAAATATATGACAACTCAAAAAATAACAAATTTTAAGTAAAAAGGAAGGTATTAATTTATTATAAATGTAATGTTCATAAGCCTTTTTTATTCATTAGTATAAGCTATAGATTTAAAATTAGAATTTCTAGAAAAACTTTAAGTATTTAGCACTTGTTGAAAGTGTCCAGGGTCTGTAGAAAGTCAGTTCCTACAGGATTTCTGAAAAAGGATATGTAGATTCATCAGTTATGATCACAAAACCATTGAATTGCAAAATTGTTTTGAGGGAGAATAGTCCTAATGTGAGATGAGTTAAATAAAAGTTACTTTCATGATAGGATAAAGATAGAAGAATTTCCCAAGTCAGTTTTTCATTATAATTAAATTAATTAGGTGCCCCTGCAAATAACATATTTGATATAATTATAAATAAAAATTTCTTCAATTCCACACCCTTTTTAATAAACACACAATCAAAACAATATCTCAAAAGTGAAAGAAAAGACCTTTTCTCCTTCAATACCAATATTTTAATCTTTTTGTTACTTATTTTCTTTTTCAAAAATTCCCAGAGATACCTTTTGAATTAAAAAAAAAATTATAAAATAAAATAAATAAATAAATAAATAATCCTCCAGGCAGCTATTTGCCACTGTTTATTGATCCCTTGATTTCAAAAGAACTGTGTTTGGTAAGGATCAAGGCTTTTACCAGGAGTGTTTACCAA
>VWZN01004049.1:55403-70038 GCA_013396955.1 Regulus satrapa
GAAACAGATTTAAAACAAGCAAGTGGCAGAGAACTCAGAAGTTGGATCTCGAAGTGTCTGACTCATCTATGCAGTTTGTCCTAATAGTGCAAATAATGCAATTAAAATTTCAGTATGCCTTTCCAAGTGGTTGATAGAAATCCAAAACCTTCTTTTCTCTTTTCAGTGTACTGAAATCCCTAAAAGTTATTTTCTCCTCAGAAACTAACTGATATGCTGTATCCAGTAGCAAACTTTAACAAAAAAAAAAAAAAAAAAAAAAAAAAAAAAAAAAAAAAAAAAAAAAAAAAAAAAATATTTNAAAAAAGGGAAAAATGCTTGTTCACAACAGTGCTTAGGGGTTTGCTTATAGGTGTCATTGTGTCTCACATCCCTGCTGTGAAAATCAGCTTGCATTTGAATGTGCATCTTGACCCATAAATGTCACCCTGGTCCACTGAGCATCTTGACTTCAACATTTCCTGTTGTAAAATGGACAATGGGATAACACTTCTTTTTCTGAAGGAGGGACCTGTGACAATGTGTGCATGTGTGCAGTCAGGAGAAACTGCAGCACTCGGGATTTAAAAGCATGTCATCAGCCACTGAGCGGGAGATCACAGGAGAACGAAGTCGCTGGACAGTTTTTGAAAAACACAAGGATTATCATTTCTGTTTCCAAGCCACTTCTCCTTTTCACAGCCCTGAATCTTTCTTGGCTTCTCTCCATCAATGGCTCAACGATGTGCCCCACACTAGAGCAAGTCCAGCTGAGTGCTACAGCAACTGCATTCGAATAACAGAAGAAAATGCTGCCATTCCTGTGCACACATTGTTTGTATTGCTGGCCATTTCTTAATTACATGCATTTTCTAGTAAAAAAGTCTTAACATTATGCTCAGAAATTGAAAATGCACTGAGAGCCTCATGTAGAATAAAAGTTTCTCCAGCTTTACAGTCTCTTGATGATTGCATAATAGTTTCCATTTTTTATAAAAGAATTAACACATTTTTGCTTCAGAGGATATTTCCAAGTGAAGATATGTTTTTTATGACATTCACAACCAGAAAGAAGACCTCAATCAGATTGCAGCCTCTGTCCTTGTTTAAAGTGCATAATTTTGTTATTGTAGGAGACAGAACTTCTGGCACACCTTCTTGAAATTTAGAATTTCCTTTTTTTAATGTTAAATCTTTATAATCATATTTGTACACGTTCCTGAAGAGTGCAGCAGTTCTGAAAATATTCATGACTAACTACATTTGCCTCTGATTTTAATTAAAGTCTGCAAAGAAATATACTCTCTTTTCAAAACAATATAGAATTATTTAACAGTCATTTGACTATCTCCATTGCTTAAATACCAATTTTCCCCCTACTGCACCAAAGGAATAGAGATTACATTTTTTTTTCATGAAGAATGATCATGAAGATCAAAACATATGTTTTTTCCTTCAAAATATAGCACATATGGTTTGATTTTAAAATTACCAAAAGGTATCTCCATTTTTTGCATTTGTCTGCTTATGTACAGATAACAAACTAAATCTTTTGATACCTTTTATTGCACTAGAACCTAATTTTATATTATTTTGCGTGACCTTTTCTCAATGATCAGTATTATAAATGAAAGAGGATTTGAGCATGCGCACAGGGAAAACCTTTATTATTTGAATATGCATCATAAGTATAATATCTGGTATTTTCCCAAATATCTTTATTCGGGCAGCCAGGCTAGAATGTGATAAGAAACCTGATATAAATGTCCTCTCTTATCAGATTCTGAAATGTGGTTATTAACACTAATACCTTATGCACTGAGACATTTTTATAGATATTCTCCAAAGCATTATTGAAGTGTTTTATAGGTCTCATTAGTGCACTTTGATGTCTCCCTTCCTCATATTCAGAAGTAAAGAAAACAGGCTTGGATACAGTTGCTTAGATGGAGATGGAAGAAGGTATTAGGGGAAAATGGCATTGTTTATACCTGTATAGAAAAATACACAATCGTTGAGGGAAAGCAAAATATGTGATTATTAAATGTATGAAGGGTTTTGAACTATTAATTGTATTTTCATAATATGCATGGTTATATTTGGCTATTTACATACTAATTTAAATAAAATTGCTCCTTCAGATTCTGAAAAATTAATCAGAAAAACAAAGACAAAATACCTATAAAGAGAAAGGAAATAATTTATCAAGAGTCACCAAAAAGTTACTAGATCTTGTGATGTATGTGTTGTATAAAAAGCAGCCTTTTGTGGGTTGAGAGTTATAGGAATAGGAGATAAAATATGAAGTATAGTGTCTTTTTAGCATTAGTTGTTCTGCATCTAAACTTAATCAAAGAAGCAACAGAGGACTGCAGACCTTTTAACTGCAACAAAGTTTGCAGGTTTTAAATCATTTTAAAAATTAATTATATCACCTGCTCATTCTTTTAATTCGTTTCATTACCTAAAAACTCTACACTAATGCAAGCACATTTCCTTCCTTTGATTTCTTTAATTTTCAGTTTTGCCTATTGAATAAGCATGCTAAATGTAATCATTGCAACACAGAATCTGAAAAACAGATGCTAAATTATTGAAGAAAATACTTGGGTTTGTCACAATTATTTCCTTGAACAGAACTAAAGCTCCTTTTTTAATATTGA
Organism: Regulus satrapa; assembly: GCA_013396955.1. NCBI lineage: Eukaryota > Metazoa > Chordata > Aves > Passeriformes > Regulidae > Regulus > Regulus satrapa. The sequence continues at coordinate 58,046 of VWZN01004049.1, forward strand.
ACATGAATGCAAGTCTCCAGAACTTGCAGAACTTCCAGTAAGTTGTAGAGTGCCTGCAATGGTGTAAAAAATAGCTAAAATTTTTGTGGCAGATAATGCATGTATAAACAAGGGATTCTAGACTATTGGGTCTTAAAAAAGACAGTGTTTCTGAAATGCTACTGTTAATATCTTTTTTTTTTTTTAATGTTAGTTGCACTTTATTAGTTTTGCATTCTGATATGATAGGATGATTGGGTTCCTTAGATATATTATTACAGGAGATAACTTGTAAGCAAAATGTTGTCTATCAGAATAAAAACCTTCTAATCTATTGTAGCTCTGGAGAAAAAGATAGAAATAGTCAACTTTTAAAAATACATCTATGTGCACATTTTATGTGCAATTTAACATATTCAGTACTCCACGCTCAATTCATTCTCTTAAAAGTTTTACTTCAAAACAACTTCATTGTTTTAAGTGACTAAATTAAAGCTTTTTAGTGTTTCCTGCAATCTCCCAAAACAGAAATAAAATCAGTTTTAATTTATTTTATTTGCATACACTGTGGATATAATTATTGCTGCAGAGTCTTTTTAATTGTTTTCAACTAGGTGCTTGTCTTTAAGTTGAAATAGACTTCTAATTCTACATTGTTGATATTCCCTTGTTAATTTTGACAAAGCAACATAAATCCAGGTATTTAGGCTTATTGAATTTTGAAATGAGGTGATTAGTTGGAACATGGATGAATGAACTGATGCAAAGCAAAATGAATTTTATGATTTACTGTCATTTGCAAGTTCCTTTGGAACTGTTATATACAAATTGTAACATGTACTGACATGTTATAATCACAGTTATAATCAACAATGTAAAATTTTCTTAAACAAAAGTATTCAGGCAACTGCCCAAATAGAGTAATTGTTGAATAAGAGTTTGTTATACACAGTTAGTTTTTATTATAGACCATGCTTTTCCACTCAAACATTTCAGTAAGTGAAAAGGTATTTAAATAGACATCCAGCTCCAGTCAGTAATGTTAAACTCCAAAACTGTTTTAATATGTTTTAAAATATTAATGTATATTAGAAAAGGCATAAATAAGATTAAATATCATATTTATAATTTTTAATTCAAATTTAATAATGGTTATAAATATCTCAAGGTAACGGCAAGCTACGATAATGTACTCCCTATGTCTCTGGTCATATGTATTTCTATTATTGTGGGGTCTTGGGGGATTTTAAGTTGTTTTAAATGAAAACAATACAGATTAACTAATTTTGCCACTGTGGTACAAATTCTAAGATATGCAAGTATGAAGTAAACCATGGATGCATTATGTTTTTCTTTCTAGTTAAATACAGATTTGAGCTATTAGAAAATAAAGAAATAATTTAGGTATGCATACAGAATCTAAATTTCAAAAGCCACAGACCTTGAACTGTACAGCTTTGTAATATTAATTTGAGGCACATTCTGAACATAAAGGACTTCAAATGATGAGAGCCCCAAAAAACAATTTGTCTTCATTTGAATTACAATTCAGAGATGGAAACTTTCCATGAAACTGGACTGAGTTGCAGCAGACCTCTAGAAGGGCAAATCATGAGAACCCTGTGTAGTGGTTCTCCTGTGCTGGTGCAGAACTTAAAATCAGGTTCTGCCTATTCTTCTAAGACCTGGATTCCTCTCTGCCCTAAAATGGTAAGTCCAAGAGCTTTGTGCTTTCTTACTTCTCTAAACCCTGCACCAACATCAATGTTTGGGCAAACCATTCCAAATTTGCGGCCTCTTTTTTTACCTGCAAGCCAAATATCACTACATGAAATTTTATGGAGTAGATTTACTTCTAATCTAGAAAACTATAAAAAAACCTCATAATCTTGATGTGCAACCTCTGCTAATTAATTTCTCCAGACATTTTACAACCATTTGTAAGAAGCCTTCTATTTTATATTTTAAGTTTTTTATTGAATAGAAGTCCCATATAACCATCTTTCATAGATAATTTTAGAAGATTTACAGTAGATTTTATGGTTATGAAAAGATGTAAAGATTTCCATACAAAAATAAAAATAAAAACTTGTTATATATTATCCTAGTTTTGAGGCCTTATGAAAAAAAAAGTATACTACCATATATGTTTCTAATTCTGCACTTGCTCTCTTCCTTTTTTCTTTTTTTTTTTAGTTTGGTGTAATATTGTCTTGATACATCTGTCATAAACCACTAAATACTGCATGGAGGAAGAGCAATCTCTATATGCAGCATGTTCAAAGCCTTACATTGTTTTCTTGTATGAAAGATAATTAATTACAAGGTGATCCTCCTACTTACAGACCATAATATCTCCTTTCAGTACTTTTCTGTACTGCTGAAAACAGAGAGAAGCCAAACCTTATGGCAAAAATTTTTTCTTCTGAATGAAGAAGAAAAATTTCTTCTTATCCTTCACTCCTTCTTTCTTCTGATCCTTGAATAATAAAATCATAGAATCATTAAAGATTTAAAAGATCATCTAGTCCATCCTTTGGCCTGATACAACTATGCTTTCTTAACCATATTGTGAAGTGCCACATCCACTGGTTTTCTGAGCATTTCCAGGGATGGTGGTTCCACTACTTCCCTCAGCATCCTGTTTCAATGTTTAACCATTCTTTCAGTGAGCAAATTTTGGTAATATTCAACCTGAAGCACCCCTGACACCTTTAGGCCATTTCCTCTTGTCCTATCACTAGTTTCCTGGAGAGAAGACCAACCCTTGCCTAGCCACATCATTCTTTCAGATAGCTGAACATCTAAGAGAAAAAAATTCTTTAGCTCTGTCTGGGATGGGACCAGTGATGCTGATGCACTGTGAAAGGAAAAACCCTCTAACCAGAGCTAAAGGCTAAAGAAAAATTCTCTAACTGGAGCTAGAAAGTGGTATGTTCTATTACGCCACCAGGCAACATGTGAGGAAACCCTCGAAAGTCATGTGCAAAGTTCACAAAGCCTCAGCTCTTCATTTATCTTCAAAAGTTTTACATTTTCATTGAATTGCATCATACACCTATACATATGAATCACCTATCTCCGCCTATTCTACACATGTGCAGTTTGTTTCTTGAAATGGGTCTGTGGACTTGTAATGGGTCTGTGGTCCCTCTGGATGAAGTCAGGATGGTCTTCCTTGCCTTGACCTTCTTCTCCTTGACCCACTGGCAAGTTTCATGGTCATTTGGACATGCTCCACACTCCCCAACTTGGTACTGAATGGCCTCGGGATGCAGGTGCAGCCATGGTTCTGATCCATTTCATAAAGAGCTGTCCAACTTCAAGCAAACTTAAGAAGATATATGAGTACTTCTAAATTACTTATTTAATTCAATTGTCTACTCTTGTCCCTTAGTCATTTACTTTGTTCGCTAGTAATTTACTCAGTCCACTAGCTAACAATCGATTTTTAGTCTTTAACTAAATTTCTATCTATGCTTCTTGCTAAAGTTCTCTAGCTACTCTCTTAGATTATGAATTATTTTAACCCTTTGATTGATTCCATGAGTCATTACAGCCTCAGGTCTGTGACTTGTATATGCTCATTAATTAATGCTACTGTCAATATTGGCTTGAAATTGTGCCACCCTTACTCCCATTCTGGTAATTTATGGAGACATTGGAGGTAATGGCATGGTTGTTTCTGTTTGCCAAGTAGAGAGGAATCATGATAGACTAGTACAAATAAAGTATGTGGTATATTGTAGGGAGTTTTATTGGACATACTGTTAGAACTCAATTTTGTCCTGCTTTTTTACACACCGTGAGATGACCTTTACTGAATTTGCAGCCTACTACATATATTTATGTGGATTCTGGTTGAACAAACTATATGTTTTTGTGCACCTTTACAGCAAACAGTTTTCTTTTGAAATGTCTTTTCACATACTTCACATTCTCCCATTTCTGGTGTTGTCTTCACAATTTTATATCTAATTAAAACTCATGGCAGGAGACTTACTTTGTCAGTATAAGAAAGGTGATGGTGTCTCTGCCCAATTAAATGATCAAATATATTTCCCACTGAGAACAAAGATGTATTTATGGGTGTGAAAGCAATTATTCATAATCTTGAAACTTTTAAAATTTTTTTCTCATGTCAGGGTTGATGTGTTTTCAGTCAAATGTTACTTCAAGATCTGATTTCAAGCTTCCATTCACAATTTCACTTAGTCACATTTAGCTGCACTAATGGTAGCTAATATGAGTCAATAAAATAACAGAAATGTTCAATCCCATTAGTGGTTTTATTTTATAGCTATTTACCATGAGGCTTATCTGACATTTACACGACTTTGCTACAAGTGGTCTGATGGTCATTCAGTTAGTTCAGTTTAAAACTTTAGGGCTTATAACAATACATGTTTACAGCAAAGTACAGGATATTGAGTCCCTCTCCTGTTTAGGGTTGAAAATGAGATGTAAACATTACAGTTACTGAGCAATTATCCAGTGGTCAGTTGGATACAAAGTTCCTTAAAAGCCAGACTCTTTGGCTTACTCAAATTTAGACTCTTAGTTACCTATGTGTGAAGAAAAGATGCTTTGAGTTCCAAGGTTGTTTTTGAACACCTTGACAGAAAACGGTTTTGGGGGGAAGGGAGGGAAGTGGTTTGTTCAACCTTTGTTTCAAAGGTGAAAACTGTATCATTATATTTAACTGGCTACCTGCAGTTCATTAGTGGAGGCATCATTAAGTAGTTCTGGAACATTTGTAGTGGCTAATCTTTCAAGCATTTAGCATTCAGGATGACCTCGTTAAAAGTAACAAAGGTCAGGCTTTAGTTCAGCAGAGTCGCCCATTCACCAAGGCGACTGGCATAGCAAAGTAATCTCTGTGTGTCACTTTTCATTAATCATGCTACTTTCCTCTTCACGAAATTCCAGCAGATAATTGTTACTAAATGCGATTTGTAACACCCTGTGCTGTGGTTGAAGGACCAGAAATAGGCAAACAGATAAAAACATTGTTTAGCTTGCAGGCAGCAAGTGTTTGCTATTCAAAGGTATCAATGCATAAACATTGATTTAACCATGAGCTGACACTTATAAAACATTTGCTGTTTCCAGAAAGCCCTGCGGTCAGGCTAAGTAATATCCAAGGGCAAGTACTTTTTCCTGTATAGCAAGGTTAGATTCTATATAATTTGTCTGATCCTGAAATAAATCTGTTTTGATAATGTTAAGCTGCTTCAGCACTGCCATAGGTCACAACAAAGTACACTAAATTAAACATTTGCAGATGTAGAAGGAAATGTGCTCCCATGTATGTTTGCTTATTACTATATTCAATAAATATTTTGTTAAGTTGAGAGTTTTATACTTTTAGTTAATTCTTACTTGTTTGGGTTTTTTTAATTAATACCTTTTCCTATTATTAATATGATAGAAATTATTTCATGTGTGTTCTCTATGCTCAGAAATTTCTAGGATAAATTTATCTTCATTTCCATCTGCACCTTGTAAACTTCAGTGGAAACTGAACAGTTTTAGAAACACACCAATGGAATTCCAGGGAAAGAGATTCTTACATATTTGTTTCATGGCCCAAAGATGCAATTTTTTTTAACACCTGGGCAGATTCTATTCTGTCACAAAAAAGTTAAGCTGATAGGGTTTTCAGAAGTTGCTCTGGTGTTCCTTAGCAAAAGGCAGAGTTTCATTGCTGCTAAGGATATAGGATTGCTACTTAGGAATTAGGATCGCATTTCTGTATTTGTACAAAATCTTGATCTGACTGACTGGAAAGTTCAGAGAGCAAGAACAACAGTGAAGTAAACAATAATTTTAGTGTGAATGGTTTAGATCCATCACCTGCATCACAAAACAAGTGGTAATAGAAGTGTTTTATTTACTACTTTTTCAAATAGGTTTAACTTGCAACTTACAGAAAATAAATGAATGCAAAGTCAAACAAAAATCAGGACTCCTAGTCACATCACATCTCAGATATGTAGCAAATAAGAATTTACACCAGTACGATTTCTTCAAAATGGGCTTTTCAAAGGTGACTGGAAATGGCTGCACTTCTTTTGAAATACCACAGAGGAATACCATTATTAGTTGCAGGTTTGTTATGTTTAGATACAAGTTGCTGTAGATTTTAATCAATTCGTGATTATTCAGGGCAATAGCACAGAATAATTCAGATAAAGCAAAACTATTGACAATGCAAAAATGTACAAATCAAATTCAAAAAACATATAATGTGAGACTGGAAAAAAATATTTTACATTGCTGAAGAACCAATGTGATAAATTATCTTTTAGAGCCCTCATTTAAATGATTATCAGGTCTGTATGTACAGTGATCATTTACTTTGAAAATGGTGAATGATGGTACCAGATCATACATAGATCAGATGCATACCACTTCTGATTTGAACCTAACTTAATCTGAGCAATCAGAATTGGCAACAGAATTTAAAATATCTAAAGTAATAGAGCTGTGACACAAAAATACTGCTTCTTAGTAACTCATACATAAAATAAGTTTATTGAATTTCATAAAATGCTGTTTTCTCAATATGGCATTTCTAAGAATGTTTATGGTATATTCACTTTAGGAGATTTTGTTTGCATTCCCCTAAGTGCCTCATTTTCTGAAAAAATCTATCCTTTTTCTAGTATTGAGCCATGACAGTCTCTACAGATGCAAATGTGCCTGTTTTGCATTTAGTAATCCTCACCTACAATCTATTTTTTTTTTTATAAAAGATGTCAGACAATTAATTTCTATTCATGACAATGAACTTCTATCACATTCCTATTCAGCCATCTCTTTTTCCAGCCTGAGAAGTCCTGGTTTACTAAGTAATTTCTTGCATGGAAGCATTCATTCTTGAATAGTGTCCAAATGGGATACTGTTGCAGTATTTAATTCCAACTTAAGTGCCATCTGCTAGTAGAATATTCTCTGCCAACATTCCTCTCCACCACTTAATAAGGTAGTCCTATCTAAAAGCCAAGAATTAGGTACTTTTTAGTATATGTCTCTTGGCGTCTCCAGCAAGTGCTAAATTCAGTTTTAGTCAAAGGGTCTGCTCTTTGCTTTTATTAAGAAGAGTAGGGTGCTAAAGGTTTATATTTTGAAGCATAGAACATTATCTCTGCTGTGCATGAACTATTTTCAGCATTTGACCTATGGTCAAACAGCATGAGCAACATTCAATAGAACTTCATGTTTCTAGGGGGAATTAAATCAACAAAGATCTTACATAGTGTAAAAGAGAAAGGCAAGAAAAGTTCAGAGACTCTGGATTTTTAGGTTTTTTTTTTAATATATTACATTATGAAAATATCTGGAAATTCTCAACTGCTAATTCTTCAGAAGTTGTCAAGGTTAAAAAAAAATCCAATGGGCACCAAATTAATAGCTGACTGAATAGTTATTTAATTCATTTATTGCTTTTGGCTTTATGGTAGGTAGAAGAATGAGGGTTGGAGATGAACTAGAAAGGGTTTTCTTTCATGGTGGCTTCTGGCATAAATTTCCTAAGGCTAATTTAAGGCATCTTAATCTAAACTGAAGTATTTGTATGACTCTCTACATCCAGTGTGCTTCTTGCAGTTTATAAATATCTGTATACATGCATACAGTTCTGCAGAACTGAACTTTTTCCCAGATAAAAATGCAAATTACAGAATGGTAGTACCATTGCCTAGTATAATATAGCAGATTGAGTCTATATTACATTTAACATTTTGCCATGGATTGCTTCAGATACTAAAATTCTCTGCGGTTCAAAAAATCTTCAAACTTGCAAAAGGCTGGGATCATCTTATAGGATAATGTTCCAATGTTCTCACCCCACAGCTCTTCCACTCTTGGAAGCAGGATTCATGATCATCCTTTCTTAGATGACTTTTGCAAGAGATGTAATATGGTAGCGAATGATGTGAATTCATTTGTGCAGTGCTGATTTTTCTCCTTCATAGGTACAGCTGTCACTATCAAAATTGCCTTTTGTACTTCCCCTTCTTGAACAAGTCGATAATGCTACTAAGTAATTTTGCATATTCACATTCCTGTTATAGGATGAAATTTGAGTGTATATAATAGGTTATTTTGGAGACTAACTTTTAAAGTTTCTAATGCGTCAGATGAAATTTTAGGCCAGAATGCAGGAGAGGGTAGTATCTGAGAATATTGCTAAGCCTGTGGAACTCAAGTGACACTTTAGAGAAAGTTTTATCTGGATTGTTCCCTGACCACAGAAGTAATTTTTATCTGAGAGGAGTTACAAACCACTATTTTTAGAACAGAAATAATACTAAGATTTTGGGAAGGTGCAAAATGGACATGTAAATAGATTATATATAATGAGAGCCCAGGAGGGTGCCAAGTGTCAAATATGTTCTCAGCCAGAAAATGCATGGCATAGGTTTAGTGCTTAATAAGAGGGCTGGGATGCATGAAACAAATTTACATTTTCAGAATGGCAGTGATACTACATCCAGGTGTATATTTAAGTAAAATTGTGATAATTTAAAATTTTATTTGTTTCTTCAGAATTTATTAAATAGTTCTCTAAAATTGCTTATATTTGGAAAACCATGAGTTTCAGTAGGAACTACATTTGTGCAGTATTTTGCTGTATTTTTATTGTCCCTTTGTCCTGACAAGATCAATCTTTTTCAGAATACCATAACAAAAGAGGAAGAAAAATTTAAACAGTTTGGCATTTTCTCAGGCTGAAACAAAGTGGCTGGTTGTACTTAGGGCTATACAAGTGTCAGAGATGCCATTCATAAACTGCTGTAATGCAGAACTGAAATCCTAGCTTTGAACTTACTGATTGTATCGCTGCAACCCTAGGTAGACTAATGGCCATGAAAAATAAAGATAGGCTATAAATACACAAACGTAACCATATTTACCAGGTGGAATTTTAAGCTTTTTAGAGTATGATGGCCTAGCAGTGCTACATTAATGATTTTGTTGCATCAGATCCCTAGGACTAGGTAAATACTGCAGCTCTTTCTTTATTCTAGTTTGATAATTCTTAGAATCATGAACTGTCAATGGCAAGTGCTCTGGAAGCTATTGCAGATATGAAAACCTTCATGCCTTAGTTTGTCTCTAAAAATATGAGTAATTTCACTGCAGTCATATAGGGTTTTGTTTCATGCTAAGAACAAGTTCACTCAATTGAAAACCAGTCAGGTTTCTGTGAGCTACAGAGATAAATTAATTTCAGAAAAAACAAAGTGAAGAGATTAAAAATCTTTTTTCTGATGGAAGTACATACAAATGACTTTTTGTTGTTAAAACCACATACAAGTACATACAAAGAAGTGCATTGAGGGAGCAGTTACCCAGTCTATTTAAAAATGAAAATCAGACACAGACTGGTGTAAAAATGGCATTTTAAAAATTAAGTGGTTTGTATATGCATTTGCAAACAAGTATTAATAGTGCTATATGGAAGAAATACCCACTGAACCTGTACCTCGCCATAATATTTATTTAGAGTCTTTATTGATGTTCTTTGCAAGCGAGCTTGTGCTTTTTCTTTTTTTGTGAATTATAAGGTAATCAATAGCTTGTGAAAGTAAATAATGTCTCCAGTCAGTGTACTAGATAGCTATTATTTATCCAAGATCTCACTTCAGAAATGAAATTATAGAAGTTCTACTACTGTATCAACTACAATAATTACTTTAATTATACTGTAAATAAAACAGAAAGTGCATAACCACTTTTTCTATCAGATTTGTCTGAGGGCTATAATGATTTAAGGAGCTTTTGCTGTAGTGTAGTGGCAAAGACTATTGTATTCATTTAAAGCCTATACAAAAGACAACTGTAGAAGAAAAAAATCACTGTAAAAACATCAGCATTATATAATAAGTAGGTTTCCATCAGCAAATAATATAACATGATGCAAATATTTTTTTCTCCCAAAAACAAAATCTGGTTTTTTCAATGTTTCTTTCAGTTTTGGATTATTAACATACATCTTTCCTAACTTTGTTGGATAAACAGCCCTGGCTTTTATAGCCATTTCTGATATTGTGACTTAGAACTTTAATTTGATTCTGATCCCTCGACACACATCCTGTGTTCAGGGATGTGTAAATTTGAATTTGGAGGTTGCCTGCTGACTTTTAAGTAAATAGGAATTTATGCAGGCACCAGCATTCTTATAATTATTTTGTTGGTTATCTTGCTGGATCACATCTAAGAAGCACAAGAATAATCTGAGAAGTAAGTATATGCGCAAATATTTCACTGTAAAAAGCTGTATGGCTTTTATCTCTGTAAACTATAGATTATAAAATTGTTTCCATTATTTCAGAGTTTGTGGTAACATCTTTGGCTAGGACATCAAGAGCCTATCAAAGTCTTCTTTGTAAAAGTGTGTAAAAGACAGATCAAAAGACTCTGGAACATTCACCCTGTGTGTGGCATTGCTTTCAGATTTTCCCCTTAGGTAATGAAGATTTTATCTCGATAAAATATCCTATATATGAAATCTGCAGGAGTTACAACTTCTTGGTTTCTGGTTCCTCCATAGTTTTACACAGTTCTTTTAGTNCTCCATAGTTTTTCACAGTTCTTTTAGTTCACTTTTGTTCACACCTGTTTTCTTCCATAGTGGAATCTGTTTATCAAGAGTTTGTTTCCCATTGAAGCTGACAACATTGCTTTCTTTTCTGCATCCCAGCCTCTGACGTTCAAAGAAACATATCCATCTTTTTCATGTAATCCTTGTCTCTTCTGGGCATCCCAGCTGTCTCTTAATAGAAACATGCACACTGCATGTTGTACATATTTTCTACTTAAGCAGAATTAAAAATCTTTACAGCCAGCTTCAGGAATCTTTCCAACACATCCTCTAATGTTCACACATTGCTTTTACTGCATATTCCCAAAGATTCCAAATCCATCTGCATCAGTTCCTTACCTGGAAATGTAACAATTTTAGAAAAGTATCACACTGTAATAACAGTAAGTTGCTTTAACATTTTTCCACTTCCAATTAGTTTTTTAATCACTTTTTTTTTCCTCACTAGAAATCCCCCTTTTTCTGTCACAGGTCCTGCACACAGAGAAGCAAAAAGCCAGGTACCATCGTAGCTTATTCTACATTATTATGGTGTTTTCTCTCCTAAAGGGATTTTTCAGCTTTCTTTTAGGTAGCTATAGTTCACTTATGCATCACAGACTTTGGTTAAAATGGCTTTAGGATATGTTTTCTGCCTAAGTAAGAATTCATTAGTGAAATTTGTTGGTTTTTTTAAAATAAGCTCAGGGGTCATCATGACTTTGGTATATAAATAGTCCACAAAACTGATATAAGTATCTTCTGTCATCTTGTCTATGACAATTAAAGACCTGACACAGCTAATTACACCACATACCAGTGATGTACAGCTTCTTTAGCTTCCTTTCTTCTTTAACTTGACAGAATTCTTTTAAGAGAAACTTAGTGTCAGTTATATTCTTTTTTTGAACATGCTATTCGAACATGTATTTTCAGATAACTGATAATTACTATATGTAGAACAAAGTCTCATTTTATACAGATTTAGTGCTTTTTGAAGGTGAGAAAGTCTAAACTTAATGTGAATCGTGAATCTGTTAAATGTTCAGTGTTATTGCTCTAATCTCTCTCTACCTTAAAAATGATTTTTTTGTTTGTTTGATTTTTTTTGTTTTGGAGGTCAATTAAATAAAATAATATGCTTTCTATGCCATAAGATCCTAGCAACATCCTCTCTCATAACTTTAAGTATATATCTCCTATATAAAGGGGAAATTTTAATCCACAACTGTTTCATCACAAGAGACATCAACAGACTTTTTCATATTAGGACATGAACCAATTAGCCCTAAGCATTCCATATGGATATACCCTGTCACAGGGTATAAATATAAAATAGAAATACCACGATGTGCACTGAAGTCTTATCAGGCTCAAACAAGTATTCTAATTGTACAAGTAAAAAGAACTGCTGTAACAAGGG
>VWZN01004049.1:72478-93403 GCA_013396955.1 Regulus satrapa
GATAACCATATGGTTAACTTCAGGATCAATCAAGAATTTCCTTGGACCTTACTTAACTTACAATTTAAATACATGAAGTGTGATAAATACAAGCTGTCTTGATGAAGATCACTCCGTTGACTTAGATAACGATTGAATAAGAGAAGTGTAATAACAAATATGTGTGTAGATATTTTAAAGTAGAAATCAAGCCAGCCTGTTAGAATTGTCAACAGAAAATTGAGTATGGTTAACACTTTCCTTAGTTCCATACAGTAAGCAGAAGCAGTGTCATGCACACAGAAAAACATATCACACTTGCTACAGGGCACAGGCAATCAGAGATATAGTTTTGTTATTTTACTGCTTCTTTAGGCCTTTAACTGATGCAGATAGAAAATGGAATGTTGTATAACTCTTCTGGTACACAAAGATGCCACTTTAGTCAGAATGAACACCCTAAGAGGCTATTTTTATTTCAATTTTCTTATAAGACAATTTAAAAATTTGTCTCTAATGATGAGAAGGAGATACTTTTGTAGATCATTACTTGGCTAAAAGGACAGTTTCACCATCATTCAGATTCCTTTACTTTAAATCTGAAGAGTAAACTAGATGTTTTACTGTATTGTTTAGACACAGAGGTCTATACAGAAACAGCATACAGGAAAAAAACTCTGACATTCTAGTGAATATCTTCTATCCACATGACTGCTTTGCAAGAGAAATTGTAGTGATGTGATCCTTAATAATGACTCATAAAGCTGGGGTAGCCTTTGAACCAGTGTGATACTTGACTGTCAGCAAATGGGTTACCACTATAAAAATGACTGCCAGGTTCAACTTGAACACTTTTGAAAATTAGGTTGATGGCAATTTTTTCTACTTTTCCAAGCCTTCAGAAAATTCCCACTAAGCACTGATGCTTTAAAGACATAAAGTTAACATAGTACCAGTTTGACTTTGGGCTGTGACCATGTTTATTTAAGATAGGAAGTTAACAAAGCATATTTTTGATGAAAATAATTTTTTAAACAAAAAATTTGCTACTAGTTTGCCAATTAAATATTGCTCCCAAATTTTATGGAATTCATGTGCATGGATAGAGGACAGTAGCAACAACTTTACTCCAAAGTTTCAGCTTTCCACCACAAGGAATCAGTTGTGTTTTCCTAAAGGATATTTGTGCAGCCAGAGGAGAACCCAGTAATGCTGGAAGGCTGTGTGCTAGGTCTTCAAGTTCCTTCAGTACTNTGAGGATGCGTGAGTGATGGGATGTGGCCCAGAAAGAGAAATGGGTATATGCTCCCATACTTGCAAAGAAACTGAAACCCTGAACTGCCACTTGCAACTTAGAAAGAAAATTTTCGGGTTAATTTTTTATCAAGTTAAATCAACTGGTGAACATCAGAAAAAGATGTTCACATCTTCTTCAACATCCCAGTGAGACACAGAGAGATCATTACATTGCAGTAAATGGTCCCATTGCAAAGCCTGGTGGGCTGTTTTGTTTTTGGGGGTGTTTTTTGGGTTTTCTATCTGTAAACACTCTAAGGGTATTACCCTACCCTGACTTGCTTTTCTTCTGCAAGAAAAGCAACTTTAATGAGGTCTTTCTTTACTTTCCTTTTCTTAAAGTATCAGCCAGCCAGGCCAAGAGGGGATAGCATAATTTGCTACTCTTCTCTGGTTTACTGTTGTTTAGGCAAAGCTCCAACAGCTGGCGACTTGATTCAGAAGTGCTAAATAGTAGCATAGCAAAACTGTAGTAGCCCTGCTTGATCTTCTCATTTGTAAAGCCAGGGAACCTNTGTGTGCTAGGTCTTCAAGTTCCTTCAGTACTCAGTTCAAGCAGATGGGGGGAAACTCAAACTAAACATAACTATAGTGAAGTATTTAAATTAAATATTTTTCAAAAATCAAAGGGGATTTGATCAGCATTGCCTAGACTAATGATAAAGGTGGTCAGTAAAAGTGGCATGTATCACTCTATGTGTTATAAAAATTAATAATTTTTCCTCAGNGGGATGTGGCCCAGAAAGAGAAATGGGTATATGCTCCCATACTTGCAAAGAAACTGAAACCCTGAACTGCCACTTGCAACTTAGAAAGAAAATTTTCGGGTTAATTTTTTATCAAGTTAAATCAACTGGTGAAGATCAGAAAAAGATGTTCACATCTTCTTCAACATCCCAGTGAGACACAGAGAGATCATTACATTGCAGTAAATGGTCCCATTGCAAAGCCTGGTGGGCTGTTTTGTTTTTGGGGGTGTTTTTTGGGTTTTCTATCTGTAAACACTCTAAGGGTATTACCCTACCCTGACTTGCTTTTCTTCTGCAAGAAAAGCAACTTTAATGAGGTCTTTCTTTACTTTCCTTTTCTTAAAGTATCAGCCAGCCAGGCCAAGAGGGGATAGCATAATTTGCTACTCTTCTCTGGTTTACTGTTGTTTAGGCAAAGCTCCAACAGCTGGCGACTTGATTCAGAAGTGCTAAATAGTAGCATAGCAAAACTGTAGTAGCCCTGCTTGATCTTCTCATTTGTAAAGCCAGGGAACCTTTCTGGTTTAATATGTTTGGTAAATTAGGCTTTATTAAACTACATGCTTAAATTCAAGGGGGTGAGATGTGGTTACATTTGAAGACATATTTGTTTTGAAGGTTTTCTCCTCTGTTAGAAAATTATCTCTGACAAGGTGCTCTTTTTGTCTGTGAGAATCACTGAAGGTAGGCAGCAGTCACTTTTATTTTGTGAAATGGAACAGGAAGGGCTAGGCTAAAAATTGCAGTCTGATGCTATGTTATTAAGCCCCATATGTTGCAGCCCACAAAAAGACGGTGTTACAGAGAAATGTGCCAAGTTTATTGGGAAAAGAACAGGTAGCTATAGAGAGAAAAAACTGTAACTTTTTTTTAAAGTTTATAGTTGGGGCTGCAGCAACCTTATGATTGTAGACAGAAATGCTGATACAGGAGCTTTTTGCGGTGAAGTGGACTTCATGTGGAGAACCGATACTGGGAAGATTTTTTTTTTTTGAAGTACCAAATATGTTGTGGTACCTCGTATTCTATATATGTGAAGTTGAGGGGATTTTGAGTCTGTTAGAAGAGAGGTCATATGGGAGAAAAAAAAGGAACTGGAATTAACATTAATGCTGGTTTCACTTGCACATGCTGTAGACTATTAGCATGATACATGATATTTCTTAATCTACCTGCCTGCTTCTCAGGAAAGAAATTATACCTATCATTTATTTTCCTATTATGATGTTTAGGGAACATGCCAAGCATGCACTACGTTAAAGAGCTAGCAGTAGAAAATTAAGCATAATAATCATTCAGATTTCTGAAAAAAAATGTCCTTTAACATAGCTTTTGTGCTCTATAGCAAAAGGAGGAGGGTAGGTTAAGGCTACAGCTCAATCCAGATCCTATTCTTTTAGCTGTAATAAATTTTGTCCCATGGGTAATCCCATGATCAGCTGGATTTCCATAAATACCCTGAATTGCAAGCCCTGCCTTACTAGGAAGGAAAAGATAGATAGGATTGTTCAGTTTTGTGAATTTGCTACTTGCAGGGTAGATTATTTTTCTTATGATATAACTTGTTGATATATGATGATGAAACTGGCCTCTGTTTTAAATAAGTTCTCTAAAAAGGAATAAATACCATGATACTGATATCTGGATCACTGCTTTCAGTACTAGACTGCTGCAGTATATAGTATTTCAAACAATCATCTGCTTTTTCTTTTTTAAAGTTGCATATCATCACTTATTAATCATGAATACCAAAATGCTCTTAAAATTCTTCCTGCAATTTTTGCCTTTACATTTACAGTGATGCGGCCTTTAATTAAAGCACAGAGACTACTCCTTGATAATCAGTGCTATTTTAAGCACTCTCTGTAACCTTAAATAAATGTATAACATCTATTCAGTACAGTATAAAGGACTTCTCCAGATGGTTTGATCATGACAGATAACCTTATTTATTGTTATGACAGTACAGGGGCAAGCTGCACCTGTGGTCTCTTCCCTGGTCTCTCTTGCAGGCTTCTATTTCAAGCGACAAACCTTACCAACACTTTGGCAGGATTGAATATGGCAGTTGACCTAACTTCAGATTGAAGCCGTGCTCTCAAATTCTTGCTCCAGTTTCATGTCAATCAGTGCCACATTCATCCCTTATACAACCTTTACAAGTATTTTCTTCAGATAGACTATGCCGCCATTTCTTCTTTTACTTTACTGTTCTCAGTCTTGATACTAGGACACTGCTCCCTTTTCTGATAGGGTGAACCTGGTGAGCCCAACTGTAAATTTTGATTTTGTCTCAGTGACACATTTCTGTAAGGTTTTGTGACAAAGATGAAAGTTACAGAGAGTATTTCCCTAAAAAGACATGTGTTATCCATTCCCTTCAGAAACACATCACAAGTACAGGAAAGGTTGATCACAATAGGTTCACTTGCCCAGGTCAGTGGAACACGCAGGTGGCTGAGCTGCAGGAGGTGGTGATAAGGCTATATAACATCAGGGAAGCTGAGAAGGAGTTAAATAGCTGTTTCCAAGTACAGTCTGCAGGGAACCCAGAGCCTGCAGCCAAACAGCTGAAAACTTCCCCCAACAGCACACACATGATAGGAAGGGAGCCAGTAATACATAAGAATGGAAGCTTGCAACGGCAAGGACCAGCAGGAGAAAGAGACTTCCTTGAAGCCTGAGGTGCTCTTACAGAACCCTGTTCACTGTTCTGCAAACTGAAGAGGAAAGACCTGTCACCTCAGGAGAGCTGCTGGGGCTGAATAATGCAGTCCAGCCTGCTCCTTGTGCAACGACCAGTGCAGCTAAGAAGAGGCTACTCGTAGTAAATGGTAGGTGACTCTTCCGAGAGCTACCGAGGCACCCATTTGGCACCCTAAAATGCTCTCTAGAGAGGTGTGCTGCTCACCTGCAGTTCATATCAGGGATGTCACCGAGAGACTATAAAGCCATATATTGACTCCTGGCTACTATCCACTGTCATTGTTTCACATAGGCACCATTGATGCAGCCAGAAGCAGTCTGAGGAGTATCAAGAAGAATTACAGAGTCCTGAAAGCAGCAGTAACGGACTTTGGAGCACAGGTGGTTTTTTCACCAATCCTGCTAGTCAGAGGAAAGGGGTTTGAAAGGGCTGGCTGACAGTGAATTGACAAATGGTGACACAGCCAGGGGTTTATCTGTTATGCTGTGGGACTTACTTTGAGAAACCTGGTCTGCTGGAGGCTGATGGAGCTCATCTATCAGAGGAAGACAAAAGCATTTTCATTCATACGTTTGACAAGGTGATGAAGACTTTAACTGAAACTTTCCAGGGAAGGGGAATTTTAATCTGTTCCACTCCTACCAGTTTGATGCCAGTGCCAGCAATAGGTGCCCAGAAGCCTGTAGAGATATCCCAAGCCAGCAGAAGAGCACCTGAAGAGCAACACAAGGGAATTCCAGCTGCTTCAGCCAGTGAGTCTGCTTCACTGGGAGCAAAATTTAGATGCCTCTATGGAAGACCAAGTAGCACGAGTAATAGACATGTGCAGGATAGGATAGGATAGGATTTAGACATGCGCATGCCGGTAGGGATATGATCTTACTGGCATCACAGGAATGTGGTGGGGTGGATTCAGTGACTGGAATGTCTGAATGGAAGGATATAGGCTCTTCAGTAAGAACAAATACAGGAGGCCAGGAGGTGGTGGTGTTGCCCTCTCTGTCAATGACCACTTGGAGTGCATGGAGTTCTGCCTGGGGATGGATGAGAAGTCAGCCAAAAGCTTCTAGCTCAGGATAAAGGGAGTGCAAGGACAGGTGACATTCTAGTAGGGGTTCTGCTAAAGGCCACCTGACCAGAAGCCCATGTGTATGAGGCCCTTTACAGACAGATAGGAGCAGTCCTATGTTCAGAAGGCCTGGTTCTCATGGGGCACTTCAACTACCCCATTATCTGTTAAAGGGACAGCATAACAGAGCATTCGCAATCTAGGAGGCCTCTGCAAATACATTCCAAATCATAACTTCCTTCTCTAAATGGTAGAGGTGCCAACAAGGTGTCCCTACCTATGGTTGGAACTAGGTGGTCTTTCCCTTCCCACCTAAACCATTCTATAAGCATGGCAGCACAACTCAGTCCCAGTAAGCATGATGTTGCTTAAAACATGTTATTCTTAAATTTAGGCAAGACCACGTACTTAATTTTTAACCTCTGTTGTTTCTGTACAACCACATTTCATTCTCAGTATCACTCCTGCATAATTTTCCAGTGCTGCCTTAATCCTTTCCTTTCTGTGAGATTTTTGTTAACTTTTTAATACCGTTTTTGATCATAAAATTCCAACAAGTGAAAGGAACCCATTAATCAAGCTGAAAACAGACAGCCATAAATTTTGCAATTAGTAGTTCTTCTACTCTTATTAACTCTTGGAATTTCCATATTATATTGTATCTGTGATGATTTTTTTTCTCACAAAGTTTTATTCAACCAGCTGTAATGATATCAGCCAGCCCAGTTAAAGAACACAAAATATTTTTAAAATGTTGCCTCCTGTGATCCCTAAAATCAATACACATCTTTATACAATAATGAAGACCATGATGTTCTTAACTTCTTCAAATTTAAAAAATGTAAGAACATAATAAAAGAAAATTTTAAATTTCCTCATCAATAATGAATGTAGAAGAATTCAGCCCCTGATTTGGGCCATTGAGCTACATGGACTCCATTAATTCAGAAGGCTAAATGTGATGATTTATTATCATCTGTATGCAAGAGCAGAGAAAGCAGCAAGCATGCAGACAGGCAGGCCGGACAAGCAATCCCTGTCTGTCCAAAACATTCAGAGTACATTGATAAGGCAGAATCCTGTACTAAGCACAGATTGGCTAACCTCTGTAAACATCAGGATGTTATGAAGAATTCTCCCAGCCTTCTCAAAACAATCTCAGGGCCAAGTATTTGGCCCATGTTGTAGGCAACAAATGAGGAAAATAAAATTTTTTCCATAATTGTCTATTTTCTGCTGTGGTGCTTTGAAATGACACACAAATTGAGATAAGGAAAGTTAGGAAAAAGTTAACGAATAAGAAGGTTGATTTGGTACCAAAACGAGGCAGCAGAATTCTGAAACCCAAGTTACCAGATAAAGCAGTATCTTATATGAAAACAAACTCTTTTGTTATTCATTAGTCACCAGTGTTTGTTTTCCTGACAGTAGAAAACATTGTGGTACTGCTGTCTGATTAATAACTTCTACTTGCAATTTGGGTGTTGCTGACTACAATGGAATCATTTTCAAAGTGACTCCAATCCTGTATGATAAATGGATGGATTTCAGGAACAGGTTTGGATCTGGTAGTCAGTGCTGGCCATGGAAAAATTGCTGTGTGCTTATTTTACTACTTTTAATATATTTTGCTACTCCTTTTCAGTTTAATTTTAATTCACTTTTCAGTACATTTTTATATTTTCCAGTGCCTTATTACAAACTTCTGTGTAGTTCTTGCATAAATATTTTTCTGTTGTCACTACAATTTCTGCAGAAACTACTGAAGATAAGAAATGTTCAATGGGGTTAAAAGCTATATGTTATGTTTATTGGCCTATCTTCACCCCTTGTGTGAGCACTTTGATATTCAGCTTGAATTTCAGATTCTTATTGCTTTTCAATACTAATCAGTTAAATGCTTTATCAGTAAACAAAGATTAAACTGGTACTCCAGTTTCAACCCCATAGTCTGTTTCTAGATTAAAAGTTAAGTATGTGTGCTGAAGGCTTCTTGGCTCTGATCACACAGTGAAGTTTTTTGTTTGTTTTTTTTTTATAGGAGACTCAGAAATTTTATTAAAATGTAAGTCTAACTGGAGGAAAGAGCACATTTATGGTGATTAATTAATCAAAATATTTTCATTGTTCTGGTCTCTTTTTGAGAAAAACAAAAAAAAAACCCTTAAAGCAGGATAAAAGCAGGTGGGTTTTTCCCCCCCAAAAAAAAATTATTAATCATGTGAGAGACAATAAATGCAATTCAGTAGAAATAGGAAAATATTAGTAATTTTTTGTGATATTAGTTTTGTGTTAGGGAGCAGGAAAGGCCCTGATCAATAGAAATAAGGACCTCTGCACAGTACTGCCCATCAGTATTTGGGTAGTGTTATAGAAACTGCGAAATCCCTGCCCTTATCTCCAGGAGCATCTAAATGTGCAGATAAATGTTCATTGCTGCACTGAAATTTATTTACTAGGCAAAGCTGAAAATCAAGCTGTAGGATGTAGATTAAGTAAATACACATATGCACCAACATGTCCAATTCCGTGCTCAACAATCACACTACAATGAAGGTAAAGGTGAAAGCTCATTTAAGTCTGGTTTACTATCTGGAAGTGCCTTTCCCTTTCTTTGTTGACCGCAGGGGAAATTTTGGACAAGGCATCAAACGTCAACAAAGGGTTCAAAGAAATAAAATGTAAAGGGTAATTTTAGTATTGTTCCTCTTTTGAGTTTTCTGTCCAATATAATTTAATTGCTATATAACATTCTTCACTGTAAGAAGCATTTTCTAATTGCTATTTTTTGTTGGTTTTTTTGTGTAAATTAATCCAGCTTTAAATTACTTTCATGACAATACATGATACCAAGTGGCTCTCAGCAAGTTTTTTGTCGAATATTTAATACAACTCTGTTGACATTCTGCCAGGTTCTTGGTGAGAGCTGCTTGTAAGAAGTCTTGTAGTTGAATCTGATTCAGTTTAAGGCAGGTCACAAATCTCAGTCACAGTTCAGTAGATCACCCAGATTTTATTGTCTGAGTTAGCCTCTTTTATGGCTGGCTTCCAAAACAGCGTATTGGAATATAAGTTCAGAAGAGGCAAACTAGGAAACATGAAGGACTGAGAAGGCACCATGCTGCTAACATGCAATCTGTACTTTACTACTCCTCTGCTTCAGCTCTTGGCATTGTCCCTTTTGAATAACAACAAATTAAACCATTATAAAAATTGATATGATTGTTCAGAGGAACAAAGGTTCTCTGTCTCTTCTGGAGTTTAGTGTATCTATTATCTCTTCTGTCTTCTTAATCAAGAGAAGCAGCTGACAAGAAATGTCTTAAATGTTACTAGTAGGAAATCCCAGATAGCGAGACTCAGGACTTTTCTTTGCTTCAGAGAATACAAGTGACAATCCCTGGATAAATTCCTTTTTCTATTCATTTAAAACAACTTACCCATAGTGCCAGCCAATATTAAACATGGCCTTCCTTGAAATCTGTGATCATGTGAAAAACAACTTAGACCTACAGAGAAGTAAATACCAGATTTTGTAGCATGCATATATCTATAGCAGTAGTACATACTCTATTTTGCAGAATAAAAGTTGAACTTTTAAGTAGCAAGTTTCAGTATTCATATTCTCAAGAGTTTATTGGTGTGCACTGCCAGCATATCTGATAACCTGAAGCAGCCCACTGAATTCTACCAGTAAATACAGTAACAGTCCAAGTCAGTACATTCTGGAGACTGTTTCTCTGCTGAATCTCTAGAAAATAATTACTGGCTGCAAAAATTTACAAGAAATAATTGCTTTTAAACTTTTATAAAATTTCATTTGGACAGGAAATATGAAAAATATTTCTTAATGGCATACATATAAATTTTCTGAATTATATTAGCATAAATTATTGCCCATATTTTTCTGAATGTCTTTAGAAGATTGATTGCTCCCTCACTATAATGTTAATTTCATCACTCACTGTTATTTAGAATAAAACAATTTGAAAAACCTACCAACAATAGCTACTGCTTCTTTTGCTGTTAAATTTGGTGCTGGTTTGCATTACTCCTCAGGTATATTAATTATACTGGAAATTTACAGTATGTGTTTCTCAAACAAGTGTTTCAGAGAAATATCAGCCTCTTAAATATATTTACATATAGTTTAGCAAAAGACTATGAAACATAATAGTAATGAAGAAGGTCATAACGCTTGTTCTACTATTCCTGAATGCATAGTAAATCTTATTCTCCTTTTGACATGCCTTCCCATTCCTCTATTTTTCTGTGTGATAACCATGATGATGATGATGATGATGATGATGATGATGATGATAATGATGATGATGATGATTATTATTATTATTATTACTTATATAGTTATAAGTCTATGTTAATTTGTGTCCTTCAAGAAACTGTGATATTTGTAACACTGAATTTTGGACGATTTTTTAACTGGTTTTCCTTTATTTTCATTTTGGAGCTTGATTCTTTTGAAATTTTTTTTTGGTCTTGTTTTGTCTAGACCAATGTGAATGCTGTTTTGACTTTTTTAATTAATACATTATATATCTTATTTCAGCCATAGCCAAACAAGGTTTTTGCTTGTTCTCTGGAATGTAAACTCATTTTTTCCTCCAAGTTTTACCCATTTTCATGCCTGAGTTATTAGCTGACATGTTTATTTTCCAACCCAGCTCTTAAAATTTGTTTTCCTACCTTTATTTATAAATTATATAATAAATTATTTTCACTTTATTTCCCTAGAGAATCCTAGGCAGAATATTTGATTGTCCTCAGATAAGTCATGCCACAAGGACAGCTCTCTTGGGCAGCTGGCAGGAGTTAGCCCAGCTTGTTTCTAACCTCTCTTGAGCCCTGACATGTCTCAGTCCAGCCTCAGCAGCCTAGGAGTTGTGCCAGTGGGGAGTGCTGCTGATGCACTGTGCATGCCCACTTGCCCCCTCTGCTGAGTTTGCCTTGGTTTGCCTCTTGCACGTGCAGTCAGAGATGCTCTGGGCTAGGAGGGGGAAATGCAATCCAACTCCAGCTGTGTAAGAGCCTTCCCTCAACAGCAGCCTAGTATCAGTAATTTTCCAAGGATCTAATTGTCATGTTGGCATTCATACAACCTGCCAGAAATCTGAGTGGTGTGCATACAGTATTACAGAACTTGTCCAGTTTTTCTAGGCAGTCCTACAAACACAAGAATATTTCTGCCTTCTGAAGGGCAAGCCGTAGATTTATGCCCTTTTCATTGTTACTTATAAAGTCCCATAGCTGTTCATTTTTGACTAAAGAACTGGTTTTATAAGTAGATGGCACACTGTCTTCTAGATGCTAATTAAAACTTATTTTTGGTCCTTAGGTGTAATGACTACTCTTCTGAGATGAGCTCTTAATTAATGCACAGAGATTCTGAAAGTCCCACCTCTCAACAGTCATGATTGACATCCAAGGATACCAAAATTGCACTAATTGAGCTTTCCATTTATACACTTCTCTGCAGCCAGCTCATCAGAAAAGGTAGGAGAACAGATGAGCATAAGAACAGTTATTTTTCAGTCATCTATATTTTCCTGAGGGCACAGAGGGGGGGAAATCTTGAAAAACCATGGAAAATTTTTAACAGTACAATTCAATGGGTTTTAAATGTAAGATTTGTTTTACTATGACAATTATAGCTTTTAAAAATTCATGTACAGTTGAATAATGGCACAGTATTCAATATTAAAAAACAAGAATACCTTATAAGTCAGCGGGCAATGTTTTGCATCACAAATAGTGTTGCACAGCAATATATATTCTCTGAACAGAAGTTGTGTGATACTGAACTAAGATATTTCAATGGGTAAGTAGTGGCTTATCTGGAAATGTTCCCTTAATTTTGACCTACGGTCAGTATCAGAGATTTTATAATATTTTTAAAACAATCATTTCTTTCTAAAATCAATTTAGTACTTCAATAATAAACTTTTCTTTGTGATTAATTTAACTGCATATTTTTCTGGGGTCAGTTAAGATGAAGTCATTGAAGAAAGGCCAGTATTCTCATCTGAGCTGAAGCCCACAAAAAGATACTGAGAAGAACATGGTAGATGAAAAGGAATAATGAGTGCTGGAAGGTATCAGAGATATTTGACAGAACAATTGCAAATTGTATATATAGGAAGTATAGGAAGTACAAGAAGCAGACGGGGGAAGGGGAGGGGGGGAAATAAAATGTAAAGGAGGTTAAACATATGCCTACATAAAGATTTATCTGTTTTAAAAAACAATCTAGGGTACAGTACAATAATAAGATATTCAGTCTCAGAAAGCTTTTCTGAAATTTTTTTTGACTGCATAACTTAGAACACTTTAGCTTAATTATTTCTTACTTACAGGTTTGATTTCTGGTGACTTATAACAAATATAAGTGAGAATGAAGCTCATGACATAGGCATCAGATTTTCATGAAAGAAATGGGTTCCATTTCAATGTTTATAATTTAGATTTACCTGGTATATCTGCTTGTTTCCAGAAATGGGAAGCACTCAAGGTGTGGGGGAAAAAAATTGGACATATTTCAGAATCTTTTAGGATTCTAAAAAGAAGCCAGCAGTTTAATTGGGGGGATTAATCTTGAGGACTAGAGGAATAAGACTTTCTTGGGGAATGCCCATACTGAAGAAGATTAAAGTATAAATGCTTACTGACATATGCTTAAAACTGGAAAACAAACAGATCCAGCTTTTTGTATCTAGATTAAGGGATCCATGGGAAGAATGTAAGCATGCATATTGTGGGGACCAGGCTCTCTTCTGAGATATTTTACCCCTCAACTGCAGCATAAAGGCTACAGAGAAAGGGACTGAAAAGAAAACTAAAGCAGGGATTATATAAGGGAGGTCCTGGAGAGAGAGCCATCCCATCAAAGCAGTACAATAATTTTGCGGCATCCCCTTTGTGCCCAAAAAGGTTCTAAAACTGTGTATTTTCTGTGCAAGATTACAGAAGGAGGCAATCTGGGAGTGTGGGTACAGAGTGACTTGAGTCCAAGCCTTTTTATTTCTTCTAATAAAAATACAAGGACAAAGTAAAATCTCAATTTAGAGTTAAGAGTACCAAGGTATAAATGGAGGCTAGAGAAAATAAAGTAGGAATTTAAAAATAAATCATTAGAAAATTTTAAATCTTTTCATACTTAGACTAAATCTTTACTATTGGAATTAGTGCAAAACTATTACTAGATCTTCTATGAGAATGTTAATTTCGTCTTCTTTGTGAAATAACTCTTTGTCCAAAGTAACTTATTGCAATTTTTTTATATTTACCCATAATTTATAATGTTACTGTGAATTTCTGCAGAATATCTGAGGCAGAATATCTAGGTTTTAAGTAAATTTTTCTCTTAATTGCTGGACATGCAATTTATCTCCTCTCTAATTTGGCTACTTTGATAAAGATGACTTGTTTAAAACATTTTTGCAGAACCAAAAGATGTTTTAACTTATTAAGGAGAACAAAGATACTTTTGTACAATATACATCCACTAACACATCAATGTCTAACTTTATTATCATGCCTTTAGAATTTGTGCATTTTTATATTTAAGAAATGGTAAAAGCTCACAGTAAGTTTCACTAGACTGCATATATGTAGAAATAGCTACTACTAACAGGAAATGTATGCGTACATTCAGAGTGCTAGCAGTGGTTTTAAACTGTGGTTTGTTTTGGTTTTTTTTTTATTTTTATATAAAAGCAGCTTTAAAGATCATAGAAAATGGCAAATGAGACCAATGTATGCCTCTTGCTTTGGATAATCAATTAGACATTAATGATAGGTATTTAATTTTGAATACCTGCAACAATAAATTATTCTCAGGGCAACATGGTGGAGCCTGGTCTCCTTTGGCTTTTGGAACCAGAAAAATAACAGAACATCAGTCAAGTTAATAAAGTGTGCCCTTATTACACATTCTGCATCTGTACATAAACTGCCAGCATATGATCAAAGACTGCAGCTGTTTCTGTTATATCACAGTCACATCATAGACATTTTATAGTTATAGCAGAGAGAGTTCCAGGGACAACCCAGTCACCTTGAAGACATACAGAGTTCAGTGGAACCTCATTAAAATGCACCTTGACATTATATAAAACTGGTGGACATCTATTAGGTACGATATATATAATTTCCATGCTAAAATTGTTTTGTATGCATGTTTTATGTATTGTCTATATGTCTTCTCAAGAAATTCAGGGTTTTGTTCACACAAATCTTCTGAGTTCCATGTTTACACATTTTAATTTTGAACTTGTAGTTGTCAAAACCAAAGGATTATTCATAGCCAAATGACGGTGTTGTATTACACATGTGAAGGCCATGTGAAGGCATTAATAAAATATGAATTACTAATTAAAATATTTTGAATGCAAGCTGGAATATGAAAGTGTGTTTTTGCAGCTGTTGACACATTTTTCCATTTGATCTCAGGGAAGAATAATGTTTTGCTTAAGTTAATGGGTTTTGTAATTGACTTTTTAAAAAGAAGAATATCAACTAGACAATTTTTAGTTATACTCAGATGTGTATTAACAACAACAGATTACCTTTTCTATATTACTAAATTTCAGTCTGAGAAACATGAAGAAGGGAGACCTTATTAAGAAAATTATTCAAAGAGTTATTTCTGAACAATATGTTTTATGAATTACATAATGTTACACAGAGTAACTAACTACTGTATTGCAACAAAATTAAACTGGCAACTTCCTTGTGTGGAATTTGAAAGACACTATAACATCAGCTGCATTGTTGTTTTAGTACCACATTAGAATTCACCAAAATAACATAACTTTATCATTTAGGTAGCTAAGATCAACGATAAAGTATAGGCAGCCACCTAATCTGAGACTTGAATCTTAATATTTTTACAAAGTGTTGCGGAATTTAATTCCCAAAGCAAAATGAAAAAAATTAAGAGCCCAAGTTTACTCAAGCAATAGTTCTAATAAAAAAAGCAACCTTGTGTTATTAGTTATTCTTCCTAAATCTATTCACACTTTACAAGTGTACATATATGTATTTGTTCTGATTGTTCTCAGTGCATGTACAAAGGAAAAAAAAATTTGTAAAACTACAATTAGGTGGGATAATAATCTATTATAGTAACAGTCAAATTGCTTGTTATGTCATGAAGGGTTATGCTTAAATTAAGCAATAAGGCATGACAGGATGGGAATTACAATTTAATAGTTCTTGTCTAGTGTATTGTTAGGCAAGAGGCCAAAGGCCTAGTGCCACTGAATGCTGCAGGAATGAATTATTATGCTGTAATTTAAACAATTCAATATCATATTGCAATAACTGTAAAATATTATTCTAAAATACTCTAAAAATATTCTAAAATATTATTCTAAATTTTAAAATGTGTATCATAATTTTTATACAGGTAATTGCTCCTCCAGTAAGCTGTTTAATTGCAAAGGCTATTCCAGAAAAGAGGCATTTTCTATTTAATATATTATGCTTAGATTTCTATTGCAAATAAACTTTGAACATGGTTGTTTCTGAGAGATTTGAAAGATACTATTTTATTAACATTCCTTCCTAAAATAAACAGAAAACATATAGTTCTGAGTAAAAAAATTCCCTAAATTCTTGCTTTGAATTGTAGTCTAGTTTTGTCCAATGAAAAGAAAGGGGTTTGTGAAATTACCCTTACCGGGGAGCCTTGCATTTAGTGCAGGTGTTGTTATCACCTTTACTTTTTGAAAACACATTTTTTCTTCGTTCCATTCTTCCTTATTGACACCTTTCCCGAAGACACATAGTTTATAGTCTTTCAAATTCCTTTCTTGGACTAAACCTTTTTAAATAGTTGTATTTTATTTTATTTTTCCCCCATCTTCAAAAGCAAAGTCAATAAGAAGATAAAAATACAGAATTGAGAAATGTCTCTAATTATATTCTTCTGCTAAAAAGTACAAAACCAAAGCTACTGTAAATAGCTGGAAATGTTCAATAAGGTGATGAATATTGATACTTCTCTGCTTTTTCATCAGTAACATGATACAGGTAAAAAACCCCATGTAGTTAAAATTTTCAATGCATCATATTTCCCACTGAAATTTGATGCCAAGTAATCATGCCTTATGAACCATGTTGTAAAGTCATTTCACAGTTTACATGTCTGACTGGAGAAAGTTCAGCAGGTTCCATGCCTTAACTGGGAGAAGTTGGAAGACTTATCTGTTGATGCATTTATTTGTTTGTAGTCGAGTGGTATCAGTCTGGTTAGTGGTATCAAAAAAAATCCCAGAACTATTTCTTCACACTTGTTAGATTCAATAGAACTGAACTAAAATACAGAGGCTTTTCTCATTCTTTTGCACTGCTTTTGTGGCAGTAATGTAAATCAATAGAGCTTCCAGATGTCACAGGTCTGGTGTATAGTATCACTCCAATCTAAATCTCTCTGTATGTTCTGCTTTTCTTTTTCTTTTAGTTGCACTTTCCTGCTCAATCTCAGGCTGACTGTTACCTGATACGCTACTGAAAATCAGATACAGAAACAATTTGCAAATTGTAAGATTAACTCCTTAGCTGCTTGAAATTTGCTGTCCTTAAGTAAAACCAGAATTTGAAGTTTACTTAATCACATTGCAGCTAATATGCTTCCTTTCAGTGTTGCAATATTTGCTATGATAATACTTGAAAATCATGTTTAATGCTCTTTTTTTTTAATCATCACTTCTGTACTGTAGTGTAGATGCAGCAGTAATAATAGACCTCATGAAAGAATAGAGTGGGTGCTTCTGTTAGTACATGAACAAAGAGACTTTTTTCCATAACACTTGAATTACAAGCAAATTTGTTTCAAAGGATTCCTTGTACACTAAGAAAATCTGCCTCTATGACACTGCTCACAGGAGGAAACAATTGGTTTAATTTTCTCAGCAGTTGAGTAGCTTCCTATTCTTCCTAAGTACAATTCATCCAAAAAAAACCAAAAAAAACTCCTCACTTCTGGTATGCTTTACCGCAGACAGTCAAGGTATTTGCTATTGTTTTCATAGTTATTAGGCCATTTCTACGTGTTAGCTTTCAGCAAACAGTTTGCTTTGATCTTAGACTGCAGTCTAGATATGGATTCACAGCAATTATGCATCACTAAAATAATTTCAAAGCTTGTAAGTCTTATAAACTGATGATTTGACTTACTGTCTCAATTTTTTAGCACACAAATCTGTATAAAAACTGCATAATTTTAGAAGAAAAAATCAAGCACCAGCAAGAATATTCAGGAAAAAGAATAATAAACTGCCATTTCAAGCTTCTATTTTCAAAATAGTAATGCTTCTGATATTTGATTAGCAATGACATATTATATGATAAAAGAAGAGAAAGGATTTAGAAATGGAAACTAAAAATAGTTGTGCAGTAATTTAATAACCTGGCAGATTTTATTCCATCTGTTAGGGAGAGTTTGAAAGCCATTTCCTGCTGCCATTCACACTGCAGAGGCTTCAGAGTTCAGAGATGGAATCAAATACCTGATGTGAAAATCTGGTATTATGATTCATATCCAAAGATTCATATCAATATCTTTGCATAGAATATTTTTGGTCTATTTGTGAAAAAGAAAACTTGGATTTAAAGGTTTAGGATTATTCTTTATCTGTCTTATTGTCAATGCCACACCTTGAGGCAGAAAAAGCACAAAAAACATTTATTCCTTTCACATTATGAAAATTGTTGAAACTATTCTATGTGAGTGGAAAAGTCAAGAAAACAGTTTTCTCAGATGGGTAGCCCAGGATTAAAACGTCATGAACTTATTTTCAGGGTGAAAGTGCTGTACAGAAAGGAAGTACAGTATGGTATTGACCTGTCCTTTATTGTCATCCAGAGCTGATAAAAAAACTGGGGGAAGAGAACTTCAGTCAAATTAGTGGACAGAATGTACAAAGGAGAGCATGTGTAGTGTAAACCTGTAGCTGATAAACTGGCATTGCAACAAACCATAAATAAGTATGGGCATACAGTTTTCTGATGATGGCTTAGCTAAGCAACTCACATCTATCCGTATACAGCTGGATAGATGCTATAATTGGTTATTTCTAGGTAATACTTCACAGGTGTTTGACAGATGTAATAAAATTTAAATTGCTTTTTGTCTTTAATAACAGAAAAAATCTGTAAGACTTGTGGTAATGTTTATCTAATTGACAGTATCAGACTGGGGGAGTGAGAACATAGGTTAGAAATGTACATGGGTGAGTGACACAAGCTGCTGTCTGCACTATACACTCGTTTTACACAGAAAAGGGCCTTTTGCATTTAGTCATTCAGGAACACTTGAAACTTCATTGGCATCTGGAATTTGGTTTGGGTTTTTTTTTGGTTTTGTTTTTGTTTTGGTTTGGTTTTTTTTCTCCCTAAAGTGGCCAGAAGAAACAAAGATAAATGTGTTTATGTTTGAAAAAAACAATCCACCTTCCTGTTAGGAAGAGTTTTCATGAAAAATTAAAACCCTTATGTAATGCACTTTCCACCCATTTGCACATTCTCATGCTTTTTGTAAGTTTTAAAATCCTCTGGCCCAAGATTATTTTATTTCACCTGAAATACTAGTTAGAAGTGAAAATTAAATAGTTCATTTTAATCACAATAAAAAGGAGTACTGACAGTTCTACCTGACAGTGACAGGTTTTTTTATGTTTTTCTTTTAGAAAATTCCATCTCTAGTTTGTGGAAACCTTTGCAGGTATATGATGAAAGCAGCATGAATATTTATTCTAATTCTGCAGGATGTGCACTTGCTCATGTATTTCCAGAACTGGGCTAAAGCAGAAATGTAAGGGTATAAATCCCAGTGCTAGGTTATTGATTGACCAAGTTGTCTTTACTGTCAGTTAACTGGTTTCCTGCCCAGTCTCTGCAAAACAAATGTGATATTTACAAATACATGTTAATTGAAATAACACCTGTGTTAATAATGATCTTCAAGCATAAGATTCTCCTATTGTAAAGACTCACACTATTATAATTTATCAGGCCTAAGATTAGCCTGATGAAGCAATTATAAGTTCATAATGCTAGATTATCTTGCTAAAGTCAAACTCAAAATGGGTTAATATGTTTTCTTATTGCAGTAGTGTTTTTTTGTCCCAGTAAATAAACCTTGGATATAATAGGACCAGCTCAAGCAAACAGACTTGTTGATGTGCAAAAATATGCACATTGGTGTATGCTACGTGGGCTTCTGGATAACCAGCTGTAAGCAAAAGGAGCAGGAGGGTTATTAGCACTGTGCTCTAACCAGCTGAGCTAGTGTCCATTGCTGACCCATGTGTCCTTCAGGCTTTAAGTATAAGTAATATGAACTGCAGTCTCATAAAGTCCATTATTAAAACTAGCTTGAAGATACAGTTTTTCATATAGAACAGCAACAAAAAGGTTTCCTTAGATCAGATATATATGTGGAGTTCGAATTAATCCTAATTTGTATGAGGAAAACTGTTAAATTCACCTTTCCATTTGTACAAAGCTTATTCTAAGCCTTGCTCTTTGACTCAGCATTAACATTTGAACAGGTATACCAATATTTACCATTGTCACTTAATTTTGGCATAAAAAAAGCATCCCAAATGTGACACTTCTGTATATATGTTGCCATCCTAGCAAGGATTGCTAGAAAGAAATAGCAATACATTCAGAATTTGAATACCTGGAATCCATTTAAAAAGTAATAGTGAAGTAAAATAAATAATTACTATTCCTTATGATGTGAAAAGAAAAAAATTATCTCAAGCATTGCATTAATACTATTTATCTAATCCTTCTACTTCCTTTCAATTGTGTGTTAGAAGATTGATCAGCTCGAACCAGATTTTAGCCTTTCCATTTATAAAGCAAGGATTTTTTAGATCTGTAACTGTGTGCTGCACACCCCAAGGTGTCTTGAACAGCCAATAGGAGTAATAGGGGTGATTAAACCTTGTCACAGGGGGTTAGATGCGGTGCTTTCTTCCTACATGACAGTCTGTGACAGTCAAACAGCACTGAAGCAGAACAAACGACAGTGGCAGTTTGCTGCAAGCAGTGCTACTGTCACAACTCCCACTAGAAAGCTAAACACTAGGTATTCAGCTCAGGGAAGTTTCAAACAGACCATGCAAATTCTGGTTTCAAAAATTTCCCTGCAAATCAGTAGTGACATGCATTAACTGCAGAGTGATTGTGTTATTGCGTGAGTGATTGTCCACTGTCGGACTCTGGCCACGATCGTCATTTATGAGTGGCGCAACTGATCCATTTACATTTCTGCTTAGCTGTTCCTGTTATGGGAAATTTCCCTTCATTTGAGAGATCTGCTGTGTTAATGCAATTAGAATGAAGGTTATCATCACTCTTTAATGATTGCATGTGTTTGTCATATTCTGAGTAATTGTGTTCAGGATGCAACAAACACCATGCACCTGACTGAGCCCAGTATAAAATCCTATATTCAAATATATAAGCTTTCATTCCTGAGTAAAAGGTACTGACTTTAGGAAGACTAAAAAGAATAACTTCAAATTTTTAAGATTCCTTATATGGTAAAAGTTAACCAAGGAAACGCACTCCAAGGTTGAGTCTTTTCAAGTATAGCATTCCAGGCTTTTGCAACAAAACAGGAGAGGGACATTTTGCCAGAAAAGGAAGCTAAAGATCTTAGCAGGATGCATAATAGAGCCATACTATGATGATTTTTTTTTTCTTATTTTAAGACTGTGTTGCAAATCCAGAAGAGTAATACTGTATGTCCACATATATATGTATTTAATTATCTAAAGAAAAGTAGAAATGGGTTGGGAAAAGTTCAAGAGAACCTCTACAAAATCATTAGCAAGATAATATAGGTAAGGATATTTCATTATTTCAAGATACATCATTTCTGAATGTAGAAGAGTTATTCTTAGATTTCTAACTGCTCTCACAGAAACGTAAGTAATTTTGAATAAATTCTGGGTTAAAATTTTCAAGTAACTGTTTGTAGGTTTTATCAATAAGTTTAGATGAAATTGTCTCACTTTAATTGAAGGTTACAGAAGTGTGTGTCAGTTTGGACTGAAAATGTCCCTTCTAAAAAAACCTAAACCCTTCCT
>VWZN01004050.1:14996-34568 GCA_013396955.1 Regulus satrapa
AAATAAATAAAAATAATATGTGTTTTTTTAATCCTTAATGGAATTTATTATTATTATTATTATTACTATTATTATTATTGTTGTTGTTGTTGTTATTACTGACAAAAATAATTATGATTTTAAGAAAAAGATCCTGACATTTCTAAATAAAGTGTTATTCTTTCAGTTTTAAAGAAGATAAATTTCCCTTAAAATAGTTGTTTACATATAAGTTTTGAGGAAAATTTGTTGGTATTATTTCACTCCCTTTTTAAAACAAAATAAAGCACAGCAATTGTATTTATATTCTTAGATTTTTAAAATTACATTTTAAAATCAATTTACCCATTTATACTTTTTTTTTTTTTTAATTAATGTATATTTATAATACAGACGGTAAGTACTCTGAACAGACACTGACTTTGGTGACCGTCCTCAATGTGTGATATCAATCTAAAAGGTGCCACTTCAGTATCAGTGCATATCTGAAGAAAGAAAACCCCTGAAAGAAACAAAAATACAACCTCAAGCACAGATAAAAATGTACTACCCTAGTGTGAAATTATTAACAGAAAGAACCTACTACCAATTGTATAGGATCTCATCAGCCAATACATCTATGTACTGATACAGGTAAGAAATTACTGCAGAAAGAGAGATTGGCATGGCTTGAAAATGACAATATAAAAGCTACTTATTATGTTAGTAAGCTCTATAAAACAGTACACCTGATGATTATTGCCTATTCCAATTAGACCTGAGCCCATCAACAGGAGTTGTAGAATTAATGTTCCTTCCTTTGAGGTGGAAAAGATTTTTGCAGTATTTATTCAATCAGTTCCTAAATTAGCTGATGAAAAGCAGTTTAATGACATGCCAGTTCTGTTGTACCCATTATAATGTGTTTTGTCCTTTTTGATAACTTCAGGTATCTATCATTATAAAGGAAAGAGGCAGTACAAATTTTCAGGTGAAAAAAACGAATTAACTCTTGGGTTACTAAACAGGTTGTTTCAACTGTACTAAATAAACCAGGGTTTTGATTCATTTTTAGACTGTGGTTATGTGCATAAGAGTTTGTGTACAGAATACAGATCAATACCACCATTTGAGATATGCATTATAAAATAAAATTCAAAGTATGGGTTATTTATTCTCATATATGTCTCATGAAGACAGATGTTTATTCTGTAAATAAACTATATTATCATACAATTTGATAAAATATTGAGAATTTATTGTGGTGAAATTGTACTTTTGGTTACCAATGTCAAACACTAGACCTCACCTTGAAGAAAGTGATTTTGATTACATGCTGATAACCAATTTCTTTAATTAACACTAGGAGGGTAATGAAGTTTTCACAAAGATGCAACTGTCTGAGAGGATTCATGGTTAAAATGTGTCTCACCTCCCCAACCTATAACCTCCCCAACCTATCATTTCTATTAGATATCTTTCTTTTTCAATAATAATGAGAACGTGATTCAGTACTAATACTTTTTTAACCTATTAAATAATCAAAAAGGAAGTACCTCTAATTTATTTCTATTTAGTTTAATTTCAAAGTACTACTACTACTTTATCTTATAGCATTATTGCCTGATGAGTGGTCTCTGTAGCACACAAACATCAAGAAGGTATCTAAAGGTATAAAAGTTCTGGTAAGAGACATTTGATATCTCACTGATAATAACAAAGAACTAGATGACAGAAAGGTACTTGTTTACTTTTTGTAACTTTACTTTTTCAGAACAGTGTTTAATAGCTTTATTACTTTGACATTGTAGACATACTGTGACATATGTGAATTAGGAAGCAAAATTGATAAGAAGAAAAATGCTAAAACATAACAGTTGGAAAACTGATCAAGGGAAGACAACCATTAGCAAACAAAGAGGTTGCTCTAGTCTTATTTTACTTGCAAGCTGAATTTAGCTTGCTAATGATTAGGATAAAGATTTTTAGTTCTAGCTTTCTGTCAGAATAAACAGTTATTTGCTTGCTATTTTTTTTTCTGATATTGCCTGATCATCAGTTGTACGATCTCTTATTGAAGAAAAACATTAATGTTTATTTAAAATCAACCCTGTCCATTATTTGGCATGAGTATTACATCATCTGTCTTTTTTAAATTAAAAATATTCTAAGGCCCTACATTAGCAACGCTGCTGACATTCTGTTTGAAACAAGATCTTGCCATATAAAAGGATAAAGAATGAAACACATTATGGAAAGTTATTACTTTAGAAAGAACAATACAGAAAGTATCCTGTCCCATGAAATTAATCAGAGAACATGATAGAACTGCATTTTTACCTGCCATTTTTCATAATATTAAGAGAAAGCATAATTAATTTCCCTGATTCAATTTTAAAGCCATCATCCGTTTTCTTACCTACTTTTTGTATATTATAATAAGCCATTTTGCTCCCATTTCTACTTATTGCCCTATTTTTGTGCCAACAACATGATAATGCTAAGTAGAAACAGACGGCTCCATTTGTAAAGGGAATCTACAGTATTAGAGGCATGACAGAAAATATCCTCAATGTAAGGCAATCATAGGGTCTAATCTTCCCCTAAATATTTCTTTTAATGAAATTGGTGGAGTATAGAGAAGGGAAGGCTGTTAAAGCTGTGAACTACTTTTCTGTAACTTATTTTGGGCTGTTAGATGTTCCATATGCAAAAACACTCTAAGGATCAAGTAACTTGATATGCTCCATGTAAAAGCTTGTTCAGGAACTCATGATGTTCATGAAGTAGAAAGGCACAAATGAAAAACACCCAACTTGGAACTACATTTCTTTCATAGATAAGTAGTACAAGAAACCTTGGTAGTTTTTATTTTCTATTTTCTCCCAAGTTTTCACCTGAATATTACAATGTCCATTTTGTCTGTCAGGAAGTTGTAAATAGACCCAGTTAGTGACATCTTTGTATTATACGTATGTAAAAGTCCTAGAGCAGTAGACAGTCTATTATTTGAGCATCAGCATGCTAGGAAATACAATGATCAGCTACTAATGCTGTGTTTAATAGAACATTTAAATAGATAAAGGAAAGTTTGAAATAAATAATACAAATATTGCAGGATCTGAAGTACTTGGCATCCTCAAGCTCCTACAGTAAACAGTGATTATTTTTTGGAAAATGAAAAAAAAAAAAGCAGAAATAATGTGGTAGGTTTGGAATTCTTATTTGTGACACTAATAAAATCTGAACACATACTTGTGTATATGTATGGTATGTGCTACTGAAGAAATCCTTTCAGAAAGATATCTTCATAAATTTTCTCCCTCAATGTTCTGTGTAGGACTTGTATTATTAAGCAAAAGTTAAGTTTAAAAAAGTGCAGTGTCTTACTCAGGACATAATAGTACCTGTGAATTTTAATAACACCAAGGTTCTGAAGTCTGTCTATATCAGCTACTCAGATGCCATAATTTTTTTTTAGTAGGATTGTAAAATGGGCCCCAGACAGTCTGCAGGAGTACTATGGTAACAACAGTGTGAAATAAGGGGAGAAATCTAGTAATGAAAAAGAAATAAAATCCTTTTTATATCTACCACTAGTAGAATTCCTGTAGAGGTACATTTTATTACAATATTCAATAGAAATTTTTAGGGAGGGAAATGCTTAGAAATAAAATGACAACCTGCTGGAAGTATGAAAACCTTTTGTTTGGCTCTGGAGTCAGACAAAAGATTTATGAAGCTATTAGCAAGACATGATATTCTAAATAGCAGATTAATTTTTGTAAATTGCTATCACTTCTGTGTTTGCAAACCCCATACAGCCCTTGGAGACTGATCTCATGTAAAAGGTCCTTGGTATTTTTAACCAAATACTGTGATGTATGAAACAATAAATCAAAAAGTATTTGCAAAACATAAACATCATTTTGAAGTAAAAAAAGTTATGGAGAACTGTGACAAGAGAGTAGTAACACAGAGATAATTTTCATCTTCTGTGAATCATGGTATCTATATAACATATTCTGAGTCATTAGGTCTTCATGTTGATTCTAGATTAAAAGTTTTCTTTTTTCTTTCTTTGATCATAGAGATTCCTACATAGAAGTTAGATGAGGTCAGAGTAGACCATTGTTCCTGTGATCTGTGACAGCTAGTTAGTGGGAACAATCTCGATAAATTTTAGTCTTTGAAACACAGCATGCTGCAAAAAAATTAAAGCAAATTCTTCTTCATTCTGATTAAATTCAATCATTGTTATAAATAAAGAGATGAGAAGAAAAGTAAATAATTTACTCACTAAAAAACTGCATTTATTTCTCCATTACACTTGCTTGATAACACATCTGTGCAGTATATAAAAATGAAACATGGAATCTCATTGATATTCTCTGGTTTTTGATCTCAGTAGGGTAACTTTTTTTTATCAGACATATAATCTACTTCTTACATACAAAATACAAACATGAGTATATACTGTAGAAACCATTTCCACAAACAGATGACAAATACTGGATCTCTAAATTTAAAGAATTTTGCACCTCCAGAACTGATGAAAACAGAGAAAGGTGACATACTTATATACAGCATATGATGACCTATTATTAAAAAAATAGTTTAACCCTTGAGTATAAGGCTATTTCCATCTTAGCCCCTGAAGCTACAGGGATGGTTTCTATTTTCCTAAAAGCAGCTGCATAGGTCTACCTCTCAAGCCTGTCAAGGTGACTCTGGATGTCATCCCTTTCCTCCAGTGTATCAACAGCAACATATACCTCGCTGTCATAAGCAAACTTGCTGAGGTGCACTTGATTCCACTGTCCTGTCACCACCAAAGATGATAAAGAGAGGTGGTCCCACCATCGACCCCTGAGAATTATCACTCACCACTAGTCTCCATTTGGCCATTGAGCTGTGGACAGCAATTCTGTGAGTGTAACTATCCTGTCACCTACATAGCCTCTGCTGTAGTGTGGGACACTGGGATAGAAACCTAGATACCCTGTACTTGTAAGGAATAACCTGTGTTACATTAAAATGATATTTCAAATTTCCAATTACATCTGTTCATTGCATAGTAATTCTGACTACTTATACCTGAAAGCCTTTGTCTCGATCACAACAGTGGGAATAATAGACTCTCTTCACAAAATATTTTCAGAAGCAGAGATAAAAAATACTGTGTCTGAGAACTGTTCACCATCTTCATTTCTACCTTATTACTGGCCACATTCTAGCCTGATACAAATTTCTCTCTTATGCCATGTTCTTTCTTTCTCTTTTCTTTGAAAGAATGCCTATGATATTCATTCTTGTAGCATCTTTTATGTACCTAGAGCTGTTTTTATTATATAATGATACTGTACCCAGGCAGTGCAAATTTACAAATAAACCTGAATGAATTGATAAATTCAACAGGTTTCCACAGCCTTGCAGAGAAGGAAGGGAGCAAGTTAGAAATATTTGTTTCAGAACAGGAGGACATCAGAAACTGAGCAGTAGGGGACTTCTTGTGGAGCTCCTATGAACAGGCATTTTTTGTTTAAAGGTCCTGAGAGCTCTTCCTTCTGACCTGTAAAAATAATTACTATTTTCCCTCATTTTGCACTGTATGGAATGTTGTGGATTAGAAAATAAAGAGTAGTCAGGAAACTCCAGTAAGTCCCTATCATATGTCACTCTACAGTTTTTAGTGTTTGTTTTTCTAATAGCTCTTTAATTATATTTTTTGTTTATTGCATCCAGAGCACACAAATGTTCCAGACATTTTGACAATTACATAAATTTTATTCTTGAACAGGAACAGCTTTTGCAATTATAAATAATCATTCTCTTTTAATTGCACCAACAACTGAAGAGTCTTCTAACAGGTCTGAAAATAATTTACACCTGTAACTGACAAAAACTGACTTAACTGACTTTAAAGACATATTCAAAAATATCACATTCAGATAAGTGACAAAAGTAATACAACCACATGTAATGGAATTCTAGAACTTCTGATAATGAGAATGACACTATTATGAAAGAAATAATAATTATAATAATAATAATGATAATGATGATGATGATTATGATGATGATGATAATAATAATAATAATAATAATAATAATAATAACCAACAAAGCAGAATAATCACTCTACACAATGTATAGGGGAGAGAAAAATACCGAAAAGGAAGACTGATTAACCAGATATGCAACAATTTAGAGTAGCCTCTTGGTTATTACAAGTTAAAATGATAAGTGGTTATCAGTGTCTGTTACAAAAGTCAGAAACAGAACAGTAACAGAACATAACTAAAATCCTGTCAGACTTCTACCCTTTCTGAATCAGAAGTCTACATTTAATAGTCATCAGATATTTGCATAAATTAAGCTAAAGTTGTGGACAAACTAATTGTGTCATAGTAATTGTATTTATAGAAGAACTTCTCTAACAAATGAATGCTTCTTACAGACCTCAAGTCAGGGTTGTACTACGCATCACATCTGGTAGCTCTTCAGTTTTAACATATCAGACATATGATCCTAATTTCTTAAGTGATTTGAATGTTTTGTGATCTCAGGGGAGAAATATGGGAAGAGTTTTGTAATAAATAATTGTAGATTAGGTTTGGGGATTTTTTAAATAATTTATCAAGTACTCAAGAAAATTACTCTCCTGTAAACCAATCAGTTCCCTTTGGATCTCCCAGGAATTCTCACCAGTCTTAAAGGGTTAAATTTTAGAACTTAGCTTTAAATCTAGCAAGACACATAGCTTTCAGAATTGTATAAACTAATTCAATAATCACCTGGGTTAAGTTGTAATTTTATATTAAAATTAATTTAACATGTGGTGGATAATAATTAGTCCTCACTAACTTGGGATGTTCAGTACTATATACAGAAAGTCAAACATTATTTCAACAATGGGGAAAATCTAATTTCGGGACTTAGATATCTTGTGGTGATAGATAGATAGATAGATAGATAGATAGATAGATAGATAGATAGATAGATAGATAGATAGATAGATAGATGCCTTCAGGTACGCATAAAGAAATTGGTTGCTCCACAAGGTAAATTCCATCTATAAGAAAAAAATATTGCAGTGAGAGTGGTTAAATATTTAAATTAGTTGCTATGAAATTTCCACTCCTGGGGATATTAAAAATAAGCAAAAAGGACAGAATCAACTTGAGATAGCTTCAGAGTCAGCCCTACTGAGTTGGAGGTTGGACCAAGTGACCTCAGAGATCTCTTTCCTAAATTTCCTAAATTTGCTTGCAGGGGGAGGCCTTTAGGACTGTGCAGGCATGGCTGAGTTGCTGTTCTATACTGTACGTGTCATTGCTGGGCAGCATGGTTTTGGGGAAGAGAAAAATATCACACCCCTGGAATTGCACCATTCCGTTCCATCTCTTGCTCAGGAAAGGTGCCAGCTGCGATAATGCTGCGGACACTCAGGACCAGCACTGTGAACTTTGTCTCTCCCCTAGCACAAATCATCCCCTCCTATTCCTCCATGTGGTAACCACAGCCAAGAGCAGCTCTGATATTTGACTCCCAACAGTGATGAACCAGAAGCAGCCACAGGAAACAAAGCACTGGCAAACTGAGATAAGAGCAACCGAGTGCAAGCTGAGCATGAGCGCAGCAGAGTGCAGTGACCTGAGCAGTCCAACGCAACAGCTCTGTGTGGAGTGGAATCAGCAGAGCAGAGCAGTCTGGGAAAGCGAGCAGCACAATACGGGTGCTCTAGCTTTCAGGGTTTTTTTTCCTCATGGTTTTCCATTGTCCTGAACTTGGGGAGAGGGAACACTGGTGGCAGAGAGCAGCCACCATCTTGTCTTGCCTCGGGAAGAGCTGTGTGTCAGGGCCCGGCTGTGGGGATGGCCGCCATCTTGTGTTTGTCCTGGCAGGTGTGTGGAACTGGGGGAAGGTGTGAACGCCTTTTGTGTGCAAAGCGCCTTCTCCTCTGTATACTTTGGTAACTGATATTGTTGCTGTTACTGTGCAATTCTTAGTCCATTTTCTGTTTGCTTTCACAAATGCTATCCCAATCTGTATTCTCTGTCACAGGATGGGGAGGGAAGAACAAGAGTGTCTTGTTGAGAGTTTAAATCCCAGCATGTGTTAAACCAATACACTCTCTCAGTCTGTAATAATCATTCTCATATTACAAACAATATTGCTTATAAAAGCAGCAATTATAATATACCATTGTCTTCCCCCAGTTATGTTCTTCTTAATTAAATTTCAGTCCTGAAAACCATAGAGTAAAGACCTCAACAGGTCACCTATTTTATCTTCTTACTTCAAGGAAAGAATGTGATTTTTAGAATATTTCTGATAATTTTGAGTGTGATTTCAAAGACAATGGCAGAGGCTTCATAACTGCCTTAGGAAACATATTTGTTTATTTCCCCATTTGTACTATCAGAAAGTTTATTTAACTTTAATCTGCTTTGCTTGGATTTAAGCCTATTATATATTTATCTACATATTCTGAACAAGATGAATAATAAAAAAAATATGACAAATAAAAATGCATTCTATTCGGGAGCCTTTCTCATAAAGTAACAAAAAACCTCATTTTGCCCTCAAAGAAATATTAAGTTTTCTCAAGTCTTATCATATTCTTTGCTTTACCCTTTGTATACTGCTCACAGATATTAAAAAAAAAAGATTTTCCTTTATCAAGTAATAAAAGCTGTGGAGAGACTGAGCAACCTGTCCAGTACAAGCCCATGCCACAAAATCAGCTGTCCTTAGATCCATGAGGGAGAAAAATTGAAATATTGCCAACATGGGGTTTGCAAAGAAAAACAGAAGGAATTTTCCATACCTGCAAAAACCATAAAAAACACAGGGGCTTATTTGCTATGAGGTAAGAGGACCTTATGTGATGTAGGAGAAAGAACTTTCTAGGATTGTTTTAAAGAAACTGTGACCACATGTCAGATTTCTTATGAGATGTGTAGGACAAGGACCAATGAAATGGAAAGAGATGGATCAGAATGTACTGGGGAAGAAGAACAGGAAAAAAAGATTAAAAATCTCCCTTGTAGGGGCTTATATAAGGAAACTGATTTATATAGAATATTGATTTGTTAACCAGATTTACAGACAGGAATACTAAGCAATGGATTTAAATGCTATGCTGGAAGGAATTTCAGAAAATGTGTACACATCTGAAAGAAGATAGGTCCTTTATTTTAATTAGTAAGACAAAAACAGATATAGAAATTCTTTAGTTGAACACAAGGAACCCGACTGAAATTCTTATAATGAAAAATTAGAGTAACAGTA
This sequence comes from Regulus satrapa, assembly GCA_013396955.1. Lineage (NCBI taxonomy): Eukaryota > Metazoa > Chordata > Aves > Passeriformes > Regulidae > Regulus > Regulus satrapa. The sequence goes on from VWZN01004050.1 coordinate 24,252, forward strand.
ATAAGTTCAACACATTTTGCTTTAAAAGCAGTGTCCTGTCTTACAGTCTCAAGTCACAAGCAGTCAGTCAACCTAGAATTACTGAACTCAAGTAATATTTAAAGGTAAGATTCTTGGACTTCGAATCTACCTTGATATTAAAGAAAGAGGAAATGTTAAGAAATTGCATAATGCCAATAATATGATCAAATGCTTACTGTTATTATTGCAAGTAATGAAACAACTTTATGAGTCTTATACAAGGATTCAGGGGTGGAAAAAGAAGAAAATAAAAGAGAATGGGTCAAAAAGCAAACCTGATTTTTTTTTTTTTTTAACTTGAAAGTTGTACAATTTTTGTAGTTATTTTATCAACTGCTTGTTCAGAATGTTTCTGCAAGGATTTAACTTACCACTTATTTATTTTAACTGAACATTGAGTTTAGCCTTATTGGAGTTTTAATAAAAATATTACAATGTTTTAAGTAATATTGCTATCCAGTAAAAGCATAAACATATGCTTCACTTTAATTTTCATAGTTTTAACCACTTGGTTGTCTGGGAGGCCTTCATGAATTGGAGATGAATTAAGTGAAAATTGGGCAACTGAACCAAAGGACTTTGTTAAATTTAAGATGCTGGTTTTTTGTTTGTTTGTTTGTTTTTCAGGGGTTTTTTTTTTTGTTTGTTTTTGTTTTGTTTTGTTTTGTTTTAAAATGTCCTTATTTTCTACAAATATTTAACACTTTAGACATAAGACAGATGGATTAGACATCATATTTTGCAACAATTTGATTTGTATCCCCAAATAATCTGTGAAAGATGGGACATGACCTTCATGATATTTTGAATTCAAAAGCTTGGAGGCCTTATGCTGTAATTTCAAATTAATTTGTCTACATAAATCAAACACTGAATTCAATGTTTTTTCTCACTTTGGCACTCAAGTGTTTTCTCTCCATATGTTAAATAAATAAAAATTAGCATGTTTCATTGTATTGCCAAATTCTGGAAATGCTAATATGCCAAATAACATTTAGAAGGGACTTGGAAAAAAGTTTAGTGGAATCTCCTTCAATGTTTTACTTATATTAACTACAGTTGCTTCTGCTAATATTTAATGTGATTTTCTGTTATGCACATGAGCACATTGCTAACAGATACTTCAGTATACTCATGGTATAAATGGATAATTTTCCTTGTTTGAGGCTACTTATTTATATGGTAAAAGCATGAGCTACATCCTCTCTTGCTTTGTTCTTCTGACCTCATCTTAGGGGATGAATCAGAAGTTCTGGGCAAATTTAAATGCTATAGTATTCAGTGTTTTGGGAGATTTACTGGATTGGGCACAACTTCAGTACATAGTTGTGCTGTTTTAAGGATCATTCTGGCCATGAAAAAGGTGCAGCTTTTATTACGGCTCAGGCCACACCGAAGAGAAGATTCATATCAGAACTCCCCAAATCACACTTGGGCTTGTGTTAAATTGGAAAAATTTTTGGGTAATGATGAACTTTATGTGATTTAGGGTAGAATAGGGTTTAAATATGTAATAACTATTTTAAAATTATTTTATTTACTACAGCTCACATAGTTTTCAATCGGCATATACAAACCACTCTGTTACCTTGATCAGATGGAGCATGAAGTAAGTGGAGGTTCAGATACAAGGGTAGGAGTACTCAGCAGAAAAAAAACCCCAACAAAACAAACATACAAACAAACAAACAAACAAACAAACAAACAAACAAACAAACAACCCCAACAAACAAAAAAAAAACCCCAAAAAACCCCAAAACAAAACAGAACAACAAAAAAACCACCCCAAAAAACCACAACCAGCCCAAAGCAGCTATACATCTTTCAAGAGAGCACACAGAGCTCATGATTGCAAACAGATGGGATGCTTCTCATGGTCTTTCTCATTTCACATGCATAACAGGATCAGCCTTATTTTGTGTTTGCTTGGAACATTTATTTATAGCAAATTAGAGCTTTTGCAGAGATTGTCAGTGTTGTTCTTGGGTGTTATTTTCTGTAAATTGGAAAGTTGTATGTAATCTCATCATACTTATGTTACTTGGGATTCAGTGTCTTTTCCTAGAACAGTCTTGCGTAACATGGCAAACAGGATATTGGAATGAATGGGCCATGTGATGGATTCAGTTATGCTGTATTTAACAACCTTTTTGTTAAAAAAAGTATATCTTTTGCATTTTCATTTGCTTCAAGGGCTCTCAATTCCAACATTTATTTTCCAAATACGTCAAGAGAAGACAACATTTAATTCTGATATTTTCTGGGTATGACGTTGGTTTTATTTAACTTGTGTTCTGTCAAATAAAAAGGTCACAATTGTTTATTTTTCCTTTTTGTTTTGAGATGAATGCAAACAGGAGAAATGAGGGTTTTGCCATATTTCTTTGTGCTACTTGTGAATAGAGGAGTGACAAAGGATTCTTTCATGCATTAATGTGAAACTGGACCAATTAGAGCCATACACATAGAACATTCCTGACAGAAATGTCTTATTCACCAGCAGCATAAAGTGTTCCAATTGAAATATCTGAAGTTCAGGATGAGATGCCTAATTTACTCTGACAGAGTTGATGATTTATCTCAAAACAAATTCTATCAAACCTGCAGACATTTCTCCTTAATTACATTTTAGTAAACAAGCACAACAAGGTCCTATGAATACTAAGACCTTTCAAGATATTCAGCAGAGAGTCTCAAAAGGACAATAACAAATGATTTTCATATAAATTCATGGAGGTGAAGGTATCCAGAATTAAAAATAAATAAAGCAAAATAAGTACCTTTTTTTTTTCTCTGACTTGGTTGAGAGGAATTGATGTTAAAGCACAAATCAGTCACTTTTTTTTTTTGTTTTAATGGTCCCAATATGGTATAATTAAGCTTGCAAAGGGTACCTATTTGTTTCAAACCACTTTGTTTATTTTTCATTTATGAGGTAGTTGAAATGTTCCATTGTAAAAAAAATATTCAGAACTGGGCTCTGAAATCCACGAGAGATGTGCTTGAATGATTAAAGCAAGATTTCAAATTTATTACATCTTTGCTAAAAATTACCAGTATTATCTTTTTCTGTGTTTTTAAGAAAACATCTCTATAAATTCTTCTTGTCAATAGAATAGAGATAACATATATTTCACATATTAAAATAATGTCAGAAAATAGAGTGGAAGTGCCATAGGCTTAAAAAGCTGACACAGCTATGTAAGGAGTGATAAGAGTCATAGAGATTTAAGCAAATTGATAGGATATGAATAGAAATTAATGAGTCTTATATTTAGGAAATAAAAAAGTTCTTGTGTTCAGACAGGTTTCTACCATATCTTTTAAATTAGATCTCAAAATCTATAGTAGTAGTAGAATCTAAATGAGTCAAACAAGGATAAAAATCAAACATGCCTTTTCAATCAAGTTTTCAGCATCAAAAATTGCAAAAAACATTAATTTTTTCATTAGTGATCCTGCCATTCTTTCACAAATTTCACCACAGCATGTATTTGCCTAATTTTCATCAACAGTATTTCTGAACAAGGTTTGTGGTTATGGATCTCACACAAGATGCCCTTTTTTTGTCTACAGAGGTGAATCAAAGTTTCGTATTATAAGTCAAGTTATCATAAGCTTCTGCTCAGCCAAGGTTCTTTCTGCATTTTCTGTGTAGAAGTATTTTCTTTATATTGAGTTTTCTTAATATTAAGTTTGAAATGTTCTGAATTCTTAAGCAATTCAACAACCATTTGACTAATACATAGAAATACTTGGATTGAAAACTTAATCCGTACCTGTTAAACTATTCCTTTATCAGCACACAAGAACACTTGTTTCTCTTAAGAAATTACCTTGACTTGTAATATCTTCATGCCACTAGATTTCCCAAAGTGACTGTCATCTTTTTGAAAGCTTTCTGCTAGATCAAAGTACAAGATAAAACTGAAATTACATCAATGAAGCAAACTATTCATATGGAACTAATCTCTCCAGTAAAGTCTTCATGAATAAAGCCTACCTTTAAAAGCCTTGTGAAAAAATGTTGGGGTTTTTTTGTTTGGTTGGTTTTTGTTTAAATTTGCCAAGGTTTATGCTGTGAACACATATTTTCTCCTCTTGCAGCTTATGATAAATGTAACAAATGGTAGAAAATGTGAGCAAATAAAACTTTTGTTGATTATATATGCTTAGAAGACTTTGATGTTGGTACATATAAGCATATAAAATATTTCTGCTCAATAGATAAAGGCAAAAGTATCACTGAAAGCAACCATGTTGTCAGAATTCCTTATAGTAAACTTCAAATTTTTTGCCTTCATTGTGCAAACCAGTAGCTATTATTTTTATTCTTTTTTATTTTTTAACATGGTATAGCAAGACTGATATTTATAAAAGTCCTTATGATGCTTTTCATTACAGTAAATTTTAATTTCATTTAATATGCCTGTTAACAGATTTGTGTGGCAATCCACACGAACATCTAACTACCATTCATTTCATATATTGACTCTGCTCTGATTTTATTGAAATCATCCTTTAACACTAAAGATATAATTGGATAGTGAAGATTTGCTTGCTTTTATGAGAAATAAGTTAAATGGTAGAATCATTATTTCAAACATAGTATTCTGTAACATTTGATATGTTTTACCTGGTATATAAATCTCCTGTAATTCTTGTGCATGTAGATGTGTAGATACAAATGCTGTATTCACAATTATTTCTGTTCTATTTTCCATCTATTTATTAAATATTTTAAATAATCTTTTTGGAAATCACAGTATGAAAATTAACTGTAGTTAAACATTTATAAAACAGAAAACAGTCACATTGTCATGGTTTTACCAGACAGTATTTGAGAATAAACTTATTGAGAAAAAAAAAAAATTATTCATTTTAATGACAGATACCTAATTGAAATTTCTGATTAAGACGAATTTTTAATTCACATCTAATGAATGGAGTGTTCTACCTGTAGTCATTCAGAAGGCTATTTGAGTATCTAGTTTCTCTCTTCTCTGAAGGGATGCTCCACTATGCAACAAAGAAAGGCTAGAATTAGTTATCTGAAGGTAGTATGACAGTAATTTTCTCCTGCCTGTTTAGTCCAAAACCATAATATTATCAACTTTTTACTATTTTGCTATACATAAATCTGGAATGATGAAGGGTGTTTGGGTGAGTATTGTGTACATATCTATTTATAGCAATAAAAACAGATAGAAATTACACATGTAATTCCATACGGAATGGACTCTCTCTTAGCCTGTTCTCCTAAAAGTGATATTCCAGTCCCTTAAAGATCTTTTTTTGGCTCTCTCCAGTATGTCCCTGGCCCTAAAGGAGCCCAGAACTGGGCATGGTGCTCCAGATGTGGCACCACCACTGCTGGTTACAAGGGAAGGAACATCTTCCTCAACTCCCTGGTAATACTTTGCTCTATGCAGCCTGCTCATTCTTTCACAACCAGCACACAGGAAACTATCCTATTATTATTCACAATGTTCCATAAGTAAACAGTAAAACAACAACATTACTAATTTCATATAAAAACTCTTTAGACCATTTGATAAATAGTTTGAAAACATTGGCAAGAGAACTAAGTAAACCCCATTAGATTCTGAGAATTGACAAACACTGCAAATACGGTTCTCAGACCACTTCCTATTATTCAAAAAAACCTCTATATTTTTCACTGGACTTGCCCTATTTTAAATCCCAGTCCTCAAACACAGACTGCTTTGCAGGTGTAAGATTTTCACCAGGAATGGCTTGCTCTCTGCTACAAGACACATCCAAACTGCTCCATGGCAGTGAATACAAAACTAAATGTTGAGACATTCACCGCTTGAAGTTCAGAAATGGAGCAAGTACACATCCTGAAAATCTGGATGTCCTGAAAATCTGGACATCATTAGCAAGCAGTGACACAAACTTACTGGGTGCTTACTACAAAAAACCCACAACCCCCCACCCCCTTTTTATAACTTCCTCACTTGAGTACATCATCAGTGCACAAAATTAATCCCAATGACAGCAAGACAGGTTGCCAGTGTTCAGTGTTTTTAACTGAATTGTGATTTCTGATTGCAGTTGCTTAACTATCTAGTCTATTAACTTATTTTCATCATTTTTATTGATAAATTCACATACACAGAGAAGATTCCCCCTTTTTTAGAGTCTCAGAAATATCCTTTTCTCAGTACACTCCATAGTGAAACAGAAGTTTTGTTTATTTCTAATCAAAGGAGATGATCATAGCTACCTAAATCAATGATAAAATTTACTGTATATGCCACAGGAGACTAAGGACGGATTTTAATTTCAGATTGTGAAATTGTAGTTTCTGTAACCTAATATAGGTGATTCAGCCTCTAAACTTCCTTTTTAGTAAATTATGATTTAGGTAGAACACCCTAGAAAGACATTCAGCTCAATTTGAAGCAGACACCTTAGGTTGGATTTAGCTGATTAAACACAGACATGTGTCACCATTCATGGGGTGTCAAAGACATGTACAAAGAGCAGATACATAAACTCTTGCTATAAATTGGAGATCCTAAGCGAGTTATGGTACAACCTAATGTCCTAGGGTTCTATCTGAACTTGTTTGCATGCAGTCAGTTCAACAAATTATTCGTTATTCTGTCTGCGACTGTTTTCATTGAGGATAATGGCTCACAAAGGGTCAGCAGCTGATGAATCATCAGCAAATGTTCAGTTTGTAAAACTGGTGGAGATTATTAGTAGCCTAGATGAAGAGCTCATAAGCATATAAAAGTCAGGAAATAGCTGACAAATATCTACATATTACGCCACTCATGAGTCTTGATGCTGTTGCTTCTCCCACCATACCTAGACTTTAGTCCACTCCTGAGACCATATCATTGCATGAATAAGCAGATTTTCTAATGTTCATCTTTTCCCTTTTCCCTGCTGTTTGTCTTTTTGTCTGCCTCTACATTCCCCACATTCTGCTTCTCCCTTAGATCCTAACCAGAGCAGGCACTAACTGCACTGTGACGCACTCTGCATAGAGAGCATCACAGGCAACTCAGTGCTAATCCTGGCTCACCTCCTGAGAGTGCCTGTTCTAGCCTGGAGATTTCACATGATCAAACAGGCAGACTGAGCCAGAGCCAGCCACTCCAGTCATAAGCTGGAGAAATTAATAATACTCACTGTCCTTTATGATTGTTGCTTTCAACTGGGTTTTTTGGATACTTCATCTGCCTACATACTTTGATGCATAAAATTCCTTTAAGAACAAAAAATAAATAAGATGTCTTTGGTCTGCATTAAATAAATTGAACATACAAAAATCAACCCGCAGTTATTCTGCTTCTCATTTCTTTGATTATTGTAGCTGTTCCAAAAATTTTATGTAAACCTTTTTTTTTCCACATTGAATAGCAGTGCAAAACAAATCCCTTCTGGGAGGCATTCTATCTGCAAAGGGACATTTACTTTAATATCATTGGCATAGTTTTGTTTTCTATTTTATTGTCATTATTGTCGTTGGTTTCACTTCAGAGAACTTTTTTTCCCGTACTCTTCTTACACATTGCTGGGAGAAATTCTTTTGAATTACAGACCATCAGCAGAAAGCAATTTAAAGAAGCTGACATAGGTTAAGAGCTCACTAATCAGCTATTTACATACAATATGCTGTCACTCTCCTATCTCTTCCTGAAGCGCATAAAATAGTAGATTAAAACGAAATGCACTTTGCTTCTATTTTAATAGCACTCACTATAAGTATCAGGCCCTTTTTGATACCTCTGTTTTTCCACAAGCTTGTTGTCTACTGTCATCTGAAACATATTATTACACAAGCCAAGTCCATTTTCATTCCTTTCAAGTGAAGTCAAATATGGGCCAATTAAAAGACAAATACTAGGGAGATAATGCTTGAGATATTTTCAAATGGCTCTTTGACCACATTTGGAGGTTGCTATGGTGAACACTCACCTCTAATTCAAAGGAAAGAGGATTCAGCATTCCTTTCTGTATAAAAAGTACCCTTTGAAAGGGAAGTAACAATACTAGTCACTTTATCATCAACATTTTTAGATATATTTTTATTTCTGATACTTGCTCCTGATGTTTCTCATAATAATCCTTGATAAATTCAATCTAATGAAAGAGCTGTGACATAGGAAAATTTCTATTATATATTTAGTGATAATGGAATTCTCATAATTTTGTTAAATTATTGTTTTCCAAAATTCATGGCCTGGATAAATGAAACTGAACAAAAACTAAAAATTTATTTAATTTACTTGTTTTGTTTTCAACTAATACAGTAGTTTAAAAAATCATTAAATATTAAATTTTTTGCTCTTTTGAAAAACTGTATTTATTATATACTTTTAGTATCCATATGTGTAGTGTTCTGTGTAAAAACAAGGTAATTAATGACAGATGTTTAAGATGTTTCCGTGGTCAATATGTTTCTCTAGTCAATATGTTTCTGTAGTCAATCAAAGGAAGATTATGACCATTGATGAACACTAGGAGATAATGAGTTCTCATGGATAAATCAGAAGTGAGTACAAATAAAATGTAGAAAGCAGATTTTTCAAAAGAGTATGATGCAAAAGGTGCATTTGCTCCTGTTAGTAAAAGAGGTTTGAGTTTAAATTATATTTTTAATAACTATTTTGATTTCAGAAGCTGACATTTTCATTTCTCTCACATTTTCTGCATAAAACTGATTTTAATATTTTGAGAAAATATTATAATATAATGCTTATATGTAATTTATAAAATAAAGGAGATATACTTCTTACTTATTTTTAGCACCTAATTTATAAAGTCTGCTACTGACAATGACTCAGAACCTGGGAATTTCCCTGTTTTGACAATGAGGGAAACAGAAGTAAAAATAATGTTTAAATTTAAACACTTGTATTTGATGCCTAAATCCTGCTTCTAATTTTTAATATTTCCCAGAATTATCAGCAGCCAGTAACCTCAGAATATATTTACCATTAATGCAGAACATTCTGCTCGCTTTTGTGGCTATTTCTATTCATATTATTTAGTCTGTTCCATGATTAATCACAGGAGAAATTAACAATGTGAGTAAAATCATTTAGCAACTGTATCATTCTCAGTGATATTTACAAAGTGATAGTAAAAATCAGTAAATAGATATGTAAAAACAACCACTTCTGCTTCTTTGTCTGATGCATGCCCTTATTTATAAGAAAGTTCAAGGAGTTGTACGCTTGTGTTTGTAAAAGTTCCTATGACAATTTCTATTCAGACAGCATTATTTATTACTTATTACAGGTATCAGCATATAGAAAGACTTAAATTTGCCATATTTTGGGATTCTGCATTTGGGAACTATATTCTATTAATAACATGACCTAAACACTACTTTAAGAGATTGAACCCCCGCCCCCCAAAAAAACCAAAACAAAAAAAACCCCAAAAAACCCCAAAAAACCCATGCCAAACATAGCTTAAATTGCAATGGATAAAAGCAGTTATAGCAGAACTTTTAGATGCTTTTATTTTTCTATGGTTTTGGTCAATTTTGTTGGATTTCCACCTGTATGGAAGAGTTTATTTTGCATGCTATCCTTTGGCTGGTATAGAATACCCTGAAGCAGTAACTCTCTGTTGCACATATATATATATATATTTTCACTCCAAGTTCTCTTCTGGCATCTCTCACAAGCCTGCTGTAATGCAATCTGTCTTCATGTCAGCTGGACTCTGCTTCCCCTAAGCACTGCATCAGTCTTTCTACAATTCCATGATCGTTTAAATGTAAACCATAAGAGTAACAGCCATAATAAAATGTATAGGACAGGTGATACCACTCTCTCCATTCATTCAGGGAGGAAAGGCTCATTAAAAAAAGGGTACTAAGGCCAGTAGTCCAGAGAGGCCAAATCTATTCTTTGTACCTGTACCTGTGCCTTGTGTGGCAATACTTTCAGGAATTTATTTAAACACAGAAATGAAAGGATGTGTTATTTGTGGTCTGACACTAAGTTTACTCATACACAGGCATAACTTTCTATGGCAAAATCCAAAGAGAAGATCTGTCAGTGGATGAAGAGAAACTTTGCAATCTTCACTCCCCAAATGCTCATCCATAATCTTTGTAAGAAAAACTGTAAGACCTAGAGAAAAAAATAGGTTTCTTAAATCTTAGGGATAATTTGAGGTAAAAACCAGTTATTTATGGTTCTGAAAGTGACACAGTGCTATTGAACCTAAAAAACAACCCAAATAAACAAACAAACAACAAAAAAAACCAAACGCAAACAACAAGAAAACAAACAAACAACC
>VWZN01004051.1:2843-15534 GCA_013396955.1 Regulus satrapa
GCCCACGCTGCCTGCTGGGGGCTCTTGGCCAGCTGAGAGGCTCGGGGACCAGCGGGTGGGCAGCCCCCAGCTGACACCCAGGGTGGCGCCGCGGCCGCGGGCGGCCCTGCAGGAGCGGCCCCCCAGTCCCTTCCGGGAGCCGCGAGACTTTCCGGCCGCCGGCCGGCAGCCCAGCAGCAGGGCAGTGCCAGAGGCCCGCTTGCAGCCCCCCGAGAGCCCGCGGGTGGCCCGCAGGAACATTGAGAGCATGCGGGAGCTCCCTCCCCTGAGCCCCTCCTTGTCACGCCGGGCTGCCAGCCCCCGGGTGGCCCCCGACACCCTCTCCCCGCAGCCCCGGCTGGGCAGGGAGGTGCCCGGCAGTCCCCGTGCCAGGCGCAAGGGCCCAGAGGAGTCGAAAGGTTCTAGGGGTCCTTCCCCCCCACTGCTGGCAGAGAACCCCACACGCCGTCCCAGTTTCAGTACTTGCCTGAGCCCAACGTATGGCCCGGGCTCCCAAGCTGTGCCCTCGCCCCGGCAGAGCCCCTGCGCCCCCAGGAAGCCTTTGGGGGACCCACGGCTGCCGGCAGGGTCACGGGAGCGCAAGAACAGCATCACTGAGATCAGCGACAACGAGGATGAATTGCTGGAGTACCATCGGCGGCAGCGGCAGGAGCGGGTTAGGGAGCAGGAGATGGAGCGCCTGGTGAGCCTTGGGGCTGGGAGGGGACACATTTGAGTGTGGGACGCCCTCTTTGCAAATACCCGCTGTCGTTTGCTGCTTTGAAACCTGGCCTTTGCCTCTTGGGGAATTTGCCACAGCTTCCAGGGGCTGCCAGCTTATCCAGGGGGATTGCGGCCAGGAGCAGCCATCGGCGCTCAGCAGCTCTCTGGGAATACAAAACCCCTAAGTTACAGCAGCCTGTGGAAGTTGGTGGGGCTGGCATGGCCCCAGGGCTACCGGCCAAAATGGTGGTGCCCCTGCCTCTGCAAAACACTCCTCGTCTTGTCCATCCCTGCTGGTGGTGGTGCCGTGGCTCTGTTGCATCTCCATTTGGGGCTGATGGAGTTCTAATGGAGCCGGCATCTGCCTGGATGAGGTTTGCCGTGTCTTCTGCCAGTCCCGCAGGCCGAGCCAGGGCCGTGTTTGCTCAGCCCTGACTCACGGCTGGCGCAGGCAGCCTGAGTCACCGCCTGGAAATAGCGGAGGCGCTCGGCAGCCGGCGTTAGTCTGTGTCCAGCTCCCAGCTCATCGCGTGCCCGGCTCTGGCGTGGGGTCGAGCTGGCTGCCTTGCACTTTGTAACGCTGCCCGCCCATCCCAGCGTGTGGGCCCCCGTTCTGGCGGCCACCGCTGGCACAGGGCTCTGTCTGCTCCTGCCACAGCACGTGCTGGATGGGGACCGTTGTTCCTCACAGGAGCGGCAGCGCCTGGAGACCATCCTGAATCTCTGTGCTGAGTACACCAAGACGGACGGCAGCGAGCCAGGTGACGTGCGCAGGCTCCTGGCTGGTGACACAGATGCTGGCCAGTGGGTGCCCAGGGGGGCCGTGGCTCTGGGCCATGCTGTCGAAGAGCTGCAGCAGAGGGAGATCCTGGAGAGGTCGGATGAAGAGAACCTGAAGGAGGAGTGCAGCAGCACTGAGAGTACCCACCATGAGGTAAGGGGACAGCTGTGCCGTTCCGTTGCTGTGCCGTGCCGTGCCGTGCCGTGCCAATCAGCCCTCTCCACAGCACGAGAAGCTGACGGGCCCCCGGGCCAAGGAGGCGCAGCGGCTGGAGGAGGAGCGTGCCAGCGTCCTCGGACGCCTGGACCAGCTGAAGGGCCGTGTCAAGGAGCTGGATCAGCAGCTGCAGGAGACATCGCGAGAGGTTAGGGCTCAGGGCACACTGCTGGCTCCCCTGCTGCCCTCAGCAGTCAGGGCTGAACCCCAAGGGCAGGAGCTGGGTGCAGGCGCAGCAGCAATCCTGACCCCGCTTTGCTGCGCAGGCAGAGATGGAGCGGGCACTGCTGCAGGGCGAGCGGGAATCGGAGGTGGCGCGGCTGCGGCAGGAGCAGGAAGCAGTGCAGCAGCTGCAGGAGAAGCTCTCCAGCCTGGACGCCAGCATCCGCAAGGAGCGGGACAAGGTGAGGCCGGTCCCGGCTTCCCGTGGTCCCCGGCTGTGCCACGGCACTCGCGGCCCGTGCTGCAATGCCTCACGCCGCAGCATTCCCCTCTGGACGTGTTCTCCAGGCTCTGCAGAGGCTTCGGGGAGCAGCCCCTGTGGTTTGCCTTGTGGGGGGATCGGTCTGTCTGTCTGTCTGTCTGTCTGTCTGCCTGCCTGGGGTTGGTCAAACAGCCGTGCTGGAGGAGGGCACGGCCCGTGCTCAGGAAGCGTTTTTGGCTGCTGCCTGTTGCTCTGGCAGGCAGACTGTGGTGTGAACGGCCGCTGCCTGCAGCGGGCAGTGCCGAAGCAGAGGCCGTGGCGCTCCCCATTACCTGCCCTTGCGAGGGAGATGCATCTTTCAGCAAGTCTGCTGCACTCTGCTGCACCTTCACGTGGGATGGCAGCGGCTGCTGTAGCGTTCAGCTTGCTGGAGGCGGCTGGGAAACCACTGCAGGTGTTTAACTTTTGGTGCCTTTAGGAGGAGGTCGTGGCCCCCTTCCCCCTGATGTTGCCTGCGGTGCAGTTACTGCATCAAGGCACCCGTGATGCTGCATGTGTGGCACATTTGTCCCAGCTGCTGATTGCTGGCTATTCCACAGCCTTGCAGGCAGCGTGGCATGGCCTTGTTGTTGGGAAAGCTGCTGGGATCTGGTTCCCTGCTGCCTGAGGCCGTCACCCCTGTGTCGCCTATTCCAAGGTCCCACCAGCAGCTGTGGGACCGTGGTGTGGCATCAGCGTCCCGTGGGGTCTGGCCAGCCCCATGGCTGTGGGTGCCAGGGCTGTCAGGGTGCCTGTGCCCTGGCCCAGTGGCCACTGGTGCCTAAACTCCCGTAGCATTTGGGGGTTTTGTTCTGGTTTTGGTCTTCCAGCCCTTTGTAGGCATCTTTTGTAGCCAGGGACAGCCTCATGCAGAGCCAGGAGAGGAGCACAGGGAAAGCCCTCCCAGCCTCTCTGCTGACCTAACCACCCACTTTCCTAACCCATCTGCGCTACTTGCACTAGCAGTGCCTGCTCTGAACTCTGCCATCACCTCTGACATCTCTGCATGCCCAGGAGCCCCCAGGAAAGCCTCAGCTCCTCTCCTGGGGCACCTGCTTGTACCAGCCTTGCCTCCCTGCCAGCACGTCCCCTCATAGCCCTTTTCATCATGTCCCATCTCTGTGTGGAGCACAGAGCTCCTTGCAGCCAGCATTTCTCTGTGCCAAGCCTCTACAGGTACTGCCAGACCTGTGAGAGGTGGTTCCCCTATGCCAGTCCCGTTTTACTGCTCCTGTGGCCAAGCCCTTCATCCCAGGCCCGGGAGGAAGTGTCTGCTCTGCTGCTGACTCATCACAGCCTGAGCATCCCTTGCTGGACCACAGCCTCCTGTTTGCACTGCTGCCCCATGGGCAGCCCTCTCCCTCTAATGGATGAGGGTGCTCCATGCCCTCAGGCTGCATTCAGCACCTGCAGTTCTAACTGGCAGCCCTTAATGAAGCCAGTTCGTGGTTATTGTGATGCAGCAGGATTGGGATGACTTAAACCATGCTGTCAGTATTCATCTTTTTGCTGCCTGCAAGTTTGTTTTTGGAAACAAAAAGCTGAGGTCCAGGGTTGGCTGTAGCCCCTCTAACCCTGCTCGGTCCTGGCTCCTGTGTCTCTTGGTCTCTGGATCGCTCTGTAGCTGCCACCATGCTCCTTCTCCTGAGTCCCCCCTGTCTCTGGCTGAGCCCCTCTCTAACCCACAGCTTCTGCATGGCGCCCATTTGAGAAGTGTGTTTTCTCTCTTCTTTTTTTTTTCTCCTTTTCTTTCCCTCTTTTTTTGTTTCTTTTGTCTTGTTCTCCCCCGATTCAGGAAAGGGCAAAGGTTGATGCTGAAAGGAAGGAGCTAGAGCAACTCCAGGCGCTTTACCATGAGTCGAAGAGTCACCTTGATAAGTGCCCCGAGTCAATGCGGGAGCAATTGCAGGAGCAGATGCGAAGGGTCAGTGTCTCCCCCCACCCCTCCCGGACCATGGCCCACCTCCCTCCGCTCCAGCTTAGGCCAGCTCTTCCCTGCCAGCCGGGGCTGCACTGGGAGCGTCACAGCCGGGCTGGAGGCGGCTGGCACCGGGCACCATTGTCCTGGTAAGCTTGCCCCGGGCCCGGGGCGCGGGACCGGCTCGGCAGAGCTCCTCGGGACCGGGCAGGGCACGAGCATGGACCCTGCCCCGCAAAGGAGGGCAGGCTGGGGAGTCTCGGGGGCTGCTGCATCCTCATCTGCCTGCCTCCAGCTATTTCCTGAGAATGTTTATTTACACAGTGGTGTTGACCTCTGTCACTGCTAGTCTTCGGCATTTTTCTTTCCGGTATCTGGTATTTTCTGGAAGTGGTTGACTTTCTGCAGCCCGTGGCTGGTGCCTGCCCAGATAAACCCACATTGCCATAGCCTGCTCTGGCCAGGCACTCACGTTCTGGCTGAGGGCAGGGGCGTGATGATCTCAGGAGCCACCACATCAGTGCTGGCGTTGGCTGATGGAGCAGGGTGAAACACATCCCCGTGGCGTGCATGGCACAAGGACTGCCAGGGTGGCACTGGCAGGCCCGCAGCTGAGTGCTGCCACGTGCTGTTGCTGCATGAAGGCTGCAAGGACCCGCAGGAGTTTGTCTGGCATGGTGCTTGTCTCCTGGGACTTCGCCGCCTGCAGGCTTGGTTGTCAGAGTGTTGTGTGTTGGTGGTTATGCCAGCACTTGGTTTTGCTGCCTGTCAGGGCACGGCTTTAGCTCATACGTGGTTCAGCAGGGTCAGCTGGTCTCCGAGGGCTGGCGAGGCCCCTGGCTGTGGCAAACTCATCTCATGGGGGTGACTGTTCTATTCTGTGTTGCCTTTTTCTGACAGCAGGCACTCCTGTCAGCATCTCTCCTGTTTCTGGTGCCCAGCAGAGGGCAAAACTGCCTGCCTGCCCGCAGCAGGCACAGGGGACAGGCTTGGCCACCAGCTTCTGTCCCTGGCCAGCACCAGTAGGACGTGGAGGCGTGGCAGGAGGTTTTGCTGCGGGAGACCTGCCCGCAGGATGCACAGGCGCCCATCCACTGGGACCCATCCACTCACGGTGCTCTTGTGTGTTCAAAGGAGGCCGAGGCACTGGAGACGGAGGCCAAGCTGTTTGAGGACCTGGAGTTCCAGCAGCTGGAGCGAGAGAGCCACCTCGAAGAGGAGCGTGAGGCACGAGGCCAGCAGCTCCTGCAGAGCCGGGCCGAGTGCCACCGCAGCATTGCCCGCAGGAAGGTAGGGATGGAGGAGCAGCGGGTCCCGTGTGCCCCACGGCTCTGGCGAGGCCGGGCTGCGTCCCACGGCTCCCCAGCAGCCAGCTCATCTCTGCTGCCCGCTCCCCAGGAGCGGCTGGCTGCCCTGGATGCCCAGGCCGCCCAGATCCGGCTGCAGAGTGCCCAGGAGGCCGAGCGCCTGGCCAGGGAGCGGAGCAGCGTCCTGCAGCTCCTGCAGAAGGTAATGCCACGAGCGTGTGCTCCTGAGGCTGCTCGGGGCAGGGGACAAGATCGTGCCAGCTCTTGACAGGCTGTTGGCAGAGGGGGTGAGCTCCGGGGCTGACCGGCCGTGGGGTACCGGTAACCAGCTGCCTCTGACCTTGTCACCCCACGCAGGAGAAGGAGAAGCTCGTGTCTCTGGAGAGGCGATACCAGCTCGTCACAGGTGGCAGGAGCTTCCCAAAAATGTCCTCGGCTCTCCGAGAGGTAAGCGGTGGGCAGAGGAGGATGTGGTGTTTGGAGCTGCTCTCCTCAGGTGCTGTCGTCAGTGAAGATGAGCCTTGTGCACCACCAGCTTTGCTCTGCAGCATTTCCTGTGTTCACAAGTATCTTCTGACCAGAGCCAAGTGCTTCCAGCTGCTCAAAGTCTCTCCACGGGCTGCAGAGGTTGGGAGGGAGGAAAGATAATGCAGCAGAGCAGCACATGGGACAGGACTGCCTAGGGTCCCATCCTTGCTGGAGAGCAAGTGTAGGGGTGTCTTGGTGCTGGTCCAGAGGACTCTTAGGTGGAAGTGGGTTTTGCCATTACCCTGCTTGTGGCTCTGAATGGGGAGCCAGAACCCTGATACCCTCAGGGGCTATGGTGCTGCTGGTAAGAGGCACGAGATGGCAAAGACCCCTCGTGCCTGCCTACAGTGGGACTCCTGCTGCTGCCACCTTGCTATCTGTGCCCACCTTGCCTACCTGATCTTTACCCTTCAACAGGAGACCCTCCACATCTCAGAACCTTATGAGCTGTTGGAGGGAACTAAGCCCCTGAGCCCCCTGCCAGCAGCAGCTGCCTCCTTAGCTTCTCCTGCCACCTACTCCTACCCCAAGGCACAAGAGGTAACTAACTAGAGGGACTGGCTGCATGTGCTTGCTCACTTACCCCTCCTTGGCAGAGACCCCTTTTGTGGACTGATGTCACCCCCAGGCAGCAGGGCAGCCCCACAGCAGCATGGCTAGAGCATTTATGATATAGTTCTCTGGCAGCTGTGCTCATTAACACTCAGCCCCTGATTCCAGGTGCTCTCCTGAGCCCGGTGGGCATCCCAGTTCCTGCTGCTGCCCTCTGGTTTAACCCTGGTGCAGAGGTGTGGGACATGTGGGACACAGGCTTCCCCCTTGCTCACTGCTTGCCATCTGGCTGGCACCTCCTGACAGCATCCTGTAGGGTCCTGCTAGCCTAGCTTTCCCAAAACGAGAGCAAGCCTCCAGCTTTAGCCTGCTTACTTCAGAAAGGACAAGCAAGTGGATTTTAAGCTGGCTTGAGGTGCCTCATCCAGTGCTGCTGCACTAGGGAGGACTTGTGGGCAGTGAGCGTGGAGGACCCTGAGGTATCCCTGCCCCTTGCAGGCACTCAGCAGAGCTGCACTGAGCACCCTGAGGTATCCCTGCCCCTTGCAGGCACTCAGCAGAGCTGCACTGAGCACCCTGAGGTATCCCTGCCCCTTGCAGGCACTCAGCAGAGCTGCACTGAGCACCCTGAGGTATCCCTGCCCCTTGCAGGCACTCAGCAGAGCTGCACTGAGCACCCTGAGGTATCCCTGCCCCTTGCAGGCACTCAGCAGAGCTGCACTGAGCACCCTGAGGTATCCCTGCCCCTTGCAGGCACTCAGCAGAGCTGCACTGAGCACCCTGAGGTATCCCTGCCCCTTGCAGGCACTCAGCAGAGCTGCACTGAGCACCCTGAGGTATCCCTGCCCCTTGCAGGCACTCAGCAGAGCTGCACTGAGCACCCTGAGGTATCCCTGCCCCTTGCAGGCACTCAGCAGAGCTGCACTGAGCACCCTGAGGTATCCCTGCCCCTTGCAGGCACTCAGCAGAGCTGCACTGAGCACCCTGAGGTATCCCTGCCCCTTGCAGGCACTCAGCAGAGCTGCACTGAGCACCCTGAGGTATCCCTGCCCCTTGCAGGCACTCAGCAGAGCTGCACTGAGCACCCTGAGGTATCCCTGCCCCTTGCAGGCACTCAGCAGAGCTGCACTGAGCACCCTGAGGTGCGTGGTGCTGCGCACCGGGGAGCCCACGGGCGCAGGGCAGGGCTGGGGAGGCAGCGCTGGGGCGTGAAGGCACAGGGGAGCTTTGCTCTCACTGTGCACTCGGTGCCGTGATGCCAGCACACGGGTCTAACTCTTCTCCTTCTCCCTTGCCGTGGATTTCTAGGAGTACATGAGGCTGTCTGACGTTTTCAGGTTCTGCAGTAATGCACACGGCCCCAGCCTGGACACTAAAGCTTCTGCTGCTGCCCCTGCTGCCGCTCAGCGCTCTTTCTTGCTTGCTGTAGCTCCCACAGCCGACGAGGTACCTGCCCCAGAGCATGCTCGGGTTTGCTCCCTCGGGTTGCCCGCTGCATCCCAGGCACACACAGCCTCCCTGTGTGCCCTGCTGCTCGGAGCCCACATCTCTCTGGGGTCAGGACTCTTGTCTGGCTGCAGCTGAGTGGGGAGCAGAGGCTCGAGATGCCCGGTCTCCTTGCTGGGGTGCACTTCTTGCCTGCTCTGGATACGGTGGCAGGGTTTGGGAGCAGAGTGGGTGCCCAGCAGTGGGAGGGGTGGCCCTTTGGCTGTTGGATGCAGTCCTGGCTGCTTGTCTCAAGCAAGAAGGAAGCAAAGCGGGCCTGACCCAGTGCTCGGTACCAGGGGGGCTGCAGCACCAACTACATTTCCTCCCAGGACAATGAACCTTCCTATGGGGGTTGGAGCTGCCTGCTTGTTCCTCTGTGCCCGCTTGCCCTTATCCTGGTTTAATTTGCTTCTCTCTGCCCAGTATGTGACCGTTGAGCAACTCTCTGGTATCCTGGGCAGCCTCCACACCCCTGCTGCTTCCCTGCTGGGCTGTACCCCTCTGGCTCCTTCATCCTCAGGCTGTGCTACTCTTCCTCCTCCTCCTCCATCTCTCCCTTCTCCCTTCGTCTCTGCAGAGGTTGGTGCCCTGTTTCCCTCCCTTTGACCCCTTGCACTCTCCCTGGGAGGTGATTGAGATGGATGGGAAGGGGTGAGCTGCAGATGGAGCCGAGCAGCAGCTCAGGCTCTTGACAGTCTGCACAGCCTTGCCTGTCCTGCTTGCTGCTCCACTGCCCCCAGGCCAAGGGGTCTTTGTGCTTGATCAGTTCTCACATTCTCCGAACAGCAAACGGCTCCTACAGCCGCTGGGACTTAGCCAGGGAGTGCACAGGATCCCCAGGGTTCTGGGGGAACGGTGCAGGCATAGGCAGGGATGCTTCAACCTCTTCTCTGTGCATCTGTCCCTCGTGCTGCATTTGTCCTTCATCCTTTCTCACGCAGCCTCTCTCTCCAGATGGAGCAGCAGCTGTTGGGAGGCCCTGTGTGTCTCCCGGCTCTTGATTTAGAGAAGTGGTACCAGGAGGTTATGGCTGGCTTTGAGATCTCCTCTTCCTCTGTCTCTCCTTCTTCTTCCCCTCCTCCACTTCCAGCTAAAGCTCACTCCTCTCACAAGGCTCTCCAGGTAATCCTGGCTCCCTGCTGCCGAGGCTCAAGCTTTGGGGCCGCTAGTTGTGGCACAAATGGGGCAATGTGGGGACATTGCTGTGGACCCTGTACCCTGAGTGCTGGCAGGGCCCTGGCTGCCACAGCGGGCAAAGGTAGAGCAGACCTGAGGCTTAGGGTGGGCAATCTCTGCCTGCCCTCGGCCTGCATTCCTGGCAGGATGTTACTGACACAGAGCAGGATCTGGGGAGCCATCTGTCCAGGGGGACTTTTGCATTTCCCCCACATCTCTCTCACGTCTGTGTCTCTGTGCTCAGGTCTACCGTGCAAAAACAGAGGGCGGTGCTGGTGTCCTCAGCCCTCGAATGAAGAGCGGGACCCCTTCGTCCTCACAGCTCAACCTTTCCGTGCTGGAGCGCAGCCCCTCACCCAAGGTACGGCTGCCAGGGGGGCCCAGGCACCCTGGCCGTGGCTCACACGTGCCTGGTGCCAGCCCCCATCCCCATCCTTGCAGCTGCCCGGCTGCTGTCCTGCCCAGGGCCCCCCGAGCCCGGCGGGCAGCCTGTCCCGCAACCTGGTGGCCACGCTGCAGGACATCGAGACCAAGCGCCAGCTGGCCCTGCAGCAGAAGGGTGAGCTCTGCCTCTGTGTCCTGGCTGTGTGGGGTGGTGGCAGTTTGGGACACACCATCCCTGCTGCCACCTGGGCAGTGGAGAAGGGAGCCTGGCTGAGGGCGGCAGGATGCGGTGCCTCTCTCACGGTCTCTTGCTTTTCCCCCTTCTCTTTCCTCCTGACCCCTCCACCTGATGGCCCATCTCCAGCCAAGCTGCTCCCGGCAGAGCCCTTGCAGCCGGGCAATCTACCAGGTAGAGACGTAGGGTGACTTGGACTGCCTAGAGCAGCCCCCAGGCAGCAGCATGGCTGTTTGCTGGTACCTTCTGCCGTACATAAGAGGGGCATGACCAGCCCAGGAACCCAGGTGCATCTCAGCATCTGCTTAGAGACAGCCCTGTGCATCCCTAACGTGCTAATGCTTTGCCCAGCTTGTTCCTACCAGCCTGGCGCATGCGCCCCCCTGCTCCTGCCCAGATTGTGGTGCTTGCCAGAGAGTTGTGACAGCAGCTCCCACCTCTGCCCCTCCCGTGCCAGCAGTGTCTGCAGTGTCTTCTGCCTGTGCCACCCCCTCGTCCACCATGACGTGGCTCTGAATGTGGCGCATTTCACTCGACCTTGTCGTCCTCCCGCGGCACAGGTCGGCAGGTGATCGAGGAGCAGAAACGGCGGCTCGCAGAGCTGAAGCAGAAAGCAGCTGCTGAGGCACAGTCCCAGTGGGAAGCCCTGCATGGGCAGCCCCCCTTCGCCCCTGCCTTCCCCCGGCTTGTGCACCACTCCATCCTCCACCACCACCGTCCCCACGGTGCCGGGGCCCGGGCCGAGGAGCTGGACCACGCGTACGACACGCTCAGCTTGGAGAGCTCCGACAGCATGGAGACCAGCATCTCCGTCGGCAACAACTCCGCGTGCTCGCCCGACAACATCTCCAGGTAATCCTGGGGCCAGCTCCTGTGGCTGGGGATGGCCTGCTCTGCCGCTGTGCTGCTGGCTCGAGGTCCTTCCTGCTGGGGCAGCAGCTGTGGCTGTTTTGCAGCGCCAGTGGGATGGAGACAGGGAAGATCGAGGAGATGGAGAAGATGCTGAAGGAGGCACACGAGGAGAAGTCGCGGTTGATGGAGTCGCGGGTGAGCGGGGGCACCAGCATCGTGGCTAGTTGGCAAGCGGGTCTCCGGTCCTTGGGCTGAGTGCCTGTGCACGGTGGCAGGAGCGGGAAATGGAGCTGCGCCAGCAGGCGCTGGAGGATGAGCGCTGGCGCCGGGAGCAGCTGGAGCGCCGGCTGCAGGATGAGACGGCGCGGCGGCAGAAGCTGGTGGAGAAGGAAGTGAAACTGCGGGAGAAGCACTTCTCACAGGTGTGCCCCCTCTCCCAGCCCAGACGGTGAGGCACAGCCGCTGTGTCCCAGCTCACACTCTCGGTACGTGGCTCTTGTCACCGTGGGTGGGCTTTGCAGGGCTGTGTTGCTTTTCCAGGCTCGTCCCCTGACGCGGTATCTCCCCATCCGCAAGGAGGATTTCAACCTGCGGCTGCACATCGAGTCCTCGGGCCACAGCGTTGACACCTGCTACCACATTATCCTGACAGAGAAGATGTGCAAGGGCTACCTGGTCAAGATGGGCGGGAAGATCAAGTCTTGGAAGAAGCGCTGGTTCGTCTTTGACCGCATGAAGCGCACCCTCTCGTACTACGTGGGTGAGTCCCTGTTGCGCCTCGCGTCCCCTCCCCGTGCCATCACCCGCGGTCGACAACGGTTCCCTCTCTCGGGCAGATAAACATGAGACAAAGCTGAAGGGTGTTATCTACTTCCAAGCCATTGAAGAGGTTTACTACGACCACCTCCGCAGTGCTGCAAAGGTGAGAGTGGGCGCTGCCACCGCCCCGGTGTCGGCTGGGAGCCCTGTGGGTGTCCCCGTCCTCCCGCGTTGTCCTCTCTCACGCTGGTAGGAGGCAGTAGGGCAGTGCGTGCCAGGGATGCTCCTGGAACGGCCCATGGCCCCCGATGATGCCAAGAGCCCCAGCGTTGGGCTTTGTGGGGGGGATAAGGAGGGGATTACTGCTGCTCAGAGGAGAAGAGAGTGCTGATTTCATCCTCCCCCCCCAGAGCCCCAACCCTGCACTCACTTTCTGTGTCAAGACCCACGACCGACTCTACTACGTGGTGGCACCGTCAGCCGAGGCCATGCGCATCTGGATGGACGTCATCGTCACTGGGGCAGAGGGCTATACCCAGTTCATGAACTGAGGGGGGTGCTGGGCACCCCAGATCCACCAGCTGGAAGGACTTCTGAGCATCCCAAGCACCGAGGGGCTCCCGAGGGGACCACGGTCCCCGCTGCGCCTCGTGCCAAGGGCTGTGCACACCAAGGTTGTGGACCCGCACTGGGCCCAGCTGGGTGGGACTGAGCATTACCTGCTCAGGCAAGGGAGTAAGTTTTTTTTTTTTATGTTGACTTTTTAAAAAAAACAAATTTTATTGGAGCAATATCAAAGTGCTGAAATGTAAAAAGCTGCCAAAGACCTGCTCGAGCTCTGTGCCTTGGGGAGGTGCTAGTTTTGAAGCTGATGCTGATAGTTGCTGCCACAGTGTTCCAGGGGAGGAGACGGCGAGGCCACGCAGTGCCACCACCTGGCCCACGATGTCCCGCTGTGGTATCAGACCCCTCTTTGTAAACCTTTTGTAATTTCGGATCATTGTCCCCCCCTGTGCCGGCGCCCAGGTGGGGATTGTGGTGCGGACTGCCCAGCCATAAAGCATTTGGTGAACCAGGCTGTGCCTTCTGTGTGGCCTCTGAACTGCTGAAGGTTGCAAGCACACCCGAGTCTGCCCCGGGCAGGATCCCGGGCCACTGGGAGTTCACTGGACATGAAGAACTCGCCATGGGCAGGAGGCTGTGGCCACCGCGGGAAGGGCGGCAGGCACCGGCGGAACCCGACCGGCTCATTGGGACGGGGAGAGGCCCTGCCCGAAAGAGAGAGGGGTCCGGGAGTGCGCGGGCCCGGCTGAGCCCGCGACGGCCGAGC
>VWZN01004051.1:16415-37714 GCA_013396955.1 Regulus satrapa
GGCGGGGGGCGGGGGGCCGGCCCGGGCCGCAGCAGCTCCGGCCTCCCCGCCGGTTGGGGGCAGTCTCTGAGCCGCCGCTCGCTGCCCGCCTTGCGCCGCCGGGCCTGGCCCTGGGCAGTTTGTTACCTCGCCTTCAAGGGGCTGCGATGCGCTCGGGGGACCTTCCGAGCCAGTGCCGCCAGCCCTCGTGGCTGGGAACACGCCGTGGTGCGAGCCCTCGGGGCACCCGGCCCTCCCCGGCCCCCGATCCGCAGCTCCCCACAAGGGAGCCCAGGGCCGGGTTTGGTTTTTGCTGCAGCTGCTCAAAGCCCTCGCTCTGTAACGCGGGTAAATCTCTTGCCTCAGGGCACCGAGTGAAGGATCTGCAGGGGAGAGAGGACACACGACCAGGAACATCTTCGGGTTTTGGGGAGATAATAAGGGGATAACTCACCCCGCCTCCCTGAAACTCGGCAGTCATAGATAAAATGAGGGAGCTGTCTTGTTTTGGAAGAAGCAAAAAGAGCCTCAGCAAAGCACTGAAGGGGGGGCTCCTCTGGTAGCCTCTCAGCTGAGGAGAGGCTGGCCGCGCTCTCCAAGCACTTCCCCTTAGTCCTTCTGGAGTAGGAACAACATCCTTCTTCACAGGAGACGGGAATGTTCACCTGTTTGAACTGTTTTATTCCGCCCTCTCTCTCCCCAGGGAGTCACGAAGGAAAACACCCGTGGCTGTTTCCTTGAAGGAAAACGAGCGTCTGTTTGGTGACAGTGCCTTGGGGATGGTAAGAGCTCCTTTCCCTGAATATGTGTATCCTAAACTGTGATAAACGACTGAGGCAGTGTTTTATTGTTGTCCTTATCATCCCCTTGATGCGTTCCTGGCTCTGTGTTGTGGCTGTGTGCTCCTGCTCCCGTAGCAAGCGTTGCTCCCCACAGCATCTGGGAGCGCTTGGTTTGAGAACCTGGTAACTGAGGGAATGCAAGCGCGTGCTGTGGTTTGTTTTCTGCAGTCCATCAGGACGCCCAAGGTGGCATTCCGGTACTTCCAGGACCTGCTGGGGAAGCGGATGGATAATCCCCACGTGGCCTTGTACCAGTCCCGCTTCCCGGAGCACGAGCTGGTGAAGGATGAGACGAGGCACACTGTGATCTTCAAGTTGTCCCCGTAAGTGGCTGCTTTTGGGTTCTTTGTGGGATGGGCTTTGGTTCTGCAGCTTACTGTTGATGCTGTCGTTTTCTTTCCCGCCGTAGAACGACGCTGTATTCTCCCGAGGAGATGCTGGGGATGGTGCTGAACTATTCACGTGGTCTGGCTGAGGAATTTGCAGGTTGGAAGGATTTAGCTTGTCCCTATGTGTATGTGTTTGTACACTATAGGATTGGGGTAGAGCCTGAAAGTGTTCTGAAACCCAGGGGTTTTAGAAATGGGATGTTTGTTTTCTCCAGCTGTAGGCTGTAAGCAAGACTTAGGAGCTATCCAGTTATCATCTGCTTCTAATACGATGCAAGTTTGGGCTCTTAATCCCAGTCTTGAGGGCAGACACTCCATTTATCGCCTAGCCTTGCACTGAAGGAGCCTTACAGGCTGCCTTTGGAGAGAAGTTTTCTTTCTCACACGTGTGATCAGAGTGCAGGCACACGGGAAGTGGCTGCAGGGGAGTGTGGGCTTGGCTCTGTGAAAGCCATACTGGATGCAAACTTCTTGTTGGAGCTGAACTGAAAGAGCAGAACTGGCCCTTTGCTGTGTAACTTGCTAACAGAGGAGAGGCTGTCATGCACGTTTCATGCTGTGTTGCTAAGGAAATACCATAGTAATGAAAAGGGGATAAATTATTAGGAGGCTTTGTCATGTGGTCAGTGACACTACAGCCAGTCCAAAGACTTTTTACCAGAGAGTGATTATGGTCCAGTGACAATTTAAGGCTCTATGAAGATAGTATTTGTTGAAATGGAAGGCTATCCAGAGCATTTGAGACGCATGAGAGAGGTCAGCAGACCTGTGGCTCTGTGCAAACATTCCAGGTCCTCTTGGCTTCAGCAGGATACAAAGATTTATCCCTAGAGATCCTCCTGGCTGCTGCTGCAACGTTTCACTCTGTCCTCACCTCGAGCCCTCTGGGTTTGCTGCTGTCACCCCATCTTAACAAGCCTTTTCGTGATGCTGATTTGTTCCCTGCAACTGTTTCAGAGCAGCCCATCAAAGATGCAGTGATCACAGTTCCTGCCTACTTCAACCAGGCCGAGAGGAGAGCAGTGCTGCACGCCGCCCGCATGGCTGACCTCAAGGTGCTGCAGCTCATCAACGACAACACGGCCGTAGCCTTGAACTATGGGGTCTTCAGGAGGAAGGACATCAATGCCACGGCACAGGTAGGTGCATTTGGGGTTGTGGAGAGACCTGCCAAGTTGCCTCCAGATGCAGGGGAGAGAGGGTGCTGCAGGAAAAAAAAAAAATCCAAAGAAGTTAAAGTGGACTCTGCTGATCAAGGAGTCTCCTCTGTTTTCGTGTGCTCGTCAACAAGACAGAGATGAAACCCTGTGTGCGTGTATGGTGAAGGCTGAAAGCTGCTGGAGTGAGGGCAGGTCCTGGGAGTTCCCTTTTTGTGAACCTGTATTTGTTCCTTGCCCATCAGCTGGGGAAAATAACAGCAGTGATTGCTTGAAGTATTGGAGCATCAACTCAGAAGTGCTTGATTTTCCTGAGACTGAACAAAAGGCAGGAGTTCAGGTTTTGAATTATGAAGATTAGAAGATTTCTCATATTTTTCTGGCAAATGTGACCCTGAAGATTGCCCATGTCCTGTCCTTAGGGTATAAAGCCAGTCCAGGGAGTGGATAGCTGTGACCTGTATCACACTGAAAGGGTTCTTTCCTTATTGGTGGGGGATATCCAGGTGTTTCTGCTTCACTGTCCCAGCTTTTCTTTTCAGAATATAATGTTTTACGACATGGGAGCAGGAAGCACTATTTGTACTATTGTTACGTATCAGACAGTGAAAACTAAGGACTCAGGAACCCAACCTCAGTTGCAGATCCAAGGCATTGGGTAAGAATTCCACATGAGTTGTACAAATCCCACATGTATCAGGAAAGAAACCATTTGTTTCACAATCTTTTAATCGTGTAGAATTTTGCAGTAGGCTTCAGTACAGTAATTTAGATGGGTCAGGGGGAAATATTTGAAGCAAGAAGGCTCCAGTTGGGAATAATTGAGGTGTTGGTGTCTTTTGCAGAAGCCTAGGAAGGAATAAATTTACTTAGTTTGCTTTAGGCTTTGCCTTTGCTAGCCTCAAGCCATGTAAACCTATTCCATTTAATGTAATCTTAGAGAGTGTATCAGTTGAAAAAAGAGAAATACGCTTCTAGACAGGAATGAAAATGCAGTGTACTTAATGCATTGCCAAATAAAGAGGGAGGGGTGCTGTGCAAAGCCAGCTGGCAATTTTAACTCCAAACCACATCAATGCTCTTTTCAAGAAAGATCCTGGGACCTGATACAGTTGTCCTTTGGCTTCTCAGCTGTTTGACGTGCTTGGCAATAGGGCATTTACCTAAAATATAATGTAATTTCCTGTTGGAAGGCCGTTGTGGTGGTGAATCTCTTACTTGTACCTTTCTTTTATGAGAATGTGTTCTTTTGTGAGCCTTTGTTCTTTTGACCACTCGCTGCTCCGCGTCTTTGCGAAACAATTCCCGAAATTTGCTTTGTGTTTCAATTTGGCTTCGCTTGTTCCACCCCCCCCCTTGGTTCTTTTGCTCAAGGTTTGACCGTACTCTTGGAGGTTTAGAGATGGAGCTTCGTCTCCGGGACTACTTGGCCAAGCTCTTTAATGAGCAGCACCCTTCAAAAGACGTCCGGAAGAATCCTCGAGCCATGGCCAAGCTGCTGAAAGAAGCCAACCGCCTGAAAACCGTGCTCAGCGCCAACGCCGACCACGTGGCGCAGGTGGGACCTTCTGCTGGGGTGGGACCTTCTGCTGGGGTGGGACCTTCTGCTGGGGGGGCTCCTGCCTCTTTTGGGAGAGGGCTGAGCGTGGGGCGGGTGGTGGCCCCGCTGTAAGGGAACGCTGTCCCTCTGCAGCGCAGCTCTGCTGAGGAGCATCGCTCCCGGTGGTCCCTCTCAGCTTGTGCCCGCTTGCTAGCACCGGGGATTGAGTGGATTGAAGAAGAGTTATTCGTGTCAAGTATGTTAAATAAACTTGCACTGAGAGAAGCTGTCCGTTACAGCCATGTTCCATCCTCTCATCACCTTAGCCATGGTAGGGTTCAGATGAGCGTGGTCAGGTCTGTTGTGTGTTGCAAAAGCCGGAACTTTCTGTACACTGGGCAAAGATTTTGCTTGGAAAATGCTCCGCGGTTAATTTCATTCTCACTGGTTTGTTGTTTTGCTTTTTTTGGTTTTTTTTTCTGGACAGATTGAGGGATTACTGGATGACATAGACTTCAAAGCCAAGGTCTCAAGACAAGAATTCGAGGATTTGTGCTCTGACTTGTTCAAGCGTGTCCCAGGACCCGTGCAGCAGGCTCTGAGTAGTGCAGAGATGAACATGGTGTGTTTAAGAGAATGCATTATCAATCCTGAAGCTTGTGTGTGTGGAACTGCTGCCACATTTTTTGTCTTGGATACTGGTTCTGGTCTCCCTTCTGAAGTTTTAATCGAGTGAAAGAGAATTACGGGTGTTCAGGCTTCTCCTTTGCACACTCCCTAAAAGGGAACCCTGTAGTGGGCTGCAGTTGGACCAAACCTGAGGGTTAAGTGCTCAATTTCCAGGGTGCCACGACTCTTGAGCAGCTTTGGGCTCTGATATTCAATGCAAGACACTCTGAGTTACCTCTGAAAGTCTGGGTTTCTGTCTGTTCAGCTCCAACCGGCTCTTGGGGTCACTGTCTCGTGTGGCATGGAAGTTTGTATGATTTTGAATCAAGCCCCACGTTGCTTGATTCCCCGTGTGGCTTGAAGCCGTAGTCACGTTGTCACCGCCACACCTGACCCCGGGTTCCTGGTTGTTGGCACCCTGATGTCTGTCTGTCTGACGTGCACAGGGCCAAGCAGGGTGTAGTGTGGGTGTTCTTAGAGCACCACCTCAGCACGTGGTGACCAGGGAAGGAGCATAAGGAAGCCCTGGACTTAGCTTTCCAAAATTGCTTTCTTAAGACAAGGTGACTGTTTCCAATCCCTAGGATGGAATTGACCAGGTGATTCT
The DNA here is from genome assembly GCA_013396955.1 of Regulus satrapa. Taxonomy (NCBI): domain Eukaryota; kingdom Metazoa; phylum Chordata; class Aves; order Passeriformes; family Regulidae; genus Regulus; species Regulus satrapa. The sequence continues at coordinate 21,599 of VWZN01004051.1, forward strand.
AGTTGGCGGTGCCACACGGGTCCCCAAAGTGCAGGAGGTTTTGCTGAAAGCTGTGGGCAAGTGAGTATGTGAGGCCCCCTTCTAGTCTGTCTCCCAAAATTGACAAGCTGCTGTTTATGTAGAGGCTGCAAACTTCATGTCTGTTGCTTTTTTGTTTCATAGAGAAGAGCTGGGCAAGAATATCAACGCTGATGAGGCTGCTGCTATGGGTGCAGTCTACCAGGCAGCTGCTCTGAGCAAAGCCTTTAAGGTGAAGCCCTTCATTGTCCGGGATGCTGCTGTGTTTCCTATCCAGGTAAGCTTTGTGCAAGGTATGGGGCTGTGCTGGGAGAAGCAATCCAGCTTGGAGCCTCTTGGCTTCCTTTCAGTATGGAAGCTCTGGAGATCTTTCTGCCAGTCTAATAAAGAAAGCAGGAGGAAGTCTTCTTTATAATAGAAATGCAGTGTACAAGGAGCCAGGCATACGCAAATCTCAGTTGAGGAATTTTTGCCTGCCCTCCGACTTCTGCGTGAGGCAGAGCATCCAAACCCTGCTGTTCTACGATGCCACAGTTTGCAGTTGCTGAGTCTTATTTTTCTCTTTGTGATGCAGGTGGAGTTCACTCGTGAAGTTGAGGAGGACGATAAATCCAGGAGTTTAAAGCATAACAAGAGGATTCTGTTCCAGCGCATGGCGCCCTATCCCCAGCGCAAAGTGATCACTTTCAACCGCTACACGGATGACTTTGAGTTTTATGTCAACTACGGTGATCTGACGTTCCTGACCCAGGATGACCTTCGGTGAGTTGAGCCCAGCAGCCGAGCTGGCAGCTCTGTGGCAAGGCAACTTGCCTGCTTGGAAATGTCTTGCCAGTGTGTGCCTGGCACTGGCACGGCTGTTCTCGGAGCTGCGCGTCCTTCAGCAAAGCGAGCTCTGGCAGTTCCTGCTTTTTGCAGTTACCCATTGCCAGTACCAGCTGAGCGAGAGCAGGGATTGCCTGTTCTGCAGCACTATTATCCTGAGTTCTCTCTCTGCTTTTGTCTCTGTGTCATCAGAGTTTTTGGTTCTCTCAATCTCACTACTGTGAGGCTAAAGGGAGTTGGGGACAGTTTCAAGAAGCACTCGGACTATGAATCCAAAGGCATCAAAGCACATTTCAACATGGATGAGAGTGGTGTACTGAGCCTTGACCGGGTAAGCACAGCCCATTGGGATGGTTGTCAGCTGATTCCTTTTTCAGTTCCGTCCCTCTCTCTGCTCCTTGCTTAAAACTAATCCTGAGCTTCTATTTCCAAGGTGGAATCGGTGTTTGAGACCTTGGTGGAAGACAAGCTGGAGGAAGAGTCAACACTGACAAGTAAATGTGAAACTTTGATATTCATATGGACTGTTTTGTTCCCTGCTGAGATAACTACAAGTGTGTTTCTTTGGGTTTGGGGTGTGGAAGTTACACAGTTGGACTGGCTGTGCACACGAAGGTATGGAGGGACGTTGGAGAAGTGTGAGTCTGGAGTGTGTGAGGCTCACCTACAGCACCAAGGGAGTCCCTTTGTGATCGTTGCAGTTGTGAGGGGAAGGACTGAGAGATGAAGATGACTTTCTTCCTCCGGATACGTAACATTCTGAATTTTTATCTCCCTTTAACAGAACTTGGAAACACTATCTCAAGCCTGTTTGGGGGCGGTGGCCCTACCCCAGACACCAGAGAGAACCTGACAGACTCAGTCCAGGTGAGCTCCAGGGTGACTGCTACTGGAAGGAAGCTCTTTTGTATTGCTATGGCACTTATGTAGAATTGCCTGTTCTGTGAAACATTGCATGGAATTTAAAACACGTTTAAAACATTATTTTGCTTTCCCCTTTACTTGTTTCTGATGACCAGGAAGAGGAAGAGAACCTAGCAGAAACAGGTAAAGAAGAGCAGGGGGAGAAACACGACCAGAAAAGCCATACTGTAGACGCTGGTGAAGAGCAGGGACAAGAGAAACAGCAGTCTGCAGGTCAAGCAGAAACTGCCTCTCCGAAAGCAGAGTCACAGAGAAAGGAAGAAGGCGAGAAATCAGAGCCTCAGAGTGAGGTGAGCATCAGATTGAAGGAATGGGACTGGTTTTAGTACCTAAGAAATGGCATTTCCTCAGTGGAATTCTCCCCTCTCTGAAGTGCCCTGCCTTTAAAAAAAGTTGCAGAATCTGAAAATCTGTTCCCTTGTTTGAGAACATACTTCGTGTTACAGAGTCCCAAAGAAAACAGAGAAACTGCAAAAGAGGAAGAACCATCTAAAAGTTCTGGTGACAGCACAGCTACCAAAACAGAGGAAGAGAAGATCAAAGCACCCAAGAAGCAGAAGCTTGTCCATGAGATCACCACGGAGCTTGATGTAAATGATGTGCCTGACCTGGAGGAAGATGAACTGAAGAGCTCGATGAAAAAGTAGGTTGGAAATGGCTCTGCTGAGTTAGAACTCTAGATAAAGGAAGTGAATGGCTTTGGAATGGTGATGGCTCACAGAGCACTGCTGACCTCAGAAGCCAGTGTATGTGATGTGCTGCTCAACCAAAAGCACTTGCTACCTTTGATTTCTGTTCTCTTTGCATCTTAGACTTCAAGACTTGACGATCAGAGATCTAGAGAAACAGGAAAGAGAAAAGTCAGCCAACAGTTTGGAGTCATTCATCTTTGAGACTCAGGTAATAGAGGGAGATACAAAGAGACGAGAATTCCAGGAGAGCAGTAGAAGTGTTTTGCACAGGTTTTGGCTGGTCTGAGTGCAGGGGAGTTGTTTGAGCTGGGGGGAGCTGATTTGAACAGCCTAGGTTTTTTCTTTCAGTCACTTTTTCTAATGCTATTTGGCTTCCCAGGCCATGTGTCTTGAACACAAAGTGAAGCTTCCCTTCAGCGTGTGTAACACATTGAACAATTCCCCCCCAGACTGTAGAGCTACAGCTCCTCAGGGACTGTTGTGCAGAAGAAACCAGTGGTGTGTGTGTGTGAAATAAGGACTGTTGCAGCGTTACCATCATGCAGTGTGGGTGTTTCTATGCCTGGTGTGTTACCTGGCAATGCCAGGGGCAGAGCTCAGGTTTGGGAGGGTGCAGGCAGCACAGTTGCAGGTGAATGCCCTGCTTTATGTTTCCAGGCTCAGTGATGTTTGACCAGAGTGCTTGCTCTGGTTTTTTTTTTTAGGACAAGCTTTACCAAGAGGAGTATCAGTTTGTCTCAACAGAAGAGCAGAGAGAAGAAATATCCAAAAAGCTCAGTGAGGCTTCCAGTTGGATGGAGGAGGAGGGCTATGCAGCTGCAACAAAGGTATTGCTGTGTGCAGTCAGGATACCAGTCACTGACATGAAAGTCACCACAGAGGCTGACAGAACCTTTGTCATCTGATTATCGAGAGTTTCTTGCTTCCTCAGTGCATTATGCATAGAACAAAATAAGAAGTTGTCCCAGCTGTTGCTGTTTCTACAAGAGCTTCAGCGGGAAGCTGTTGACCGAACAGCTTAATCATGTGGTTCTTTTTACTGAAATGGTGTATTTGAGGCAGTGAAAAACAAATGCAGTTACAGCTTCTGAAGTTGCCAAAGTTAGACAGTGGTCAAGCTAACTGTCTCCTTTCTCTCCCACTTTCAGGAGCTGAAAGAAAAGCTTTCAGAGCTAAAAAAGCTTTGTAGGAACCTTTTCTTCCGTGTTGAGGAAAGGAGGAAGTGGCCAGAACGCCTGGCTGCTCTGGAAAGTCTGCTCAATCACTCCACCATCTTTCTCAGGTGAGGGCAGGCTTTTGGGAAGGAATATCATGCAGCCAGTCACGTAGGAGCTGCCAGAGGGAACGTGGAAGTCGGTGGCACTTGCTGGGAAGAGGCGAGCAGAACCCTGCTCCCTCCTGTTCTGCAGGGCTGGGAGCAGGCACACAAGCTCTCCCCAAAATGGGGGGCAGGAAGGGTCTAGCGTGGTTGTTGTGATGGTTTTTGTATTACTGGAGCTGTAACCACAGAGTTGCCAAAGTGCACTCTGCTTGGCTTAACAAAAATAAGCTTTCTTATCTACAAGGGGAGCCCGAATGATTCCAGAGTCTGACCAGATATTCACAGAAGTGGAACTGAGCACGCTGGAAAAAGCCATCAATGAAACAACGGTACTGAAAGGGGGAGTGATGCTGGGGGAGGGTGGGGTGCAGTTTGGGTTCTCACCTATACTTCCACTCACGGTCTTGGAGTAGAATGTGCATGTTTTGGTTTGCCACCAGCAAACCTTTTGTCTGTTTCAGCGTTTCCTAATGCCCAGCCCGGCCCCGTTGTGTCGTGGTTCCTGTGTTGCATGTGGGATTGTCTCCAGGGTGGGGGTTGAGCCCAGTGATCTGATTGCACTTAGGTTTTAAAGGCAGACGCTGGGTTTTGCTTCTCTTTGTCCTATGTCTGAGTAATTGAGAGGTTGGTGGAAATGTAGCCTGGAGGAGAGCTGTCCTCAGTAAAGCAGAATAGGCAGGGGCAGTGACTTTGAGATGCTGTGAAATACAGCAGTTTGTGGAACCCAGGAGCATTGATTCCAAAAACACCTCTTCCCTCACGTCCCCCAGATTTGGAAAAATGAGACGCTGGCTGAACAGAACAAGCTTACTCCTGCTGAGAAACCCGTGCTGCTCTCTAAAGATATAGAGTTCAAGATAGCAGCCCTGGACAGGGAAGTTCAGTATCTCCTAAATAAAGCCAAGTTTGCAAAACCCAAACCCAAAAGGGAGAAGAACGCCACAAAAACCGATTCAGGCGAGAATACTATCCCTCCCACGGAGGGGAAACAAGAAGGTGAGTAGCAGGCTTGGAGCATGTATGTCACCCCCTGTTATATAATTACTGCATGTGACACACAATGTTTCTCTTGATTGAGCTAAAGAAGGGAGGACAGTAGTTGACTGTGAGATTGAGTTTGCTCTCAGTTTTCAAAGGCAGCTGGGAAAATCTTACATATTGCAGTGTCCTTCCCTCTCCCCACCACCATTTGTTTGAGCTTTTTGTGAAGAAACAAAAATTAATTGTAAATTTCCCAGGACAGCCAGTACCTGTCTTGCTGGCTTGTTGACTTCTAGGAAAGATAAGCCACTGACTGCACTTCAGTGCACCGAGCCAAATACTCAAGGTCCTGTCCTAGATCAGTGAGCAGAAAGAATTGTTGATGAGAAAGGTTTGTGGCCTAGATGGACCCCAGGAAAAAAAAAAAAGTCTCTTAGGGCACGAGGACTTAGAGGTTTTTGAACTTTCTGAGTTCCTCAGGTGCCCTGGTCCTTTTAAATCTGGAGTGCTGTTTGTCAGCATTCCTGCTGGTTCCTCTGGTCGGAGCAAGGGATCCACAGCTCCAAAGGTCACCCGCCTGTGCCACCATTCAGTCTCCAGGGCTTCTGGGAACGCAAAGCCTGGCACTCAGAGGGGGACACAGAGCAGGCGTGTGCTGCTTCCCTGAGTGTTGTGGGGTGAACTGTTACAGCCCTGCTGAGGCCCCACAGCTGGCTGGTTTAACCTCACCTTCACTCGCCTGCTCTCTTCGCACCTTGTCTCCCCGTGTGTTCTCCCTTGACTTTTGTTTCTCTCTGCTTTAAATGTAGACAAACCAGAGGATATTGATCCAGCCAAGGAACCTCCCACAGCTGAGAAGGCAGCAGTAGATGATAAGCCTGGATCAGACTCTGGTGGGTAAATGTTTTGCTAAGGGTCTGGAACTTGGGAGCTGCCAATGCAAGGTGGCTGAGGGCTCCTTTGCAGATTTTTAGCTGTAAGAGGTGGTATGATGGTAAAACCCCTGTTTGCTGATCCACTGGTAATTCTGCAAGCAGGAAGACAAATTTTGGTTCCTCGCTGTTCTTATGGGCTCAGCTTGAGAGCTGCTGTGCTGCTCCTGCTGCCAGGGCTGCCCTGTTAACAGGGGCAGAGTTTATGTCTCCAGTACCAGCCCCCAAAACCTCTGTACCGTGCACTGCAAGTTTTGTGGCAAATCTTGCATAGGTCAGGGACTCTTAAGTGCTGCTTTTGCACGCTGTGAAAACTGCTGAAATTGAGTTTGCTTCATTACACAGGGTCCAAAAAAGAGAAGACAGAAGCTGGAGGAGAAAGCAGGAAAAACGATGAATTGTAACACCCTGAAATCCCACCGAGTGTCAGCATCTATTTATTTCATACTTACTTTCTTGTTTTTCTTATGGACCCGGTTAGTCATGACGTGAATGGAACACAACAAGAGTCTGACATCACTATGGGATAGAGATGTAAATTTATTTTTTTGTTCTTTTTGCGGATTTTTTTGCCTCTACTAACTTAGTGAATTGGTTTTTGTTTTTCTTCTATTATGTGTGGCAGACTGCCCACCAAGAATTGTCTGTTTCAGTACAAAAGTCACCAAAGTGACTTTCCTGTGGAGAGAAAGCAGTAAAGAAACATCTTAAGGCGTAGGAAGTAACTTGGAACATAAAACTCTGTGCCCCAGCTCTTGTGAAGACGATTGCAGAAGGATATATAGACCTGAAGTGCCATTGTCTTTGCCCGACATAGAGCAAATGTATGATTTCAGCTGGTGGGAGGTGTATTAATACTTGGATTCATGGGAAGGTGGAACAAAATTGGGAAGGCAGATGATATCTGTGCTTTGAGATATGGCTCTGTCTGTTTTCCATAGCTGTTTGTTAAAAGTAACCGTGCTCTGTCACAGAATCCAAAAACCACCAAGAGAGACTTGACAAAAAGATTGTTGATAGTTTTGGAAGTTCAGAAAAGGCAGCATTGAATGCAGGGGAGAGGGAAAGATGTGCCGTGTTGGCTTACAAGGACAGCGATGCAGCTCAAACAACCCAACCTGGAAAGCCTAATGGCAACTGCCTTTCTCCCTCGGTATTTTGTGCACTTGGACCGATTTATTCGTGTGACCTTCCCTGTCCCTGGCCGTGACCTCGGGCCTCCTCGGACCGCCCCTGCTGCTGCCGCACACACACACGAGCGGGGTCGGAGGGCTGCGAATGTGCATTGGCATTGTTCTCCAATAAAAAAAGCGCCATTCCTCAGGGGCTGTGCCGTGTGGGCCGGGCCGGGCCGGGCTGTGCCGTGTGGGCCGGGCCGGGCCGGGCTGTGCCGTGTGGGCCGGGCCGGGCCGGGCTGTGCCGTGTGGGCCGGGCCGGGCCGGGCTGTGCCGTGTGGGCCGGGCTGGGCTGGGCCGTGTGGTCCGGGCTGGGCGAGCGGGGCCGGGCCCGGCCAGCGCGGCGATGGCGGCCGGCGGCTATGGGCGCTACCGGGCCGCGATCTTCGCGGCCATGTTCGTGGGATACACGCTCTATTACTTCAACCGCAAAACCTTCTCGTTCGTCATGCCCGCCGTCATGGCCGAGGTGCCGCTGGGGAAGGACGAGCTGGGTGAGTGTCGCTGCCGGGCCCCTCCGCCCCGCTGGCCCGGGGGTGGCCGTTCCGCGGGCTGAGGCACCCCGGGGCTCTGCCCGCCGCAGGTCTGATCACCAGCAGCCAGTCTGCAGCCTACGCCATCAGCAAGTTCGTCAGCGGCATCCTCTCGGACCAGATGAGCGCCCGCTGGCTCTTCTCCTCCGGCCTCCTCATGGTGGGCTTGGTCAACGTGGTCTTCTCCTGGAGCTCCACCGTCGTGGCCTTCGCCGGGCTCTGGTTCCTCAACGGGCTGGCGCAGGGGCTGGGCTGGCCGCCCTGCGGGAAGATCCTGCGCAAGGTGAGTGCCGAGAAAGGTGCGGGAACTTCTGCCACTGCTCTCCTGACCTGTCCTGGCACCGGGGCTGTGCTGGCCGTGAATCCGGAGGGGTTTGTAGCTTTTCACGCTCCCTTCCAGCCGAGGAGGTCCCGAGGACTGTCTGCGTTCTGCTGCCTGTGGAACGCGTTTCTGTGCACGGGGATCTTATTCTAGCAAAGATTCAGTCTGTAGCCCTTGCCCCTGCGTGCCTTGAGTGTAGCCCAGTTTGGTTACATCTCGTGGTAGCAGAGTTCTGCCCCGTACAGATGGACTTTGTTGGAATGAAGTATTTCGGGCATGACACGCAGGACTGCTTGTCTCTGCTGCTGCAGCTCAGGGTTTGCCGTGGGTCAGGGGGCAGTGAGCAGTTCCATCTGCATGCTTGGGCAGCTTGGGAGCTCCAAATCATGGCTGGTTCAGGTAGAAAACTGGAGAGATGGAGGAACAACGTGAGAGGAGTCTCTAGGCTGTGTGTACTTGGGGTTTGTGACAGTCTAAAGGGACCAGACTGATTTCTCCTTAGGACAGAAGGGAGGGAGGTTGGTTGGTTAGCTTTGTACTGATTCCTCACAGGAGATGTAAAATCCAAGAACGAATGTACTGCAGGTACCTGTGGGGCAGGGTGGGGAGAAGATAAAGAACTTTTTTTCCCTTTTATGAGGCACCTCTAGCCTCCCCTAACTGCCGAGGAGAGGGCTGTTCAGGACAGCTGAATGCACAGGAATGAAGGATATTCCAAATAACAGGAATATCAGCCATGGTGTTTTCTGAAGATGTTCATGAACGTAGATCTCAGACATTTTCCTGCTGACAAGAACCACCCGAGTGGTTCTGGCTCCCAGTGCTTGTTGCAATGCAGAGCCCACCATGTCTGACACTTAATGCAACAGCGAGTCCTAAAGTTACCCTGTGACTCTCTGCCTATCCTTCCAAGTTCCTGAGCCAGCAGACCTCTCCAGGAGGACGCTGTTCCTAAGTGAGTACACGAAACCATGTGCTCTTCAACTTGCCCCTCCTGCCCCACGTCTCAATTTCACGCTCTGTACATGGAAATAACTTTGAGCTGGCTTACAGCGTGAGCACCTGTCAAGCTGACACTTGAGTAACATTTGAAATTCCCCTCACGATTAAAGTAGCAAGGTGTCCCTCCACCTGCTTTTGGAGTTGTGTCGGAATTGTCCCAACCCCACATCACGGGCCTCAAGGGAGGGTTTTCAGGTCTGCTGTCACTCTCTTACACATCACCATGCTGTTTTTCTTGTTGCACAGTGGTTTGAGCCTTCCCAGTTTGGGACTTGGTGGGCAATCCTGTCTACAAGCATGAACTTGGCTGGAGGCTTAGGCCCCATTGTCGCTGCTCTTGTGTCTATGAACTACGATTGGCGCAAGACTTTGTCCTTCTCTGGCTTCACCTGCATGGTTGTCTCTTTTGTTTGCCTTGTCCTGATTAAAAATGAGCCGTCGGATGTTGGGCTGCCCAACATTGATCAAGGAGCCAAGAAAGGGAAGAAAGGTGAGCACTTTGACTCGGATGCAAGCAGGCAGCTGCGGAAGGTGTTCTGTGTTCTGACACAGCTGCGCCGCTCTCAGCACACCGACACCCCCATCCTCCCCTTTCTGAAGTCCCAACGGCGCTAATGGGTTGATTTTGGTGATTGGAGGTGGAGATGGTCCCCAGTGATGTCGTGGGAAGGGGCTGTGTAGGGATTGCTGCTGTTAGCCCTGCCAGAGACACCCACGTGGTGCTGGAGCGCTCGGGGCTGGCTCTGCCCCTCTGTCTCGTGTTTTCCTGTGCTGCCAGCACGGCTCTTTTCTCAGAGCCTCGTGTGCTCAGGTTGTGAATGCAGTTCTGGTGGGGTGGCGGAGAGAGAAAAACAACAACAGCAGGGAGTGTTTTCTCAAGCCTGACCTCCTGCTCCTCGGCTTTGCCAGTTCTCCCCTCACCCCCCCTTAGGCTCTCTTGACCCGTGCCTCACGATGGACTCTGCTCGGTGTTTCTGTCGTAACCTAGGACATCTGGTTAGCAAATGTTTGTTCAGACCACTAAGTGTGGCGTTTCTCTGAGAGCAGAACATGTAGATGAGAGTTGCAACACAGGTTTTCAGGAGGATTTTAAAGGCCAGTGGAAACTCAGCCCGTGCTCCGTGCTGTCCCATACTGCCTATGCTGCCAGACTTGACCTCTTTGCATAAGAAAATAATACTGTTGGGAGAGCAAGTTTGGTAGGGTTCCTGGAGGACTGATGCAAATTCAAGGCAGCATCTGAGAGCATCTTTCTTTGGGTCTGTGTGGTGGCTTTCGCAGGCACACCTTAAAAACACTCCCAAAGAATCTAAAAGTAATGTTTCCAACAAGCTTCGTGAAGGGTTTGCTGGCAACTGCTACACACAGAATTACTGGGAGTAGAGTTTTGATTATTCTTTAAAAATCTTTAATGAATGTGGGGTAAAATGACAGAAGAGATTCTGAAATCACCAGAACAAGGGGGAGGCGCAGCCGTTCACATTTGGCAGCTGTGAATGCCTCCCTGTGGGGATGTTCTCACGCTTGGATCCTGCCTTGCAGAACTCTCTGTGGTCTGGCCTTTGGAAACACTCTTCCCAACCTTCCCACAGGTTCTTCCAGCGACAACAGCACCTTGACAGAGCTGCTGCTCTCGCCGTACCTTTGGGTGCTCTCCACAGGCTACCTGGTTGTTTTTGGAGTGAAAACATGCTGTACTGATTGGGGACAGCTCTTCCTGATCCAGGAGAGGGGACAGTCCATGCTTGTGGGTAAGATGCACAACTGCACGATGAAGCTCTGGGGCTGCAGTCTGGAAGGTGTAGCCCAGACTTTGCCTGGGTAGAGGCCCTTCCACCTGAGGGACTCGTTTGTCTGCCTCCTAATTGTCTGAAATAGGTTCTGAAATAACTCTGTGGTGCAGTTACTGCATGCAGCAAGCAGCCCAGGGCCAGGATTTTCTGGGATTGGCAGACAGGCGTTCCTGAGCAGGGATGGTCGTGTCCAGCACACGCTGTGGGCTTGGCCTGGAGCAGCTTCTCTGTCTTGAGCAAATCTGATGGGCCTTGCTTTGTTTGTGTTCTAGGCAGCTCCTACATGAGTGCCTTGGAGATCGGGGGCCTGGTGGGAAGCATTGCTGCTGGATACCTTTCTGACAGAGCAGTAGCAAAAGTAAGTCTGGGGCGTGCTGGGCAAGGAGCAGAGCTGCAATCTGAGCTGCTTCACTGCCATGCTCAGGCAGAAAAAGCAGCCCATGCTCAGCTCTGCCCCCTGCACAGCTGCCAAACACTCCACAGGGTGCTGGGGATTAGGTGTGCTGAAGGTAACAGTTGCAATATGCCTGTCAGATTTGATATGTTTGATTTGTTTGCTTTACCGTGGTCTCCAGATTTTTGTGTTGAAGGACTATTTGATGATAGCTGCCTTCTCTCTGGGGAAAAAACGCCAGGTTAAAATGCAGTGGTGGGACCTGGAGCCAGATTCAGGGTGGAAGTGGTCGATAGCTGAAGTTCATCAGCGAGAGCTTTTGTTTAGCACAGCTTTACTGTGTGCAGCCCTCAAACCGCACAGGAACGAGGTGTGGCACAGGCGTGCTGCTGATGGGCCAGCCACGTTTCTGATGGGCTGGGGATGGCATTAGTCACTCCAAATATCAAAAAGAAGTCCCTGACTTTCAGCTCTCCTTCCTTGTGCCCCAGGCAGGCCTGTCAAGCCACGGGAATCCTCGGCACGCGCTGCTGCTTTCCATGATGGCTGGGATGTGTGTGTCCATGTTCCTCTTTCGGATCACAGTCACAGGTGACTCTCCCAAGGTAATTCACGTGCAGCAGCTACAGAGACAGCCCTGAAAGGGGGAGGTTTGATGACGGGGAGCGTGAGCGTTTTCCTCGCCATTCCCAAGGGTTTCTTTCTTTTGCACTCTGGAGAAGCACTGGCCTAGCCTGGCTTGGGGTGTTCTTGCTGTCCTGTCTTGCAGGCTTTGCCTGAGATGTGACTTGCATCTGCTCTTATGATTGCTAAATAAATAAAACTTCTTTTCTCCTTTCATTTTTTTTTTTCTTCTTCAGGAAAACCACTTCTGGACTGTAGCTTTGCAACCTCTAGCTGATCTTACAGGCCTAAAAGAACACGAGGTTTCTGCTTGCTTTTTTTTCTTCCTCTGCCTGTTTCTTTCCATTGTCTGCCTTACTCCTTTCCTGAGAGGTTTCCTGAGAGGTTAGCACCTCAGAACTTAGAACCAGGGCATTGAGAAGAGATTACTGTAAGTTGGGTAAAAAAAAAATAATTTCATAGAATAATTTGAGTACACTAACTGACTTTTAAAAGTCTAACTCTGTAACTTTTAAGTTTTATCCAGAAGGTTCTGTATAAAGGTTCTGACTTCTGTTCATCAGGTAAAATACAGCCAGCTAAAGGGTCTGGTGGGTGAGATCAGGAAGAATGATTCTGCTCTGGCAGATGCATTCTTACTTAGTTTCTGGCAAGTGTTTTCCTAACTCCTTTCTGTTTCACATCTGGAAAATAAGATGGCACTTTCTTCCTCCTGGGCTCTTTGGTGTTTGCAGTTCTAAAAGCATGCTGTAATGTGGAGGTGCTGCTTATCCTTTGTTGTGCAAACAACAAGGTTGTTTCTTAGAGCATAAGCTAACACTGAAGCTCAGACTGCTGGGGTTTTTTGTGGTTTTTTTTGTTTGTTTCTCAGTTTAGTAACATTGAGGTTATCAGAAAGAGGTGTCTCACAATTGAATATGCTCTGATCAGGCCCAGGCATCGAAACTGAGAAAAGCTTTCCAGGATTTGTTTATGAAAGCAACCTGCTTGGCAGTTCTTTGCCATGATTTCATGGCTCACAGCCCGCTTCTCTTGGATGTTGTTTTTTGCCAATCAGCACAGGGTGTGCTCCGTGGTTTGGGGGGCACAACTGTGGGAGGGAGGAGAGCCTGTAAAAGAGAAATCCGAGGAGCAAGCACGGAGGGGTGGAGATGCAGCTGGGTTTGTGGGTGTGGGGTCTCTGAGGGTTGTGTCCAAAACTCCTCGGTGCTGTGTAGAGTCAGAGCCTCGCCAAGGGCCGCCGAGCGGCAGCCGTGCGACTCACACAGCCCATTTCTGATTTCAGCTCTGGATCCTGACTCTGGGAGCCGTGTTTGGCTTCTCCTCCTACGGGCCCATTGCCCTGTTCGGGGTCATAGCCAACGAAAGCGCCCCTGCCAACCTGTGCGGCACCTCCCACGCCATAGTGGCGCTCATGGCCAACGGTGAGTGACACCCGTGTCCCCAAAACCCGAACAGAACCCGCGCACGCTCTCGGTGAAGCGTGCTCTAGCCCCTGGGTGCCGAGCTGCTCCTCATGGCAAGGCACCTAAGGAGAGACAAAATGGGGCTGGAAGCCTCAGGGATGCTTTCCTGCTGTGCCCGGCAGGTTTTGTGTTGTGCTCCAAGTTCAGAGCGGGCCTGAGGAATCGTCACGTACTCAAAAGCAGGCGTTGGTAGGTCCTGTGGGCACGTGCAAGTGTTGTTAGCTGTTTGTTTTTCGTTCCAGTTGGGGGTTTCCTGGCTGGACTGCCTTTCAGTACAATTGCCAAGCACTACAGCTGGGCCACAGCCTTCTGGGTAGCTGAAGTCACCTGTATAGCTTGCACAGTGGCTTTCTTCTTCCTCCGAAACATCCGCACCAAGATGGGCCGGCTTTCCAAGAAGGCTGACTGAGGATGAGCTGCTTCGTGGAAAGGATGTTCCCACGCTGACGTTTCTGTTTAACTGGCCTAGGAGTGAGTTTACCTATTGCTGCAGTACTAGATAAAAATGTCTCAACTTCTCATCCACTGTCAGGTGGCAGAGAGCACAAGGTTCCTGCTACTGATCACTTTTTCCCCTCGAGATGTGATAATTCACCTAGTTTACATGTGTAATTATTTGACTGTACCTCTCCCTCACAGCACTGTTAGTGAAGCTGTTTAGAAAAGCTCCTTCTGAGGGAACTGCTCCTGCCTGGCGCGCTGTCTGCGTGCAGTGTTCGTGATTTGCAAGGGAAGCAGCTCATAGGCAGAGCTCTGCAAATCGGCCAGGAAAACTCCCAGCAGCAGGAATTGAAACAGCAGCCACCACCCACCCATTAATTTCTGCAGGTGGGTTTCATGATAACCCACATTTCTAGAATTCGCTTGTGTATTTTCAGTACAAGGTGTGAGGACTGGGATGGTTTGGTCAGGAGTTCCTCATGGCTTCCTCTGAGCCAGCCTTAGTGGAGCCATCACTGACAGCCTCAGGAGTCAGGCCCAGCACCCTGAAATAAGTACACTCAGGTATTTAACCAGGAATTTGTTGAATATTCTTGTTTTTCCCCAAAAGGATTTACTGTTTTAGGATTCTGAAAGAGGCAATTTCAACTTGTAAAGAACCTGCATGCAGGTACTTCACTGAGTACTTCGGTTGCAAGAATAGTTAGCTAGCCTTAATTTAAAAAATGAAAGAGAATTATATTTTGTACTTAATTAAATGATCTTCTTCTGTATGTGAAATAAAAATGGAGCAGTGTCACAAGGGCCCCAGTCGTCTTACTGAGAGTGGTGCAAGCAAAACCACCCAAACCCACGGATCCTCTCGATAGGGCACAAATGTTCCCAGCAACAGAAAGCAAACAGCCATTGGCCTCACGAGTAAATACTTATTACATCTACACAGAAACCTTCTGCAAGACTGTAAGTCAGAGCTGTACAGGAGAAACACGCATGTCCATTTATGACAGGAACGAAAAGCACTGACTGTGGTCAGGTCTCAGACCTGCACCTCCCTCTACCCAAATGCAGCAGAGCTGCAACAGCAAAATAAGGCCCTGTGGCCCAGTGTAAACAGTGCCAAGAACCTGTTGAAGGTACGTTCTGCACCACAGCAGATAAACTGGTATCGTGGGAGACGTGTTCTGGGGATATGCAGTCTCTGCTGTGGAGAGGGGAGTTGTGAGAGAGGCCAGCCCAGGAGTTTTTCAGACGAATGACTCTGTGCAACAGGCAAGGCTTTCTCTACGATCCAGGTCCAAAGGGTCCGGCTTTCTCTGCCACCTCCAGAGCAAGCTTCAAGTTCTGATCAAACAGCTCGCACCTGAAACGGTCAGAGAAGCAAAAGGGATGACTTTACCTATGGAAGTGAGCTAACAAAGGATCTCCACAGCCTTCGGCTCTGCATATATTGGGGAGAGATTCAGGAAGTTTGACACAGCAACGTGACTGCTGTCGAGGTCTGACAGCAGTCTTGGTGCTTAGTTAAGATTAAAGTTTCTTGCCTAGGCCTGAATATAAGGTAGGACAACGGGGTTTGTGCCCAGGAAGTGCAGCTCCCACTTCTTCAGCAGAGCCAGCACTGGAGAGCTCAGGTCTGCATCCTCTCTGCAGCAGTGTGCTTCACCTTCCCTCAGCCTTAAGCTTTGTTACCTAAGGACTGTCTAGAGTAGCGTTTGCTACTCTGTAGGCAGAAAGCAATGAGGGATTGCAGCCAGGTTACTAAAAGTGGGCTTTTCCTTACCTTATTGGCATCTCCAGGGAGTAGAAAGGATTCTTCAGAGCGAAGTCTGAGTAAATCTCATAGATTTTGCGGAGGAGAGCGTCTATCCCCGTCTGCCTTGGGTCAGCAAGAACCATGAATTTGATCCCTGGAGCCATAACGGCAGGAGCATAAGGAAGGGCAAGCACAGCGACAGCCCTGAGGCAGCAGAGCAGGGCCGGGTGCCCAAGGCCCCGCCGTACCTGTCAGTGTCTGGAAGCAGTGCAGCTTGAACGTGTCGGTCTCCAGCATCTCGATCCCGGAGCTCCCAACTTCAGGTGACAGCTGTGACCCGATGGCGAACAGCCTGTGGGGACAGGCCCCTCAGCGCCCCTGGCCACCCCTGCCCGTGCCACCCGCGGCCCCTCACGGCCCCGTCCGACTCACGAGTGGAACATGGAGGCCAGCATGAGCTTCTCGTTGGAGGAGAGGCGGTGGCGGCCGAAGCGGATGGACACGGGGTAGTTGGCGGGGTTGGCCAGGAACTCCAGCACGTCCTTCCCGTCCGCCGTGAAGCGGCCGTTGACCTCGGCGCCGTTGATGGCGAGCACGGCGTGACCCACTGCGGGGACAGGCCCGGTCGGTGTCACTCACACCCTCAGCGAGCCCGGCCCGGCCCGGCCCGGCCCGGCCCTTCCCGCCCGCCGCACCGCGGATGCCGTCCCGCTGCCCGAAGGCGACGACGACGCGTTCGTCGTGAGGGCGCAGGACGAGATCGAGCGGATAGCTGAACGTCTTCTCGGTGTCGGTGCGGGGCGTGTAGTGGTCCAGCTGGTAGATGAGGCCGCCAGCCTTGTTGACCACGTAGACGCTGAAGATCGCCATGGCGCGGCGCCCCGGCAGCGCCTCCGCCCCGGCAGTGACGCCGCGGCCCC
>VWZN01004051.1:58014-106800 GCA_013396955.1 Regulus satrapa
GCGGATGAGCTGTCAGTCCCCCCGCTTGCCTCGGACGTCGCTCCTGGTCCGCGGGACCCTTCCCGATTCGCTCTCGCGTCTCCGGGACCGCTCTTCCCAGGGCCTTGTCACCCGCTGCTGCGGCCGCAGGCGATTCCTCGAGGACAAAAGTGCCTCGACCGGGGCTTTTCTCTAGGTGCGAAGAACTTGTTCGGGTTGCGTGTGGTTTTACCGGAGCTGGTCTGGATTTTGCAAGACGTTATGGTGCTGTTGAAGCCCCGAGGAAGATGGGAACTCGCCACGTTTCACGTGCGGTTTAAACAAACACTCCTGTCAGGGCCCATCCTAACTGTCAGGGGAGACCTCTCACCTCTGCCTGCGGTGTTCTACTCGCTAGGCTTCGGTTCCCCGGTGAGATAAATCAGGCATGTGGTCAGCTTGGAAGAAAAATGAGAGAAACACCACACGTACGTACGGATTTTCCTTGCACACAGAAAGGAAGCAGACCTCCCCTGCATTGTATTAGGGATGTGCCTTTAGCAGGTGGTGAACTTGTTCCAGCTTCTCTCTGCTAGCAACCACTTGCTGGAATAGAAATGCGAGAAGGATGCATATCTGAACACATAAGTAATGCTACATGACAGGGCAGGCTGTCGTGTTGTTGTGTGTGGCCGCGTCTGCACGCCTCGGGGGCAGCTCCCTCTGACAGGGTGTCAGGCTGCGGCACCCTACGGTTGTGTCCTGCCTCCGCCAGGCAAAGGCCGTGTGGCAGAGGACAACCAACGCTCCTTAATTACCCTGCTGAAATGCAGTTTGATGCCAGGCGTGCGGTAATGACGCGCAGCTCCCTCCGTCTCTCGGTCACATACAGGGGTTGTGTATGGGCCTTGCTTCGCTGCTTTGGTGGCAGGAGGGATAAGAAACCAGTGAGTCATCGAGGAAGTGATTTGCCCAAGGTCACTTGGCAGGGCTGTGTTGGTGCTGAATCAAGACCTCCTTTGACTCTGGTGCCTGTGATAATGCTGGCTGCCACCACACGTGGGTATGTAACACACACCCAAGGCTGGTGCTAGTGCAGCAAGGGCCAGGTCGATGTTGCTGCCTGATTCTCCTTGCTGGAAAGATCAGAGTACGAGTGTGCTGTCTCTACACCAGCTGTCTGCTCCATTGGGACTCACCGTAACCTCAGTGCTGAAGAACCTTTTTGTTTGTTTTTTAACGTGTGTGTTGCCATTTTACCTGAGCAGGTGGTGGGATTGGTTGCTCTTTACCACCCTGACCTGCATCTTCATTACCTAGAAAATCCATTTCGTGGCGTTTTCTGAGGTGCAGCGTTGTATGTATCACCGTGTCTCCCTCCCCCTTAAAGTCCATTTCCTCTTTCCAGATCCGTGCCACCGGAAAGAAATAAACAGGCAGCAGCTAAAGGAAAGCCTGCTTAGAAACTAGAAACCACAGTCGTCGTTCAGTTGAACAAAGTAAAATAGTGCTGGTTTGTACTTTTAAGCCCTTTTGCATTTCACTGTGCTGCTGTTGGAAGGTGGCTCTCCGGCCACTGTGTGACAGAGGGGACAGACAGCTGCGTGAAGCAACTGGGCCATCACAAAGCTGGCTCCAGCAAGCTCTCCGGGCTGTGCTGCTCCAGGGCAGCTGCCAAGGATGTGCTGGAGTTGCACTTTAGTTCCAGGCTAACTCCAGCCCACACTGTGGACTTTGCTCATACTGGCCCGGAGTTTCTGAGGTCTGAGCTCAACTCAGCCTTTGACTTTTCTGTCAAGTTGTCAACCCAGCTGGCATCGTGTCCTCCATACTTTGCTCTTTTGAGGAGGGAAAAAACTTTTGCTTTTTCTTCTGTGCCCTGCTGTTCGCTGCTGCTGAACGCTGTGACTGCTTTCCCTTCTGTCAGCGCTTGCTGTGTGAGGGGTGTGGAAAGGAGGGGTAGCTGGAGGGGAGGCTCTTGGTTCCCTCTCTGGGGAGCAGTAGCCGTGTCCCGACCTGTGGCTGTTCCTTACTGCAAGAGGTGTTGCTCTTTGTTACTCTTCAGCTGGTTTCAGGGTCCCAGGATGGGTCCTGGGATTGTTTTCTGTCTCTTTCAGCCCTGTACAGTGTCCAGTTCAGAACTGGCACCAGAACAGCCCTTGCTTCTTTACCCTGTCCGAGGTGATTGCATCAGGCTTTGGTGCTGTAGGAGGGAAAGTTCTTAGCGGTCAAAGCACTTGAGGATGTGTCTGCGCTCCTTGGATGTCCAGATGTGCTGCTGTGATGGGTTTTTATCTGCTCAGGTCTAGTCATTTCCTGGAGATGGCACAGGCTGGCTTCCAGCACTTAATTCCTTAGGGCTCCATCCAGTTTTAAATACCCTACCCAACAGATCTCTCAGGCGGGTTTCTTCTGGGAGTTTGCTGTTCCTGTCTGAGAACGCCTGAGCAGTCTGTTCCACCTGGGAGCCTGCTCCCGAGCTTCTGTTGTGCCTCCTCGGAGCGATGTCCGCTGCCCCCAGCAGCCTTAGCCAGGCAGGGGCCCGGAGCTGCCTCTGAAAATGGCATTTTCCTCGTGCTGCTGCTCTTTTGGCTGAGACCCAGCAGTGTGCCCTGGACAAGGGGGGTGAGAGAGGGGGCACATAGGAGACTTGTGCTGTGTTTGACTACTTTTTTAACAGGAAACGTGGTGGATAGATGCATGGATATATGATACAGTGCAGGGTAGAGATATCATAGCGATATGATGTACAGATGCAGCAATATTTTGTCAGTGTTATTTAAGCTGTATCAGCAAAGTGCAAGGAGGATTGCCAGCATGACTCCTCTGGAAAATCAAAATCTAATGCAGGTCAGGACTTGGTGTCAGTCAGCTCTCCTTTCCTCCCAGGAAGATGTTGACTGGCAAATGCATTTTCTGCTGATCTCATGTGTGGTCCTGTTTCCAGAGCGTGGCGGGAGCTGTGAATTCTGACTTTACGTAGTTGATCTCCATGAGATTTAGTTACTTACCCTATGAGGTTTGTCCTAGGAGCTGAAGCTGTGGGAAAATACACCTGTGTTGGAGCAAGGGGTCTAGGAAGTATTGTGGCTGCTTTGTTTCTCAGGTGTGCATCTTCAGCAGCTCAGTGCGGTGCAGATTATGAGGACGGCCACAGTGAGATCCCTCCGTTCTTCTCGGTTTCTTTTTGAAGTTGTGTGCTGATTTCCAGTGGTCCAGTCTTTGCTGCTTTGGTTTGGCTTCCTTTCTTCATCACCTCTGGTAGCCCCGCGTGGAAGGTGCCCAGGAACTGTTTCTGGGGATTTATGGGCACGGTTTCTCTTGCTGTGTTTTGCACTTCATCAGCCTCTCCTGGGGAGGCAGCACCAGCCAAACCACATGGCACGGACGAGAGGCACCGCTCCTCCTCCTGTGCCGCCTGCTGCAGGTCATTGCTTAGCACCGGGCTGGGAACAGGGAACTGGTTTTGTTTTCTTCCTCCCTGATCTTCTCTGAAACTCGAAGGTGGAGAGGGTGGCGGATTTTGTTCTAATTGGGACCAGTTCACAAAGACATTTGCAGTTGCTACAGAATTATCCTCAGCGGGAGGTGGTGTAGGGGAAGCAGTTAGTGTCACCGGCGCTCGCTTCTGATTTAAGAGAAAGCCACGCTCTGGAGAGGCAGCTCGTCTGGAATCCTGCTCGCTCCCTGCATCCCTGGCCAGCAGATCAGCCCTGGCCGGTCCCAGGGCAGCCTTTGGAGGGGCAGGAGGGCAGAGCGTGGCTTTGTCAGCCTGGCTGAGGGCTGAACCAAGCCTTGGCCATGGGCGCGCTGCTGCTGAGCAAGGACTGCTCCGAGCGCTGCTTGCTTGGGCCCGGACCTGCTGCCCCTCTTCCAGGGCCTGGGAAGGGCCATCTCAGACACCACGACTCTGAAATAAACAGGGTTGCCTTGATGCCAGCTACAAACCTGCGCTGCAGAAACCAGCGTGAGGATAATGGGCTGCAGAGCCCCGAAGAGAGAGCTGGGAAGCTGCTGTGCTCTCG
This sequence comes from Regulus satrapa, assembly GCA_013396955.1. Classification (NCBI taxonomy): domain Eukaryota; kingdom Metazoa; phylum Chordata; class Aves; order Passeriformes; family Regulidae; genus Regulus; species Regulus satrapa. The sequence goes on from VWZN01004051.1 coordinate 61,998, forward strand.
CTGAGTGTGTGGCCGTGCACAGTACAACGAAGCCTGCTTCCCGCTTTGTGCTCTGCTTCTCTGGCAGTTACTGGTGTCCGGCTGCAGGTGGCTTCCCTGAATCCTGGTGTCCTTGCTGAGTTCTCAGATGGGTGCAGCCAGCCCCTTTTCCACTGCCTGTGATGGGAGAGCCTTCACCTGGTGTCACCCTGCTGCATCTTTCCGGGCAGCTCCAGGCAGAGGAACGTGCAAGGCATCTTTGGGAGACAGGACTTCCTCAATGTGAGCGGCTTCAGCTGGAGCCACTAGAGAAAACAGCACTTGGATGTTGGGTTTTTCTTCCCCCAAAGAGGTGGAGCTGTGTTTGGGTGTTGGGTTTTTCATGGCTCTGCATGCCTGGGATCCCAGCTGGGATGGGGAGCCTTTCTGCTGCTGGGGCAGTAGCCTCAAGATGGCTTTGGGACTGCATGGTGCCCAGAGGTGGGGCGTCGCCCCGCTTGGTGATGAGTGCTGCTGGAGCCAAGTCCCGGGCCCTAAGCCAGGTTTGTGAGCCATGCCAGAGAGGGCGAGACTTGGAAGGCAAAGCAGAGCTCCTCCTGAGCGAGAGATGGACTGAAATACTGAGCGAAACCACAGAGTGCTCCTTGTTCCTGCCTATGCCTACTTGTCTTCTTTCTTCCCAAAGTATGTGGGAGGCCGCAGGATGGATCTGCTAGGGAGCAGGAGGGCTGTGCTTCTCAGGCACGTCTGCGCCATTTTGCCTCTTCGGGGTGCTGGTTGAGTTGGTTTTTTGCAGTTCTATTTTGCTGTGGGGTTTTTTTTTTCCCTTTTAACCCTGCCTCTGCTCTTGCTGGAATCTTCCCCATCCTTGCTGCTACCGGCTTGACAGCCGCCTCCTTGCGAGGTGTGCTGGCCGGAGCAATGCCGTGTTCCTTTGCACTGCTCTTTTTGTTACAGGCGATAGCAGCAGCTTTAAGTGTCCTTGCTCAGCTCCTGTGGCCAAGCAGAGGAACGGGCCGGGCTGTGGTTTGTGTAGAAGGTGCTCTGTGGTACTGACTGTTTACAGACTCTGCTTGTCCAAATGTAATCCCAGGAAACGCCGGGCTCTGCTGGGGTTTGTGCAGGGGTGGCTCCTGCGTGCTGGGTGTCTTGGCTGCAGCATGGCCTGTCACAGGACAGAAGAGGTTTTAAGCACTCTGCAGAAGCAGGGGCTTGCTTTTTTTTAACCTCCAAAACAGAGGCTGGCAGGAAAAATGAAAGGAAGTGACTTAACCAAAGACAGGAAGGGAATATGTGACAGAGCTAGGGACAGAAGCCAGGATTCCCAGTTCCTGTTCATCATTCCTGCTCTGCTGCTTTCTGGGTCTCAGCATCCTATTCAAGGCGTAAGCAGGGCTTTCTATTCCTCTGAGAAGATGGAAGTCAGGAGCTGCTCTCTTGAAGCATCTTCAGTGCTCTGTGTGTGTTTGGGTTTTCCAGCAGTGTTTTCCCAGCTGAAGTTAAACTGCTATGACTGGTGTGATTACAATGGAGCTGCAAACTGTGTCCTTGACTACCAAGTGGAGCTTCTGGTACTACAAGGAGCGCTGTGCTCCTTGTCCAGTGTTCACCCTGCAAAGAAATGCTGCTCTCCAAGAATGCTGTGCCTTTGTTTGGAGGGCCATACCCAAATTTCTTCCAAGGGTTTATGCTAGGAGTCCTTTTTCTCTCTGCTTGCAGTGTATCCCCTGCTGAAGTTTGCTTCATGAGTGGTCTTCCTTGACTTGCCACCCAAGGCACGGTACCTGTCTGATCAGCTCTGCATCAGCTCTCTGGTTCTGCAGGCAGGGACTCTGAAGCATTGCAGTCTTCCTGGTAGAAAGCAAAATCTTAATATGCTCTTTATAGAGAAGAAAGATCCTGCTAAATATCTGCGTGTCAATGAGCAGCTGGACTCTCCTTCAGATGGGCAGGGGCTCCAGCAGTGGGTACAATGATGGTTGCTTTGTTCTCTTGCCGTGCTGGCTTCTGCAAAGGCTGCAGCTGGGAAAGGATGCTGGCTTATAAAAAGGTGGCTTATAAAAGGCAAGGGTACCAACAACCCACACGGCTCAGGGTGGGGAGGAACTGGATGGGAAGCTCTGAAAGGGAGTAGCTGAGCAGAAGGGCTGCATCTCTGGTCAACTCTTCTCAACATCAAGCTGGCCAAGGCTGTGGAAACCCCTGCAGCAGTGGAGCTTTCACCACTTCCTTGGCAGGATTTATTCCAGCACTGATCTGTAGCAGAGGATTGGGCCAGACAGGGCCTGAACGGAGCAGGTCTGGCCACAGGCGAGCCTCAAGCGGGGCAGTTCGGCTGGGCTGAAAGCTGCCTGTGTCCTGCCTCTGTGCAGCCTTGTTTGAACTTTCCTCTGGCAAGGAGCAAAAGGAACCGGGGAGACCTAGGGCTAGTCCAAGCGAGTTTCCTTTGCTCTGTCCGCCCCCAGATGTAACGGGGGGGGCGATAGCAGCAGCTCCAGACCGTCCTCCCAGAGCAGAGCACTTTGTGGGGGGCTTTGGTCATGACAGCGCTTCTGAGCAAATGTTTCTTTCCCTCTGGTGTTCCCTTGCCTCTCGGGCAGGGAGGGGGAAGTGAAACTGTGGTTCAGACCGAGTCCTGTGGATGGCAAGAAAATTGCTGAGTAGCTGGTTTCCAGGTTGCCGAGCTTCTAGCCAGGGCCCGCTGTGGCTGCCAGAAGCAACAGGCTTGGAATTTCCTCCGCCTGGTGCCAGCTTCACTCGGGCTGGCCGCAGCACCTCTGCTGGGGCCGGAGCTCCGCTTCAGCTCTGCAGTTGGGGCGCTCCTCGAGCAGGGCTTACGCTGAAGCTGGAGCTGCCCCCCTCATTCTCACAGCCTGGTTTCTATTTTCTTTTCCAGAGTCCAAGATGTTTTGAATTATGCAGCCTGCGCCTCCCGCGGGGCTCCTTGAGCAGCCGCCTAACGAGCTGAGCTCCTGACAAACTTTGCTCTGGCTTTAGCTACGCTTGGAAAATTTTTACAGCCTTTTCAGAAAAAGGAAATGCCAGGAAAGGCCTGTCTCTTCTTACTTTTATGAGGGGGTCCCAGTTGAGAGAGGGCGAGATGAGTTTGGAAAAGAAGATGGGAAGGGTTTTGGACATGCAGAGTGGGTGGACTCGGGGCATCTTCCTGCGCTGGGCACGGGGGGCGAGACCTGCAGGGCACCCAGACACGGGGAGGGGCGAGTCCTTCGCTGCAGGGAGGTGATGGTTGTGCCTTCCCTCCGGCTGCCAGCGTAGCCACCGGCTGTTTAATCTTTGCTAATGATGCTTTTTCTGGATGGCAGTGGCTTTTATTTCTGCTGTGGTCGCAGGCCGTGTGGACGTGCTGCGTGTTGGTGCCCCCGAGGCTCAGGGGAAGGACTGCCACCAGGTGCTGAGCTGGTTTCCTTATCAGGGGACAGCACGGTGCCCAGGCAGGGTACTGTGGGCATAGAGCAAAGAATGCAGGTGCTGCCAGCACTGTGTTTGACTCAAGAGGGGTAGTCTGGTGTAATTCCCACCTTTGGATGAGAAGCCACGTTACGGAAAGAGAAACTGGGACCCAAAATAAATGGTGACTTACCTGCCTGCCCTTTGTAAGATGGTGCTGAGGGGGGAGCAAGGAGCCCTCTGTTTTGGATACACTCCCCTTTGGTGAGGTGCTGAAAGTCTGCCCTTGTATTTGTCTGACTTCCTTCAGGAGAGCCCACCAGTGATGTCATGGGTCTCCCAACAAGTACTTCTGTCTGGAGAGGCACTCGGGGTTCCAGGCTGGTCCTTGCTTGTCCTCCCAGGGTTCCAGGTGCCTTTCTGATGGTGAAAAGGCATCTCTGGAGACTGAGATGGGGGTTTTGGTTGGAGCCTGTACAAACGCAGCAGCCCGGGGAGTTGTGGGACTTCTGCAGTGGGAGGGTTCGGGGTTCTGTGCGATCCCTCAGCTGCTGCCAGTCGTGGATGAGCGTCAGACACGGGCAGTGATGGCTCTGGGTGGAGGGAGCCACACTGGTCCTGCTTTGAGGGCATTGCCTGTTACATTTGCCAGGACAGCTTTTTGATTTGGCAGCCTGTGCAGGCCTGGTAGCCCCAAGACTGGCATGCAGGCACCAGAATTGTGCCCTACTCTCCCTGATTTCATTGCTCTACCATCCCCTCCCTTCTGCTGTTTTGGGCAGGAGAAAAAACCACCTCCTCATGGCTGTGTCCCCTCCTCCAGCTGAGAAATGAGTGATATATCCCCTCTCCTTTCTCGGAGCTCGTGTGCAGAAGCTGAGATAACATTTGACAGGAGAGGCCAAGCACCTTCACTCTGCTCCTGGGAAATATGAGAGTGGCCCTCCTGTTGGCTTCTTGCAGTGATGAACTTCTCTCTCCCAGCTCGTTCTCAGAGCTCAAAACGTGTGGGAAGCTGCTGGGGAGACTATTGAACAAATAGTTAAGTACTTTGTTATTTATTTCTCTGATCCCATCTGCATATATATGGTTTAGAATGGCTGAAGTGGATGGTTTTTGTACTCTTTAATTAGTTGCCTAGTTTTCAGTGGGGAATCCTGTTTCATGTGAACTTGACACTAGGAAAGAAAAGACCAAGTCTTGCTTGTCCTCTTTGCTGTTAGAACAGTACAAATCCAAAGGAGGCACAAAGAAGTCCAGGGGCTGTGCTTCAGTCTGTGCCACCTCTCCTTCCAAAATATTTCCACAGGTCAGAGGTTCGGTAACGATCTGCCTAGGCTGCCCACCTCCACTGGAGAATTCAATCTGAGAATGAGAGCTCCTCATTCTCTTAAAAGAAAAAAAAAAAAAAGAAAAGAGAGAAAAATAAAGCGGATAAAAGCCTTTCCAAAACCCAGACCTGTTTTTGCTCTTTAAAAGTCAGTTTCATGAGTTGAAATTGTAAACATCTTGTTGATACAAGACCAGTTACTTTCCCTAAAGCAGAGCTTCAGCAAAGAAGTGTCCAGCCATTTCCAAAGATTTTAATATAATTTTTGCCCTGATGTGTTATTTTTCCTTCTGCTCGTGTGGTCAGGACCTTACCTGTAAGCAATTGCTTCTCACCCCACCTTGTGATTTCAGAATATTTGGAGATTCAACTACTGGTAGCACCTGCTCATAATTTGGTTTATTCTGCTTTTTAATCAAAAATAATTTCACAAAGTCCTGGTCTGATTCAAATTTCTTCCTTATATTAGTAGGGTTTAGACTTGCTTTTTTTCCCCACCATAGTTGGAGGGCCCTGGCATTTTTCTAATGCTGTTGCAATAATAGGCTGCCATTGAGAAGTCTCTTCCCCAGAATTCCCAGGAGCAGCCGACAGGCCCTTGGAAGGGCCCATAAAGGTCCACAGTGGGTTTAACACCAGTGAAACAGACTACCCTGGGATTTCTGTTTCTGAGGCCGGTGCTGGCAGTGCCATTTTCTGAGCTCTTTCACTGGGAAGGGATGATGTTGACATTGCTCAGGGCTGCTGATTCCTGTCTGGGTGATGACGTTTGTATTCATCTCACTGCAACCAGATGGAGAAGTTAATTGTTTTGCCCAGCCTCTGGTTGAAACAAGACTGCAGAAGAGAGTAACTGTGGCTGGTGGTTAGTTAGTTGGAAGGGGACAAAGAAGAGGTGAGCGATGTTTGGGCATCGTCCTTCCTCCAAGATCTGGTCCTGAGCATATTGGGCGTCTGCTCTTTTCCCTGTTTGACCTGTGGCTGTTTCTGTCTCTGGGTGGTCCAGTGGCCGGGGCCGTGGTGGCCGTTTGCAGTTTCTGGAAATGCTACCAAGTGTCAGACTCCATCTCGGTGTGCTACAGGAAGAACCCAAGATTTGATCGGAGCAAGCCTGTGGATGGTATTGCTTAATGAGCCGAAGATACTCCTTGGGGTGAAGGCAGTTCCTCGCAGTCTGAAACGGGCAGATGCCAATTTTTCTGGGGGTCGTCAGATCCCGTTGAACAGTCTGGGCAGCAATTGAATGAGAGTCTTGTAGTCACCGGGGATGGTCAGGATCCTCTCTGATGATAGCATGGTTTGCCTGGGGGCCTCGGGGGGTCCCAGAGCCGAGGGATCAATTTTCTAAGGTGCTGCTTCCCATCAGTGAATGCCTTGTCAGACTGGAGCTGCTTGGCTGACCACGTCCCGGGTTCGGGACAGAGCCCATGGGAGAGGGGGAGTTGCAAAGTAGCTTCTGGTTGTAGAGCTCCTCTGGTTAGCCTCACTGCTGTGGGATGGGGAGAAAGCCAACCTCCCCTGCCCAGAGACAGGAAATGAAAACCACGTGGGCTGACTTGGAGCCCCACTGGCAAGTAATGCTCGCACAAAAGCGGCTGGGCTGAGATTGGGCTCCCTGGCCGACTGCCGCGGCGCTGGTGGCCTTGTTCGGTGTCCTCCGTTTGCAAAGAGAGGGAGGGCAAAAGGGGTTGCAGTGCTCAAAGGGGGAGGCTGCACTCAGAACTGGTCTCTCTCTCTTCCTCCCTCGGCCGTGCAGCCCCGCTCAGGCTGGTCTGGGCTCTCACTGTCCGGCTGGTGCCCGTGCCAGGGCTTCAGGCAGCTCAGGGGCGCTGCCTCCGCCCAGCCTCCCGTAGGCAGACTTGGCCCCAGCACAGCAGCTGTGGGTTTGCAGCTGCCACTTGCTTCCAGGACAAGAGGGGTCTTGCAGTTTTCATGACAGGGGTTTTTCCTCCTGCGTTTGAGGTCTCTCAGCAGTGAGAGACCCCAGCTGAGGTGCCTGGACTCCCGTCACTGAAGTAGCGGAGGGAAAAGCAGCATAAGCTCTCTGGGCGCACCCTGTCGCGCGCGTCCTGTTCCATGCCAGTGCAGCAGCAGTGACACCAGCCGCCGCCTTCCTCCCCTCACCGGGCTGCAGTGCTGCAGGCACCCTGCAAACGCTGTCTGCGGACATCTGCTGCCTCCTCCCCCACTGCCTCCTGGCAAGCGGCGGCGGCTTCCCAGCAAACAGCCTGCTCTCCGCATCACCCCCCGCACGGCCAGCCAGAGCTCCCTTCTGCTCTTACAGACACCTTCGCGGGACCTCGAAATGGTGGCTTCCCCAGAGCTGGCTCGCCTCCAAGCAGCCTTCTGCTTCACAAGACCATGGCTGAAAAAAAAATCAGGGTGCCTGATGGAAGAGAAAGTCTTATTAAAGGTGATGCATACCGGGTTCTGGCTTATGATTCAAACAGGCAGCCCTCTCTTTGGCAGGGCTCCAGACGGCGCCTGGGGCCTGAGGCAGGCACGGAGTCTGGGGCAAAAAGCTTGGAGCCGTTTGACTGGAGCAGATGTGGTTTTAGGTCAGCTGTGAACTGCAGCCCTGGTGCCAGAGCTGGATGCTTTGGGCCGGTGTCTGGCTTGAGTATGTCACGTGCAGCAAAGGGAGGAAAAGTTCACTCTTGCAGGTATTCGTGCAGCCCCTTCCAGGAGGACGGGAGCTTTTGTTTCTTTCTGCTCTGGCCAAGTAGTGGGATGATGTGCTCCTTGTAGGTGGATGGCCACAGGGTTTCTGTCTCCTGAGAGTAACCTCCAGGCTTGATGGTTCTGCCATCTTGGTAGTAGGAAGCACCTGGCAAAGTGATATTTTTGTGGGGTCAGTCAGTGCTGCTGCATCAGGTGCATCTAATGGATTGGTGTTTGGCACCAGAAGATGTGGCAGTAACCTAAGAGAGCTTTGCCCCGAGCCCAGGCAGTCCCCTAAGCCACAGCTGTCAAGATGCCCCGGCTGCATCTTGTTTGCTTCTAGCCCCAGGACTTCTCTGGAGAGCAGAGCTGGGGGGATGGAGCAGAAGGATTTAATGAAGTGAGCATGAGAGGTGTAGCAAACTCCTTTCTCCTGAAACCAGTGAAGCAGTAGCTGGGACCATGAAGGCAATGCCTGTCTGTGATCTCAGGGCATGCCCAGAAGGAGGGCTACAGTGTGTGGATTAGTCAGAAGGGATGGTAGAGGACAAAAGAGGATTCTGCAGCTCTCACTGTAAAGGCAGTTGTGGAAGAAGGAGCTGGAGGGATTGCAGACGGGACACGAAAACAGGAGCTTGGAAAGACAGGATAAACAAAGCCAGTAGGGAAATTTGCCATTTTGTACCTGGATCAGAAAGATGTGAGCACAATTTGAACTGATTGAGACAAGAAGGCACAATTCTATGTTTGGGGGGAGAAGAGATCATCATCTTCATGTGACCATCTCTGTGGTGGAGGAGTGCAGAGGCACAGCTCGGGGCGATGTGTAGAAGTGTTGCTCAGCACACGGTTGGCAGTAGGTTCTGGCCTCTCTTTGCTTAGTAAGACTGTGGCCTGTGTGCTGCAGGAAGCCATGCTCTTATCTGCACAGGTGATCCAGAGCTGCTGCAACTCGGGGGTGACACAGCAAAGCCATGCTTCCCCCAGCCATTTCGACCCTGTCCCAGAGCCTAGGAGGAGATGGCTGAGGAGGGCTCTGGCAGGCAGCCTTTAAAGCCCCACTGAGGAACAGGGGTGTCAGCAGCAACAGGAGGCAAGCACTGGTAGGTTCTGGTGTTTACCCGATGCTGAGGGGAAGCAGAAGGTGCCATGTGGAAGCCAATTGTTGCCTCCCCCAGGAGATCAGTGAGAGAGTGCAGGGGAAGGCAGCTGGGCACCACGTTGTCCTGAGAAGAAAGAGGGAGCAGCCGGGCCCAGGAGACTGATGAGGAGGAGATCCTTCCTTTGAGCGGGGAAGGAGTGCGAGAGCCCGGCAAGATCGCGGCCTCGGGAGCACTGTCTCCTGTGAGTGCCTCGGTTAGTGCCTCTGGTTGTGACTTTGTGCCCAAAAGCTTCCCAGAGGGAAGTGGCTTCCCAGAGGGCTCAAGGAGAGCAGAACCCGGCTCTTTTCCCCTTCGCTGGTGGTGCTGGGTGCATTCCTGTGAGTTACAATTCCCTCCGTGCCAAGGCTGGTGCGAGACTTCACTCCAAGTGCTTGGCTGTCGCTCCTCTGGGCTCTTCTTTTCCTCTGCAAGGAGTCCAACTCCTGGATGGGACCTGCAAGCAGGACTGTGTCACTAGTGGGGCAGGAGCAGGCTGAGCCAGCACACGGGCCCTGGGTGACACTGAAGCACCGGCTGGCCCTTTACCAGTGGCCTCCCGAGCCCAGACTCGTGTGGGGTGGCCCCGGTGGGCCTGCAGCAGCTGTCTTCTCTGCACTGGAGGGACGGTGCCAGCAGGGGGAAGGGAGAAATGGCCCCACAAAGGGTTAATAGTAGCTCCAGCCTGCTGCTCAAAGCCCAGGCCCTGCTGCAGGAGTGGTGTTGAGCAGCCTGCTCCAGTTGGCGTCTGTCCCAGAATGCTTTGGAAAAGCACTGGCCTCTGACCCCCAGTACAAACTGAGCCCAGCACGTGGGAGGGAGAAATTACTCCCAGACCTTCAGGCTCCAGGGTTTACAAGCTGCCTGCAATAAAGCAGCCATTTTTTTCCAACAGTTATTAAATCTCCCCTTTTAGTTCTCTGCAAACCTCTGCCTATCGTTCCCCTACCCTGTCCCCTAGCCCCGCATTCTCCTGCTTCTCCTGCTCAACCCCAAAACACCTCTATAAGGTGAGGCAGGCCTTTCTGGGGAAGGCTGAAGGCTGGGGAGAGCTCCGGTCGCTGGTTCATGAGCAGTGCCCCTCACCCTGCACTGGTGGGTCCCGTCCAGCTTGGCTGCTGCACTTGTGTCTGTCTGCCCGCTCGCTGCATGAGCAGTGCAGGCAGCAGCAGCCCCGGGGGAATCCTGCACCTACTTCTCCCACTTGCAGGGCGCCCATCTGCACCCCTCTTGTGAGCCCCCATGGGGACCCCATTTCAGGGGATTTATTGTCCGTGCTGGAGACTGGGAACCAGAGAGCAAAGGTTTTCTTCTTGGCCTTGCTGGTGGTTGGGGCAGCTGTGGACAGGGCCTTGGTTTTTCTTTGCCTCAGTTCTGCTGTCTCTAAATGGGAGTAGGAGAGGGGTTTGCACTTACCTGTAGTAACTTATTCTGTCCGCGCTCCCTGCAGTGAGCGGTGGATTAATTGCCAGGGAGGCTGGCCAGTTTCTAGGGGAGATCACTGCATGGGAGGCTCAGGAGGCTTCCTTCACCAGCTAGTGCTTGTAATGACTGCTGCAGCTGGAAAGTGCCAAGAGCTGCTTATTCACATAAGATTTCGTGACCGTCCAGTTGTTTGGAAGTGCCGAGTTGGCATGGAGCAGCGAGCTCTGCCTGTCTGGTGCCGTGCTGAACATGCCAGCGTGTTGAGTTGCTGCGAAGGGTGTGGGGAGCACGTGGTTTTGTTTGTACAGTACTTTGGGAACAGAACACTCTTACAAGTGGCTACCATGCCATGGGCACTGTGGGATCCAGATAAATAAAATGGGAGCTGGTTTTTCAAAACAACCTCTTCCCTGCTCCTCCCACCTCCTGTGCACAGCGCTCTGGTGAGGAGCAGGTGAAGGTGAGGAGGTGCCCAGGGAATGCAGCCCTAGCCCATAGCCCAGCAGGCAGCCTGGACTCCCCAGCACGTGCAGGACACGCTGAATGGAGCAGGTCGCCTTGGCCATGCCCCCGGCAGGCAGGTGACACCAGACCGTGTCCCTAGCCCTTGAGGTGGCTGGAGGACAGCAGCTTTGAGGGTAGCCCTGGAGCCTTAGGCATCCACCGCACTTCTTTTTCAGACCCAGCAGTTTGCCAGGAGCAAAGTGCCCCAGCGGGAGGCTCACACTGGCTCTGGCAGGCCTGTGCTGTGCCTTGCTCTGTCCTGCACCCTGGGCACAGTGAGGCGAGGAAGCCATTTTCCTAAACATGTCTTGGGCCGGTCTAGGATTTACTCGACACACAAGAAAAAAGCACATTCATCCAAACCCCCTTCCCTCTCCGAGGCTTGGTTTTGTTTTTAAATCTATATGGCAAGTGACCAAACTGGCTGAGTCAGTCAGCTGGCTGGCCACCAGAAGTAAAAATGCGGTTTTGTCCCCTCCCTTGTTCCACCCCCCTTCCCCCCGGATTTTTTTTTCTCCTTCACTTAGCGACAGTTTCATGTATTTACAACAAACCTCTTTCTGCCTCCTTCTCTCTTGGGGCTGGGACAAGTGGAAGCTGGTTTTTATTTTCAGAATCAGCCTAGAGAGAGAAGGTGCAGGAGGGCAGCCTGGCTTTGCCTTCCTGCTTCTGCTCACAGCGATGCTGCCTGGGAGGAGAGGGAGCTCCCCGCTGCTGCGTTCAGGCCTTTGCAGGCTGATGGCAGCATCTGCTGTCCTACAGGCAATTAGATGGAGAGATGAAGTGCCTTGCCCAAGGCCATGCAGGCCGGGCCTGGGAGGATGGGAACTGAGAGTCAGATGTCCTTTGGAGGCACCCAGAAGCCCTGCTGGCCGTGGGCTGCCTTTCAGGGGCAGGGAGCTATCTGTGTGTGGGGTTCTGAGTGTTTTCCTGGCTGCTGTGCCGTGGGGAGGCTCTGGTTGAAACGTGCCCTGAAGTTGTCTCATCCACTGGGAAGATGGGAGCCAACAAGACTCCTGTGTGAATGGCCAGCATCGTGTAGAGGGGCGAGCTGCTCTTTTGGCACGGGGAGCCAGGGGCGTTTGGCTGCTCTGGTGGCCGTCTGCAGGGACAGCTGGCCACCTTTCAAACCCCTCGTGCTGTTGGGTTGCTCACAATGAATCCTGTATCCTGAGGTGGTTTGGCCAAGGGGTGGTTTGGCCATCAACATCTTTGATTCCTAAGCATCCAAATTCTGCAGCCCTATCTGTGGGCTCTCCATTCTCAGCGTGGAGAGGAGACGATGCAGGAGGTGAAGCAGGTGTGATCCAAGTACACACTCTGCTCCTTCCCTCCTTCCTTGTGGCAGGCCTTGGTTCCAGCCTGAGCTGTGTGACAGATTGTGACGAGTCATGGGATCTCAATGTGTATTCCAGCTCGCAGTGGGTCACCGGGTGTTGGAGCATGTGGCACCCCACGGAAGTAAAACTTAGCTGTAAATAAAGGAAGCTTCTCCAACAAGAAGTTTGCAGGTGCAAATAGTCCGGTTGGCTTGACAGACAGATATTCTTAATTTCTATGTTGATTTTTTTGCTGTTTCAAATGCGTACAATCAGCAAATTCTCCAGTCTGACTGGCTTCTGTGTACTCCAGCAAGGGGGCTGCATGAGAGCGAGCAGCTGGCTGCCTGCTGTGAGCCACGCAGTAGCTGAGGGTACCCACATTGCTCTGAACTAGTTTGCTGCTTCCTCTTAATCATGGGATGTACTTGCAAGGCAGCAAAAGTGGGGAAGGGGAGAGAAACTGATTTACTTTTTAAAATGTTAGCAAGGATGTGATGGGCTAAGAAATGCACGAGGAGGCTTAAGAGCACGGTGGGGAATGGTACCCACAAGTTGCTGGTAAGGCTGAGCTTCTTTGCCACGTGTCCCATGGGGAATGCAGACATGAGGGGACCCACAGCTCCATGATTCCCCAAGTTGTGTGTCTCTGCACGTGTAGTTGTGTCCCCACCTCTTGTCTGAGGGCTGCTCAGGACCTCATCTCTGACGGTCTGCTGTGCAGTAAAGCTGGGGGTGGCTGTGAGAGTGCTGCAGGGTGCAGATATCTGCAGTTCATACAGGAATTATGGCAGCCACTCAGAGGAGGTGAGGAAAAGAGAGAAGCGATGCTGGGATCTGGTGGTGGCAGAGGTTTCTGGGACTGGGAATTAGTAGAGGGGAATGGATGCTGCCCGCTTGCTGAGCGGTAAGGGGAGCTCTGAGGTCAGGAGGATGCTGGGGATGTATCTCATGCCTCGTGCCTAGTCCTCCGCCTGTCATCACTTCCCTTTCCCATCTCTTAAGAGCTGATGCCCATGGGGTGGTGTGGGAAGAGCAGAGCTCTATAGCAATACCCGAGTGTCTCTAATGGAATCACTGTGCCTGGCAGAGCCACTCTTTTTCCTTAAAGAAACGAATGACTCGTGTGGTCACTCACTCAGCAACCATCCAAGACAGAAGAAGAGGAATGATTTGGAAAAGAATGTAGTGGCCTGCAGTTTGCTGCTACCTGTGGCCAGGTACTGAAGTGTTTTCCACCGAACATGCAGCGCACTGGGGACCTGACCCGCTGCTTTTTGTACCAGGTGTACAAAACTTTTTGTGTTCCTACTTGTTGTGGGAACTTTCTGTGTGCAGCGCTTTTGGTAATTATCTCTGTTAGTGGATGTCTGCTTGATCCTGTGCTTTTGGTTTTGACAGAGAGAAGGAGACAAGACTTGTCAGTTCAGTTTTGTCCTAGTCGGTGTCATTTTTCAGTCCTTGCCTGGTTGGATTGCAAACCTGTGGGGATCTCGAAATCTCATTGCTCTTTCTGACAGGTAGGGGTGGGGAAAATAATCCTGAAATTGATCTGCTGTTGAAATCCTTTCCGTCTCATTATGTGAAACTTCTAATGAACTGTCTGGCCTTCGCCCCCCCTGTTTACACCCTAGCTGGACTCCTCAAAATGCTGGTGCTGCTTTACAGCTGTTTGTGGTGCTCCTCCATCCAGCAACACGGTTTTTAAAGTTGAGGGAAGGGGTGGAGGAGAGAAGCATCCCTGAGGGACTACTTAACTTCCAGACTTGCTTGCATTCTGCTCCCCAGGCAGGTGACTGGAGTTCGGCACAGTCTGTTTCTAACCTCATCACCAGGAAAGATGCTTGTAACAAGGTCTGACCCACAGGCAAACTTCTAAACAAACACAAACTCCTGCAGCAAATCAATACCTGAATCAATTGGGTTTTTTTCCTCTCTCAGGGTACAGCTGTGTTGACTCAGTCTGCTGAGATTGTTTCCTAGGTCATCTCCCTGCCAAAGCCTGAAATGAAGAGCTGGAATTTCAAGCTCTTTTCCATTTCTGTTGTCACCTGAGTTGAAGGAGTACCTGCATTTTAGGCTTCACTGAAAGTCTTGCTTACAGTTCTTGGCGTTAGCTGGCTATCTCCGTACTGCAGAGTGGTGAAAGGCAACGGGCAGCCCGGCAAACCCTGAGCAGAACTGTGCTGGTGTATATTTTCTGCCTTCTGACCTTCCTATTGTCAGCTGTCCTTTTGAATGCACTCTGGAAAAAGGCAAATGGTGCTTCAGTGAACTCGGTGCCTTCCACTGGCCCACACCTTTAGGGACAGTTTGGAGGGAGCCCCCCAGAGTTGACCTGCCAGGGGGTCTGTGGGTGTGTGCTGGACAAGGAGGCGCAGGTACCACGGGTGCTGGGCTCTGGCAGGAGTTTGCTGTCACATCACCATGGGGGTTAGGGCCTGGTAGAAATGGAGCACTCCGAAAAAGCCCCATCCTGCACAGCCAGGCACTTTGTGTTTGGAGCTTTGTCTGCAGTTTTACTTGGTCTAGGAAGGGAAAATCGCTCTTGTGGAAGCGGTTAGAGATGAAAATGTAGCTGCTGTCTCATCCTCAGGCTGTTGTCACTGTGCGGAGGGTGGACACTGCATGTCCCCTCCCCGGGCCGTACACGCACGTGATGTGGTGTCAGCAGGGCCAGCAGCCAGGGCTGAGCTTCTTTGTGATGCTCTCCAGTGAATAATGGGTGATGGAGTATGAGCTTTTTTTGGCACAGAGCAGGTGGGCAGCCCTGCGTCCTGAGGATACTCTGTCTGCTCCTGGACAGTGTGTCCAGATTGGGGAGCTGACAGCTCATTTCCTCTTCTGCGTTTGACCATGATTATTTTCTCCTGGATTTGCCCATATGGAGTGAGACTGATGGTGGACTTAGCAATCAGAAGGGTGAACCCACTCACGTCTGTGACATTTGGAATGAGCTGCCAGAGACCTGGAGCCCGCTCTGCTCCAAAGTTGTTGTGTCTGCAGCCTTGCCTGGGCTCTCTCTGTGGAGCGTGTGAGAAAACCCCTGCAAGCTGCAGCTGGATGTGAGCGGGGTGCTGTGTCCTGGGCCTCACACGTACCAGGCTTCGCTTGCTTTCGCAGTGAGGTTCTGGTGCCCAGAGGTGGATCTGCTGAAGCTGTCGAACGAGAGAAGGGGTGCTGCAGGGTAGGCTCCCTGTCTAGATTGGAGCGCCAGGATACAGCGGGACCTCTTGTGCTGAGACCAAGCGGGGCTGGGCTGCGGCAGGAGAGGTGCCTGGCTGCGTCCTGCAGCGCTGCCGTCGCGCCGAGGAAGAAAGCACAGCAGGGCTTCCATCACATCCACATCCACCAGGAGAGAGGCTCCCACCTCCTCTCACGCCCACGCGGGGGTACGGACGCGCGCACGTGGACGGATACGGGTTCCCACCAGCATCGACACGCTCGCGCAGATTCCCGTGGATTTGCAGTTAAGCGGGCACACCCACGCAGCACGGATGCAAACAGAGCCGTGCTGGTGCGGGCCTGCTCGCTGTCAGAGAGGCAGACGTGTTCATATTTGCATGACTCCGGGCTTGTGCTGGCACGGGCGCCGGGGTACACGCTCCTGTGCTCACAGGCACTGGCAGCGGAGCTGAGGCATGGCACCGCTCTATTTTTGGGAGCGCTCCTAAAAGAATTGTGAGCGTGTTTCAGATGTTAGAGTCTTAGATGGGGGAAAGCTAGAACAGATGGCTGGAGGGTTCAGAGCAGCAGCCCTGCTGAGAACAGATATTTATAGGCAGATTTAACCCTTGTGTGGTCTCTGGAGCCATGTTTAAAGGGACAGCATCTGGAGCAAACATGGTAGAGCCGACCGATGACCTCTGGGGGTGTGCTGTCCTATCTGGTTTCTGTGAGCCGATTATCAGTGTAGTCTGGAAATCCCGTCTATGCTCTACCTCTTTCTCAGGGGACAGAGCTTTCCCTAGACCACGGAGCTTGCTTTCTATAAGCCTGGTGAAAATGGGCTGGTTGTGGTTGCTGTTTGCTGACCAAGCTGGGGCAGTGGGTACTGAGGCTGCCCTGTGCTTGCGTGACCAGCAAAATGAGGACGAAGATTGTTTTGTCCCTCTTGCTCTGATTTTTTTTTTTCTCTCTCTTTTTAGCAAAAGGTTCCCCAGATTCTTCCTTTTCCATGTTGGAAGCAGGTACTGTGTTTTCTTTCAGGCGCGCCACACCATCTTCTAAAGAGATCCAGATTAAACCCTGTCCTGTCAGATCCATCAGATGTTTCTACCTGTGCTCATCTCGGACTCTTGTGCTTGAGCATTTAGGGAAGAGCAAAACTCGTCTGGGGGTTGTGCTGCTTTGTTGAACAGAGCTGGCTGCCAAGTGAGGCGCATGGCAGGTTTGCAGTGACAGCTCTATTTGGAGTCCTTTCTTCGAGAGCATCTAGCCTCCCTTTTGGGGTCTGAGGTAGTGTTGTATTTAACCTGTTTGGCATGTCTTGAAATGATCTTCACAGAGCTGACTATCAGATATGGGAGAAAGTGATCTGGGGGGAAGGAAGAAAGCCATGCCCTCAGGTGGGACATATAAAGAACTGACAGAATAGTTATCTGAGGGTTGCAGGGCAGAAGACACTGGCTCTGAAAGTATGAACTGGGGTAGTATGACCTGTGGAGCTGTGTGACTCTGCTCAAGCTGCTTTGCAGTCCGTCTCTGGCAAAATTAGAGAGCAGTGACACTCCTAGAGCTAGTGCAGGGAACTGGGACCGGATAAAAAAGAAGCAGAGGTGGTGCTGCCAGGTCAGCGAACGATGGCTTGTGTTTGTGCTCCTAAAAATGGGAGGATGGAGTCTAGCTGTGAGACGGGTGAAGTAGCTGCATCATCAAGTGGAAAAGGACATTGCTCCCTCACAACAGATCATAGGCATTGATCCCGCAGGGTTTGAGCTGTGGTGGTTGTGGCACACACAGCACACACCTGGGCTGCACCTTTCCTCTGCTGGCACTTCAGCTAATCCAGGTGTTTGGAGCTCTCTCTGCCTACCAGCTTGTGCCTAGCATGGAGATCCCGGGAAAGCAGTGCTGAGTCTTATAGGGCCGTTTTCCACTTGTCTTTGCATCTCCTGTGAACCAGCCAGAGGCGTTTCCAGTGTTAGAGGTGGTGTGCAGCACTCCTGTGCCAGGCTCCTTGTCCAGAGCGCGGTGCTTGGCCAAAGGCTTCACGCTGAGGCTCAGTGTGTGCCTCAATGAGCTGGGTTTGTTGTTGTATACCCTGATCCCGTGCCCAAGGGGGCATGAAGTTCTGCTAGAAAGCCTGGGAGTGTGACATAGAGTGCTGGTCTTGCCTTGGGGATCAGGTCTGTGCTCTGAGAGCGTGAATTCAGAGCATCCCCGAGCCTTCTGTACACTGATGTGCTGGGCACGGGAGATGCAAATCTGTAGAGAGTGGGAGTATGTTGGAGCTGGTTGCTTCCTTGCTTCTTCGTTCCTCTTGCAGACTGTGGAGGCTTGGAAAGCAGTCACCGTCGTCCCCCCACGCGCAGTTGTGTTCTCACCGCGTGTCACACGGAGGAGTTCTCCGTTTTCCCAGAAGCTCTTGGTCCCAGGTCAGCGCTTGCACCCACAATTGAAATGTGACTTCACAGTGAGAAAAACTGGTTTCAGCTCCTGCAGCGCTCCCCGCGTATCCCGAAAGCGCAGCTGATCCCGCTGGATACCCAGGTGTGAAGCTGGCAGCGCTCAGCCAGCTCACGGGCTGCTCTGCTGCGTGCTGCTGTCATCTGGCAGCTCTGTGTCTGTGCCTGGCTGACTGCATTCTGTACCCAGACGTATGGGTAGGAGCGAGGCTGCTTGGCAGGGCCACTGGACGTGCTGACGTGGTGTTCCTGTGGCTGGGCTGGCCCGTGTTCCTGCGGGGACCACAGGAAGGGCTGGCAGCCACCCGCTCTCCTCCTACCTGAGGAGGCAGCGAGAGAGCCTGGCAGGAACCAAGTGCCCGCTTGGGTAACTGCCAGTCCTGGGATCTGCCCACACTTGCCGGGCCTCCCACAATGGCCCCATTGTTCCTGAGAGGGCAAGGAAGAGGCTTCCTGCAGCTCCCTGGGCGTTGTTAACCCTCTGCCTGCCAGGATCAGGCTGCAGGATGGGCATCCGTGGGGCAGGAGGTCCCATAGAAGGTGGAGGAGCTCCCACTGTCCTTGAGTGCAAGGAGAGGAGCTGCAGGGGGGCACCAGCCTGTGTCTGCCAGCTGCCTCTAAAATCACCTCTTGCTGCTGTTTTGAGCACAGCCAGCACATGCCTGTGCTAAAGACATACACCAGAGAGGCAGGGCCCCGTTGAGCCTTGATTTCTTCTGACAAGGCATAGGGAGGCTCTCTGCCTTCTTCTAGGCTGCTTTCTGCCATGACCTTTCCTCGGGAGCAGCCGCCAGTGGCTGGGCTGCTTGGGCGCCGATGTGCGCGCCAGAGCAGGACGTGTCTTTAGGAATGAGACATTGAGGGTGTTGGGGGGTTAATTCCAGTGGCTGAGATATCGGTGTGGAACCTGTTTAAAGCCATTCCAGACCGATCAAAGTGCCTTCTTCCTTCCTGTCCTGTAACGTGATCTCGGGCCAATGAGCTGCTCGGGGTCTGCTGTGGCTTCTGGTTCCTGTTGTTGTGGAGACAGAGCCTTGGAGGGCACAGGCGTGCCTCGCTGCGGGCGCAGGCTCAGAGCCAAAGCACAATATCCGTGTGCCAAAGAGGACAACAAGTACCCTGTCGCTGGCCAAAGGCGCTGGGCGATCGTGTCCTGCTCTGCTCGCTGCCTCTGCGCTGTCCGTCTTTCCACGGCTTTGTGCTGTGCGTGTTTCCTGTTCAGCTGATTCCAGGGGTTAGAGGGCTGCCTCAGCACCCCTGCTCTGTCACCAACTTCCTCTCCAGAATCTCTGGGACGAGGGAGAAGAGGCATTTGACGAGCATGCTAAGACTCCGTACAGGAAACTTTCTGGATGTCAGTCTTCAGAGATCTCAACCCCGATATATCTCAGGCTGGCTCAGAGACTGGAGAACTGGCTTGGTAATCCAAACAGCTGAGGACTCCGAAACCTAACAGATAGATACCTTTTGAAAACCACCAACTAGTTCTTCTGCAAATCCCAGTGTTAACTTGGCTATATTATTACCTAAACAGCTGTCCTGCTTCCAAAAGATCTCCTCTTTCCGCCCACTCTTCTCCCCTCCTTTGTACTCTAGTCTTGGTTGTTGCAATAACTTTTTTTAATATGTTCTGTTTCTTAAATGAGTGCAGAACTAGAGTTAACTGTGGAGGGCTGAGTTGTGAGCGCTTGATGACCTCAGCTACTGTACCTAGTGCAAACAATGCTGCTTCAGCAAGCCCCAAAGCCTCCTGCAAACCTGGAGGAATGTCAGAAGCCCTTGCCTACTTGGCCAGTGATAAGTTACCAAGATCTCTCTCTGCTGGTGGGGAAGAGGGGCTCTGTGGGGGGAGCCCCAGGGCAGGCTGCCTCTGGGCCTTTCTCTTCATCTGTGGCTGTACCTCTGCTGCTACAGAGGGCTCCTTGCCTCCCCAGAGGGCTGCAGTTAGTGACACGGGGCAATTCCGAGCTCTTTTTGCCCGTTTCCTTTTGGGTGGTTGGAGTCCTGGCCAGGATTAGATCACTGTGTCTCCGGAGGAGTTCTGTGAGTTGTGTGAGTGTTTGCATGAGAGCAGAGTAGCCCCCGAGACTCGGGACTGTGTCTATGGGGGAAGGCCGTGCTGCTTTTTGCACCTGTTGAGTGGCAGAAGCTGGGGAATTTCAGCTTTCTGTATGCAGGAGGCTTCTGGGGATAAAGGTGAAGCAGGGTGAGGAGGTAGGGCAGCTGCTGTCACGGGTGTGCAGTGGGGAAGCCTCTCTCCACATCGGCGCTGGCCCAGGCTCAGGTGGTGAAGCCAGATGGGGAGCAGTGGCTCCCCTCTCCTTGGCATCTCTCCCTCCCTCCCTTTCCAGCCCTGCAGTCCCAGTACTGCCTGCAGGCAGCTGCCAGCACTCGGCTGCAGGATCGGCTGCCTGTGCTGATCCTCTCTGCGCTGGGGAAGGTGAAAGGTTTCCCCGGGTGGAATTTCCTGCGAGGTAGTTGATGACCTTACACCCCGATGTGCCTTAGTCATGATGGCATGCAAATCCGAGGCAACGGGGTGGGGGCTGGAGGGAGCTGCTGGGAAAAGGAAGTGACCTCAGCTGTGGTTTAATTATAGAGCCCGGCGTTTGCTGCTGCTGGGCCTGGTATTTATAATCTTGGAGGAGTGCTCAGCAGCTCCCCGCATCTCTCCTACAGTCGGGGCTGGCAGGGGCAGTGTGGGGGCAAGGTGTTGGGGCAGCCACCCTGCTTCCCCCTCTTTCCCCCCTTTCTCTGCCAGCTCCCTCTGCGCAGGTGTGCTGGGGTACACACCTGTGTGTGCCCAGTTGCTGTGTGTGCTGCTGCAATCCAGGCAATTTGCAGGCTTGGAGATGTTCCAGCCTCTTCCTTTTGTTCAGGTGTGTCCTTTGTACGTTGCATTTAGTGCCAGGATTGGGCATAGAGGAGTCCAGCTCTTCCCCAGCTCTCTTCCATCAGCCTCCTCAAAGGCAAACAAACTCGTGGCGCTGCTGGTCGTACAGCAGCTGGGGCACAGGGCACCGAGAGAGGTTGGCAGGGGGAGTCCCTGCCCCACAANAACTCATTGCGCTGCTGGTCATACAGCAGCTGGGGCACAGGGCATGAGAGAGGTTTGCAGGGGGAGTCCCTGCCCCACAAGGGTTTCCTGTCGGCAAGGACTGCCGTTCTTCAGGCTGGAAAGTGAACTGAGCTTGCTCAAAGGCAGAGCTAGTGTTTCAGGGAGATTTCCTGCAAGGTGGCGTGGGAAGTCCAGCCCTCTCTCGCAGTGTGCAACAGGCGTCTCCGTGCTGCTTTAACCTGAAAGAATGTGCTAAGCGTTGCTGCAGGGATGTGGTGCGTGGCTCTGCTCCCCAGCACAGCCCTCCGCACGCTGCCGAGGCCCTGGTGTGAGGGCTGAGGTCCCAGGGGAGCCCGGGGTCCCAGCCCGGGCAGGGCTGCGCTGCAGGAGGTGCAGCGAGACTGCCGTGCTCAGCCCCGGCCGGGCTGTGCATGCCCTGGCTGACGGTGACACCTAGTGGCTTCGTCCCCTCGGCTCCTCCTCGGGGCCGCAGGTGGGGCACCCGGAATAGCTGATGCCTCTGCCCAGCCGGCTTGAAACTGTCCCGGCCAGAGGCAACAGCCCCCGCAGAGCTCAGGAGCCCTTGTGGCTCTGGCTTGGAGACGGGGCAGGGAAGGCAGCCGGTGTCATGGCCCTGCTGACGACGGCAGGTCTGTCACAGAACCCCGCAAAGAGACTTTCTTATAAAAAAGAAGAGCAGAAACTGTTGTGTTAAAGCTTGCAAGCTCCTCATGAAGTTCTGGCATTGCTAGGTTCCAATCCTGAACACTTCTGGCATTGCAGACTTTTGTTATTGCCAAGGGATCCTAAAACAGCTACTGAATCCTAGGTGCAGGTGAAAGGCTGTCCTCATAGGCTCAGCTACATCAGCTGTTTCCCTGACACGTGTGACCTAGGCAAGACTTGTGTCCCTTGCGATTCCTGTGGAAAAGGTGGGGTGTTGAGGTCTCAGCTGTGAGCCCTGCTGCTCCAGAGAGCTGGTAGAGAAGAGGCAGTGTGAGGCACAGCTCACGAGCTCAGCTTTTTTAGCATTACTTGTCCAGTCCCAGTAACCCCAGTGCACAGACACAGTGGAAATGGCCTGAGGAGGTCTCTTCATCCATCCCATGTAGCAGCTGTCCAGGGAGCTCTGTGTTGTGGCCTTGCATTACAGGCTCTGGTGTTATCTGCCAGAAGGGAAACTGCACCATTCATGCACAGATGAGCTTGTCTTGTGCATCCCAGCACAGCCAAAGGCTGCACGGGGATGTCCAGCTGTCACAGCAGGCCGTGTTCCTGGCCAGATTTCACATACAGCAGGATGAAATCCTGCCTCAGAGGAAATGGGAGCTCCCTGAGCTGCAGCAGTACCTTTGGAAGAGGTTTGTGGCTTTGCTTCCTGACCCGCTGGGTGCTGTTACCCGACTGCAGCGTGCCAAGCTGCAGCATACAGGTGGCTGTACTGCCCTCCATGGGGGGCACCCGCAGCTTCCTGCAGGTTTCTCGCTGCATCCCCAGCAAATCCCACTAACCACAGCATCAACAAGGCCACCACAAGCCCTTGGTCCAACACACAACCCCGGTAACTGCACCCTAATGCTAAACCTGCCACAGTTGTTGTTCAGTTCCTTGTTACCATCCCAAGTAATGTCTGGCACATGCAGGGTTTCCAGCTGGAAGCTAAAAGGATCTGCAAATTTGGTGTTAGACCTGGAAACTCCCTCAGCACGGGACAGGAAACCAGGCTTTGGCTGGTGCTGCAGTAAGGAGGAGAGGAGTAGGAGAAACTGTTCAACTGGGGGGACAAGTCAGGGCTACAAGAGGTCTCCTAAGCTGTGGCAGGAGAGAGGTTGTAGGGTGCTGGTCAGAAAGCAAATGGCATTCCCAATTCACCTTGCTGTCTCTGAGCCTCAGCTTCCACAACCCATTCTGTATGTTGGGTGTTTTGTATGTTGGGTTTTGACGAGCGCTGGAACACACAACACAGTTTAGGAGGCATGGGTTCTGTGTATGCACAGCTTGGTAATTAATCACCTGAGTTTCACAAGAGCTTTTCCCAGCTTCTGATGGGAGGGAGGTGTGGCAAAGCACCTTCCTTTTTAAATCCCTGTGCCTGTGTTATCCTGGCTTCCTCCCTTGCGCTTTCTTCCAAGAGGGATAGCACAGCAGCAGTGCCAGACAGCTCCCAGATGTGGAAGCTGCGAGGCTGGTGGCAGGCCTGGGCTCCTCATTCTTTGCAGCAGCGTTGGGAATCCATGTTACCGTCCTTTGGAGAGAGTGGGAGCATGATTCACCAGAAAGTCTTCCGAGAATGCAGCAGGG
This sequence comes from Regulus satrapa, assembly GCA_013396955.1. Taxonomy (NCBI): domain Eukaryota; kingdom Metazoa; phylum Chordata; class Aves; order Passeriformes; family Regulidae; genus Regulus; species Regulus satrapa. The sequence continues at coordinate 84,749 of VWZN01004051.1, forward strand.
TTTCAGGTTTCTGCAACTATCAGCTAGCAATTCCCAGATTGTAAATATGTCAACCCAGTCTGTCCTGCCCGGAGTTTACTCCTCCTCTCCCTCTGCTGCTCTTCGGACTGTACTGGGGAGGAGGCTTGCTGAAAGCAGTTTTTGTTACTTGGTTTCAAGATTTCTTGTCTGCTAAGGTCCTAGCCTTAAAGCTGTGGCTTTTCAGATGTATCAGGTGCAAACACTGTCTCCGTTTGGATGTAGCCCGTTGTTCAACAGGTACTCCTCCATCCCTGCATGATGTTGTCTCCCTGTGTAACCCTGGTGGAATCAAGGCACCCAAAACTCAGACATCTTGCTTGGGCTCAAGAGTGGAATTGGTGGTAGCCAGGAGCAGAAACCAGGAATCTCCTCTCCGTGCTTTAACCGCTGGGAATTAAGTTTGCTATTGTCTTTAAAACTACCAGGCTGGAGTGGGTGTGTTGCTAAATTCCAGAGAAAGGCAGATTTCTGTGCAGTCTTCTTTTTGTCATGTTCTTTTCAAGATGTTTTGAATTGTTTGTCTCCTGGTGTCAGTGTATCTACTTTCTAGTTAATTATCTTCCGTGGCCCAGATTATGGCATGCCTGGTGAAATGCAGTTTGAATCTCAGGGTACGTGGAAGAGCTTACAGCAGTGAGATGCCTATTGTCATGCTGCAGCCAGACAGGTGGATCCCTGCTATCCATCTGCAACAGAATCCAGCTGTTGCTACTCCTAAAAACAGAGCAGATTCTTCAGGCAGCTGCTTCTGGCGTTTGTCCCGTTAGGAATTGTGAGGCAACTCTGAGTGGACACTAGAAGAGGAAGGCTTTCCAAAGTTTAGCCAGGTCCCCCTGTCAGCCCAGGGCAGCTTTCCATCCCGCCTCAGGCACGGTTTTGAATGACCTCCCTGGAGCACTAGCCTAGTCCAAAATAAAGAAAGAAGGTGGGTGCCCCCCCAGCTGTTGCATTCCGGAGGAACCTCGCGGCGGACGAGGCTCATCCGCGCTGCAGGCAGTGCTGGAGGTTTTGTCATGGCAACTGCCGGGTCCTTGGGGATCGAGCTTCCATGAGCAGTCTCACCTGAGCACCAGAGGGAGAGGAGCTGCTTCTCTGGACTCTGCAGCGGGGGCTTTCAGGGCTCCTGAGTGAGGGACCGCTCCCTCCCTGCCTGCAACGTTCCCCACGTCGGGCTGCACCGGGGTTGTGCTGCGGTGCTGCCGAGCGTTCGCGTTTCCAGGGAAGTATTTTGGGATCTCTTACAAACCCAGTATCACGCCCGTGCAGCTGTGCCACGGGCAGGCCTGCATCTCCCAGCCCGCGGTGGGGACGGGAGCAGCTCCTCGGCGGGTGCAGCTGCACGATGGCGTCAGCGGGTTTGTGACCCTCAGGACGGCGGTGCAGAGCGTTGCAGGGATTGCGAGTGCGGCAAAGCGGAGCTGGGGGAGGGCCTCTGGGCCACCAGCAGCAGGAGCTGCTGCAGGGTTTGCTTTCTGGAACGCTGTCTGGCAGCAGCCTCCTCCACCGGGGCTCCGTGTGGCTGGGCAGCCGGCGGCTGCAGGCGGCGTGTGTGCTTCGTGCTGCAGCCTGTGCCATATGGACCTTCTCCTCCTCCCTGCTTGCCCTCTCCGTGTCTCCTTCCCCGCTCAGCTCCCCTCCCCCTGCAAGCGGTTTGACAGAGCAATTGGGCAGGCACTGGGACAGCAGCTCTGACATAAATCTCTCCTGGTGTGGAATGAGGGGTATAAATATCCAGAGAGTGATGTGATCTTTCCAGCTGCTATTAATAGGTCTCTGGAGAACAAGAGCAAGCAAGCGAGACTGGCTGACACTTAAAGGGCTAGCAACTCCCTTATGTGCTGTGAAAATTAATCAGTGCTGTAGCTCACCATCTTCCTCCGGGCTAGAGCAGAGCCCTCACCGAGGTGTGTGGGGCGGAGGTGGAGGAGGAAGGAGCAACTCACAACTCCTAGCTAGGAAGCAATGCTAGGCCGAGCCGGGCACGAAGGATCCCAGTAACTAAGGAGGAGCTGTGCCACAGCACTGTTTGTGCAGCATGCCCCAGCTCAGCTTGCAGGGAGGCTGGTGCCCTTTGCAAAGACCCCTTTGCAGAGAAAACCCTTTCTGCGGGCACAGAACTCGCTCACGGTGCGTGACAAGCTGCAGCCTGCACCTCGTGGTGATCGCAATCTTTTGGGGATTATGGGTCTGCCAAATGTGTTTCAACTCTGCTTTCTTTGCAAGGGTGAAGTGATTTGCCCTGCCAGAGCAAGCACTTGGCTTTTGCTAGTGGCGTCTCCAGGCTCACCCTCAGCAAGCCAGGAGCAGCATACGTAGCGCTGCTGAGCTCTTGTGGTGCTATTTAGACACGGGGGGTTTGGTCTGGAGCTGCCTGTGGGTGTCCCTGGATGGCAAAAGAAATCTGTGAGCAGCATCTGGCCTGCGTGGTCCAAATGGGAGGGGCAGACCACAGCAACCCCCTCCTTGTGTGCTGGGTAATTTCTCAGCCTGTGCTCAGGGAAGCTGCTCGGGGGCATTGTGGGGGTGTCACACAAAGCATATAGTGGATGTGAGCAGAGTAATACCTCAGCTTCCATGAACACTCTCCTTCCCTCCTGCTTCCCCAAGAAGTAAAAACAACTGTGGCAGGGTTTGTGCTAGGGTGTAGTTACCAGGGCTGTGTGTCAGACCAAGGCCTTCCAGAATACCCAGTATGATACGGAGCTGCATCCCAGTCATCTCTAATGCCTGTGCAGAGTTCCAAGGGGAATTCCCAGTGTGAGTATGAGACTCTGCCAAGGCAACCAGATCCTGCAAGGAGGCTTGCTGCACGCATGTCCCTCAGCCCAGCGACCTCTGTGTTCTGCCCTAACTTCCTCTTCTCTGCCAGACTCTGCCTCGGCCTGCAGGGCTGTTCAGAAAGCCGGGTTGGGTTTTGAGCAGGAGAGCATTCTCCTGCTATCCCAGCAGGCCTGTGGCATTATCCTGCTGGGCTGGAAGGTCCTGCTGAAGGGGGCACCCCCTCAACCCAGAGCCTTAAAGCAGGAGCTGTCCCTCAGGCCCCGCAGAGAGGCAGAGCTTGTCTGATGAGTTCCTGTACTTCTGGCTCTGCCCTTGCCTTGCAGCCCACTGCCTTCTTCTCAGTTGCCTCAACCTCTGTCCCCTGCTCTGTCTCAGTTTTCTCTTTGTAGGCTTATGTCAAGACTGTCTCCTCAGTTGTCTTCTGTGTTCTGCAGGGCAGAGGAAACTTATTTAGCAGCAAAAGGGGTCCCTGAATACAGCAGGGCACCAGATCTCTCTCTAGGGTCACAAAGGTGTCTAACCTCTGGGAACATCTGCAAAACAGCTCCTTCTTCTCACTAAAGGGCCAGGCTGGCATGGGGCACCCGTTTCTCATCTTGGCCTTGGAGGTTAGGGCTCTCGTGTCTGTGGCTGTTTCTTGAAGTACTGGCAAATCTGCCATGCCTGGGTGAGAGTTTGCGGCTTGTCAGCACGTCAGTGAGTAACTGCTGAGCAGAACTTTTTGCTCCAAGGGGCCAAGGCTAATTCCCAGCATGAGCTCTGGATTGTGCCTTGCCATGGACTTGGTCTGGCCCCAGTGCAGCGGTCCTGGGCTGTGCCCCCAGCACCTGTGGGAAGGGTCCCGCCCTGACTCGCTGCTCTTTTCTCTTGCAGGTTTCTGATCGAAGGGCCTGGGAGCTCCTTCCACTGGCACTGTGGGAAGCTTTAGCCAAACCAATGCACCCTGACAACAAACTGCCCAGCCATGGCAAGGCAGGCAGCAGCAGTGCCCTGGCCCAGCACCACAACGTGAGCCAAGCACCCACCTGTAACTTGGGCTCAAAGGGTGTGGGGGCAGGCAGCCATGGCAGCAAGGCCACTCAGATTTCTCCTGGCAACTCTGGACTGAAAAACAGCCAGAACACTGTCCCAAATTTCAGCTCCTTGAAGGGCAAGGTGAAGCGGGAGCGAAGCATCTCGGTGGACTCTGGAGAACAGCGAGAAGCCAGCACCCCGTCACAGGACACAGAATCAAAAGGTAACGCTCTCCTAGGCCTTGTCTCAGCATGTCCTCCTCTCAGTTGCTACAAACATCCTGGTAGGACTTGGGATGGGAGCATCTTTGGTTTCTGTGCCGTGTCTTCTGTTCAGGCTTGTCCCGGCTGCCTGTGTGACTTTGCATCACCGCTTGTCACATCTGCAGTTTTTGGACCAGAGTGGTTGATTCTCATTTGCTTTGCATTTCATTCCCTAAACCATTTGTTACACCCGGAATCTGGCACTGATTTTCACAGGCTACTGAGGCCATCTAAGCAGCAGTATGGTTCACTGAAACAACCCCAAATGCCCCTACATGTGCAACGTGCAAATTTTAACTTGAGACTGAGTTGTTTTCTATCTCCTTGCTGTTGGTAGAGAGCTGCTTTGTGGTCTAGCAGCTGCCCAACGCCTCAGTCATGGTTAGCAAGGAGGTGCTGCGAGGGTCCCTGCCTGAACAGTTCTGTGGTTTCATCAGCAGTGGGTAACTCTTGCGTTACAGCATGCGGCTTCTGGAAAAGGGCTGAGTTCTGAACTTCGGCTCTCACAGGGAAGTCTCAGTAGATCTCACTGCTACGACAAGGAGCCCAGACTGAGCAGACGCTTCAGGTTCTTACCCAGTGCTGGGCATCAGATGTTAGTGTAAGGCTTCCTGCTCAGTGCATCCTGGTTGGGGTGGCAGTGCGGGCGTGCAGCACCCCAGCCTTTCATGCCTGAAGCGCCTGAGCCCTGATGGTCCCTTTGCAGGCGAGGTGGCTCCCCGCAGTAAGCGGCGCTGTGTGCTGGAAAGGAAGCAGCCCTACAGCGGCGATGAGTGGTGCTCTGGGCCGGACAGCGAGGAGGACGACAAACCCATCAGCAGTGCACACAGTGAGTCGCTGCCTCCCTGCCAGCTCCGAAGCTGGAATAAAGCCAGGGCCGTCCTGCGGCTCGGGAGGGCCGATGGCACCGAGCTTTGCCTGTGTTGGGGGCCCGTTGCAGTTGGTGGTCATGGTGCTGGGAGAATGTTTGCCATGCAGTGAGGACGGGGACCTGTTCTGTGGAGATGCTGCTGAGACGCCGGAGGGAAAGGTGTTGAGGTTGAATGTCCCTGCTGTAGCTTGCTCTGGCCACACCACCCTGGTCCTAATGGCACAGAGTACGACGTGCGTTGCTCTTGTTGCAGCAGCTGAGCCTCTGCCAGGCCGCTCACCTTTCTCTCTGCAGCTGTGTTGTAAAGACAGCTGAGTCAGAAGAGGCCCTTGGCTCTGGACAGTGGTTCAGGCAGAGCCGAGCTGGCCCGAGGTGTGCATGTAGGTCTCTTCTGTTTTCCAAAAGCCTCGGCATTCTTTGACATTTTGTATCTACAATTCACATTGCTTTGAAACTGTAACAGGGAGAGTATCTGAGGGTAGGGGCCAGGTCCTGTGGGGCCCAAGCTGTCTGCTGGAGAAGGCGGATGTGTAGAAATGCCAGAAGAGGGTGGCCTCTGTGCTTGCCAGTGCATTACTGTGGCCGTCATCTCCAGAGCATTCATTTGGCACTTCCCAGCAAAGTCCAGAGCCTGTGCAGCCAGTGCAGGAAGGGATGGTGCCCCCTTGTCGCAGCCTGCTCCCAGATGTGCCTGGGGGAGCGGGTCACGGTGGGGCTGCCAGGGGCTGGCAAGGGGGCAGCGCCCGTGTGGCTGCAGCGGGGTCCCAGCGGTGCCTCCTGCGGAAAGGCTGCGGTGGCAGGGTCGGGCTGCAGGAGCTGCTGCGGTGGGGAGAGGCAGCCGGAGGGGAGCGGGGAGCCGGCTGAATGAAGGGACGAGGCTGGAGGAAGGCAGGGCACGCCTCTGGTAATTGCAGCGCTCAGAAATGTGAATTGCGAGAAGGCGGCCAGTGACGGTCCCGTGTGCCGGGCGGGCCGCTGCTGCCACCCGCTGGAATCGGCTCTCCTCTGCTCCCGCAGGCTGTAATGTAGCAGATCCTGCGATGTCCACGGCCCCACAGCTCGGCCCAGGGTCCAACCCGCTGCCTAACCTGAGCGAGAGCAGCGCGTCCGGCGTGCCCCATGGTGCTGGCCCTGGCCTGCGCTCCGAGGCTGCAGGAGGCGGCGGCGGAGCAGGGAAGCAGCCGGCACAGTTTGTTTACGTCTTTACAACGCACCTTGCTAACACGTAAGTGGCCGGCCAGCCTCGTCACACCTGCCCTGCTGCATGAGGCACTTGAGCACAGGAGAGCTGGGGAAACCTGTGTCTCTCTGGTTGCACAGAGTGGGAAAGCCCTGGGGTTCATGAGGTGTGCTGGCAGCCACTGCAGGCGGGCAAACTTGGATTTAAATGCCCATTTCCTCCCAGTGAGGCCTGGCTCTGCACTCCGTTTCACCCACTGTAGAGCCCATCCAGACAGCATCCAACAGGATGATTCACCCAAAGCAGTGTGGGCTGCTGGTCTGATTCGAAAGTATCTGAGGGGTGGGTGTCACAGGGAGCGCAAGGTAACACATGGTATTCTCCGTACAGTTCCTCTCTTCTGTCCTGCATTGCCTTAGCAGTTAGTTCAGTCTGTTTGTCCTAGTCTGTTTAGTTTTAGAGCTCCGCTGTACCGCAGGTTCAGTGTGGGAGATCCCAAAACTCCATCTTGTTGATGACCACCTCAGGGCAGCCTGTCCCAGGACACGGGGAGAGGGAAATTGAACGGCAGGTGATCATCTGTTGGAGATCCTCACTGGGGGCTGTGCAGGACAGATGGGAGGACTCTGAGAACATTCCCCCTCCTTGGCTATCTCCAGAGATTTCCTTCTTCCTGCAGAACCGAAGAGTGGAGGTGGCAGCCTTGAATGGGTAGGATGGTGCCCAGTGCTTTTTCTCAAGTGATTTTTGCTCTCTCCCCAGAGCTGCAGAAGCTGTCCTGCAGGGCCGAGCTGACTCCATTCTGGCCTACCATCAACAGAATGTCCCGCGGGCAAAGCTAGACCAGGTACACACCTGTGAACCAATTGCTCCTGCTGACTATTAGCCCTCCTGTCTGACGTGGCCATTCTCCCCCATCCCCTGGCTCAGCTGGGAAAGAAGGGGTTGCCAGAATGCCTTTTCAGTGGGGTGGGAAGCTGCTTTGCTGGGAAATCTCTTTGGCACAAGTCCTTGCTGTTGTCAGCTGTGGAAAGTTTGGGATGGGGCATGGCACGTTCCCCTGTGGCCACATGTGCAGAATACCTGCTTGTGCATTCCTAAGTCGTGTAGTTGATTTTTTTTCCTGCAAGAAATGAAGGTGAACTGTCATGAGGCTTCATTTTGGAAGAGAGGTCTTCCTAGAATACCTTCCTAGAATCTTTCTCTGCTCAAGTTTCTTCCTCTTTTCTCTGCCAGGCACCACCTGCTCCTAAAGTGCTGGGGATTGCTGAGCCACTTCCAGTTAACCCTCCTGCTGCCAACACTCCACAGTCCCAGCCACTGGCCCCTCAAGGAAGTCAACCGCAGCCACAGCCTCCGCCCCCACAGCCGCCAGCGCCGCCACCTCAGTCCATCAGTCAAACACCTTTGCCTGCGCCCAGCAGCCTGCCTCAGGAAGGGACAAGTGACGATGGCCAGAGAGATCTGACTCCCAACTCTTTGGGGAACAGCAGCAGCAACAACCAGCCTGGAAGTAACCATCCCAATACACCCGCTGCACCTGCCAGCACCATGCAGCCTGGGCCAGTGGACTCCTCTGCCGCGGCCGGCTCCGGCCTCCTTGGAGAGGGCCCGGGCCCAGGGATGCCCGGGAACGGGCAGGCAGGCCTGGGCCCCAGGAACACCATGAACTCAGAAGGGCTCTCCAAGGAGCAGCTGGAGCACCGAGAGCGCTCTCTGCAGACGCTGAGAGACATTGAGCGCCTGCTGCTGCGCAGCGGGGAGGCCGAGCCCTTCCTGAAGTCCGGCCAAAGCGCGGGCGAGGGGGGCACTGCCCCTCAGCCGCAGGCTGCCCCTGCCCAGCCCCCTGCCCCCCCTGCCAGCATGAAGAAGTATGAAGAGCCTCTGCAGTCCATGATCTCCCAGACCCAGAGCCTTGGTGGGCCTGGCCTGGAACACGAGGTGCCCCACCACCCCGGCGCTGACATGGGCCAGCAGATGAACATGATGATGCAGCGGCTGAACCAGGACAGCCTGACACCTGAGCAAGTGGCCTGGAGGAAGTTGCAGGAAGAGTACTACGAGGAGAAGCGACGGAAAGAGGAGCAAATCGGCATCCACGGCCGGCCCATGCAGGAGATCATGATCCCGCAGTCGGTGGGCAGCATGATGATGCGTGGGCCTCCGCCGCCCTACCACAGCAAGCCTGGAGAGCAGTGGCCCCCGGGGATGGGCAGCCAGCTGCGGGCACCCATAGACGTGCAGGACCCTCTGCAGCTGCGAGGAGGGCCGCCCTTCCCTGGGCCACGGTTCCCTGGGAATCAAATGCAGAGAGTCTCTGGCTTTGGAGGGATGCAGAACATGCCCTTGGATGCTCTTGGGCCCATGAATGCCATGCAGAGGCCAGTCAGACCCGGCATGGCATGGAGCGATGATATGTCTCCTATGGGAGGCCCTGGGAACTTTCCACAAGGCACCTTGCCCTACCCGCCGGGGCAAGGGGACCCAGAAAGGTTTATGAATCCCCGTGCCAGAGAGGAGATCCTACGGCATCAGCTCATGGAGAAACGCCCGGTGGCCATGCAGAGGCCCATGGGGATATCCGGCAACTCCATGAGCCAGGGCATGGAAATGGAGAGGATGATGCAGGCTCACAGGCAGATGGATCCATCCATGTTTGCTGGGCAGATAACGGGCGAGAGCCTCAGCAGTGCCCCCATGGGAATGGATTTTGCAGGCACTCGGGGAATGCTGAGCCCCCCTATGAGTCAGTCGGGCCTTCGGGACATGGACACACCCATGGGCCCTGGCAACCTCAACATGAACATGAATGTCAATATGAACATGAACATGAACCTCAATGTCCAGATGACCCCGCAGCAGCAGATGATGATGTCGCAGAAGATGAGGGGCCCTGAAATGATGACTCACCAGGGCATGAACCCTGAGGAGCTGGCCAGGGTTAGGGCTCAGAATGGCAATGGCAGTGCAATACTAACAGGACCCCAGAAAATGATGATTCCCTCACAGTTCCCTAACCAAGGACAGCAAGGCTTTTCGACTGGGCAAGGGTCTTACCCCAGCCTGCCCCAGGAGATGGGCAGTGGCTCAGACATGTTCAGCCCTGAGCAGGGCACCATGCCTGTCGGGAGCATCAGTGGCACCACCAGACTCAGCCACATTCCTCTGCCTCCGGCCTCCAATCCCACTCCCACGCCGGGGGGGAATCTGGCCAACATGCACCCAGCACCTTCCCGGGGGCTGGGCCGCCGGCCCTCTGACCTCACCATCAACATCAACCAGATGAATTCCCCCAGTATGGGCCACCTCAAGTCTCCCACCCTTAGCCAGGTGCATTCGCCACTGGTCACCTCCCCATCTGCCAATCTCAAGTCCCCACAGACACCCTCACAGATGGTCAGCATGCCACCTTCAAACCAGTCTGGACCCCTCAAGTCCCCCCAAGTGATGAGTTCCTCTCTCAACGTCCGGTCTCCAACTGGCTCCCCAAGCCGCCTGAAGTCCCCTTCTATGGCTGTTTCTTCCCCTGGTTGGGTGCCATCTCCCAAAGCCACCATGCCCAGCCCAGGAGTCAATCAGAGCAAGCAGACTCTCAATATGAACTCATCTGCTTCCATCGGAGCACTGGATCAGGGTATGCTGGGTGTCTTGTACGCGAGTGCATGTCTGTGCTGGGTTTTGGTGACAGGCTTTCTCTGCAGCTCTCTCTGGAGCAGGAAGATGAGTGTTCTTGTGCCTGGCCCTGCATCTCCCAGAGCAAGTATTTTTCCCCAGGAGTCCCAACAGGGCCTTTGCAGATAGATCTGTGACACGGGCAGCGAACACTGCGTCTGTGCGGGGCAGTCAGGGGCAGCTTTAAGTGGAAATGTGTCACTGCTCTGGAGCAGGATCTTTGCTTGAGCCTTCTCAGAGTCCAGAGAGCGCTGCACTGTGCCAGCTCTGTGCCTCCTCTGCTCACTGCTGTCAGAAGGAGAGGACAGGCTTGCTCTCTGGTGGCAGCAAATGGCACTGTGTGAACTAAGCTGATCTCTCTCTTGCTTGCAGGTTCTCTCCCTTCTGGGCCTCGGAGCAGCTCTTCTGCACCAGCCAGCAACACCTCTAGCACCATGAATCCGAATATGCCTTTTACTTCCTCTCCAGATCCCTCCCCTTCCCAGAACCCCCTCTCACTAATGATGTCCCAGATGTCCAAGTATGCCATGCCCAGCTCCACACCACTTTACCACAATGCCATCAAAACCATCGCCACCTCTGATGACGAGCTGCTTCCAGACAGGCCTATGCTCCCACCTGGAAGTATGTCAGGTATCTCCTTCTGGAGGTGGGCTTGCGAGGGGTCAGACTGTCTCGTGGCTGCCACTGGACCTGAGGCAGCAGGTGGAGGAGTTATTAGAAACTCCGATCTCCCCATGACTGCCGTGTCACGTAGCTTCAATTTCCCCTTGTTTGCAACGGTCTGTGTGCGTCCCTGCCCTCTGCCCAGGCTGTCTGTCAGCTTTTGGCTTGAGTGGAAGCACATGAGCTGATCTGGCTCGAGGAGTCCTTCTTCCACAAGACCTGGAAGTTTTTTGCCTTTACCCGTGTAGATGTACTGGGCCCGAGTTTTCCTTTCTCAGATCCAGGACTTACAGGCAGAGCTCTGCTGCTTAGAGCCCTCGTGCTCCTGTGCACTGAGACAGGGATGCTCTGAATGGAGCTTGGCTGTCTGGTGTTTTGAGTGGAGCCCAAATGCCTGCACGGGCAGGGCTGTGTTGCAGCCTGTGTTGTGATTTCAGCGGGCCAGATATGCTCCATTAATTAGTGACACTGGTGAGAACATCTAGGCAAATGAGTGTTTCTTGTCACGTGATGACCAGCCCAAAGGGGAATTCCAGCATGTTCTACCACTTGACTTAGGGGGCCTAAAGCCGTCTGATAAATATTTTTGGCAGTTTTGAAAATGAAAAATCAACTTTTTAGCTCTTCCACCGCTAAGCGGTCCCTTGGGTTGACCGCAGGCATGCAAATGCACTGCGCAGGCACTGCTGGCTGCTCTGCTTTTCTGACGGGCCTTCCCGCCCAGACAGCACCTGTGCCACGCTGCTGGCTCTTCTGCTTTCCTCCTCCTCAGTTGTGTGATCAGTGGAGCTTGCTGGGTGGCAAACCCTGTGGCAGGCAGTGCTGAGAGCCCTGATGAGAGCACGGTGTGAGGGACACACCGAGCCAGGCAGGACTCTAAAATCAGGGGAATGTAAGAAACGACAAATCTAGCACGGGACTGGAGGAAGCTGGAAGAGTCCTCTGGTGCTTGTGGGCTTGGGAAGCTGAAGTTGGAGACACTTTTTCCTGATGTTGGTGCTATGTAAGCCCATCTTGGAGCTGCTTACTGAGCATCATGCTCCATGCTCAGGGCATTTTGATCCCTGGGCAGGATTGCCAAGGAGATTCCTGGGCAGAGCAGGACTGCTTGGCAGGCTTTCAGGGTGTGGATTTTGCAGCCCTGCAAGGTCTGTGGGAAGGGTTAACTCTTCTCTCTTTTTCCTGTCCTTAGGCGTGACGGGGAATCAGCCAAATCAACTGCACTTGAACTCTGTGGGGCCTGGATCCTCTCAGAGCCCCATGGGAATGAACCTGCCTGGTCAGCAGCCCCTTTCCCACGAACCACCCCCCACCTCCATGATGTCCTCCCCAAACCCTCTGGGCTCCAACATTCCTATGCATCCGAGCGGGCCGGGGGCAGGCGTGCCCCCCCAGAACCCCATGATGCTACCCCCGGGTCCCCAGGACTCGTTGAACCAGCAGTGCGGCCCCGTGCCCAACAGTTCACAGATGATTCCTTCTAACCAGCTCGTGTTCCCCCGCATGCAGCAGCCTCACAATGCCATGGCATCTCCTGCCGGCGGCATGCCCATGGCCCCCGGTGCAGGGGGTGGCCCTGGCATGCAGCAGCATTACCCGCCGGGGATGCCCTTGCCACCCGAGGACCTTCCCTCCCAGCAGCCCGGCCAGATGCCCCCTCAGCAGCACATGATGGGCAAGAACATCCCTCCTCGGATCGGTGACCCCTACCCGCCCGTGCTTCCTGGGGTGGCGTCGGTGCTGAACGACCCCGAGCTCAGCGAGGTCATCCGCCCCACGCCCACGGGGATCCCGGAGTTCGACCTGTCCAGGATCATCCCCTCAGAGAAGCCGAGCAGCACCTTGCAGTATTTCCCCAAGAGCGACAGCCAGGCACCCAAATCTCAGCCTTCCAACCTCCACCTCATGAACCTGCAGAACATGATGGCCGAGCAGCCCCCCGTGCGTCCAGGTATGAATGCTCCCAGCCTCCCCGGGCAGCAGGGCGTGCAGAGGGGACTCGGCGTGCCCATGTGCCATCCCGGACAAGTGCCCATGCTGGGCAGGACAGGCATACCGCCCCAGCAAGGCATGATGGGCAACAGCATGCACCAGGGCATGATGTCTCCGCAGCAGAGTCTGATGGCCCAGCAGAATTTCATGCTGATGCAGGCCAAGCAGAGGAGCATGTCTGTGTCGGGGGAGATGTACGCCCAGGCAGGACATATGATGTCACCTCAGGGCTCTCTCATGGGGCCCCCGCCTCAGCAGAACCTCATGGTCACGCACCAGATGAGGCAGAGGAGCGTCTCCCTGGACAGCCAGATGAGTTACATCCCCGGGCCTGGCAACATGGCAAACTTGCCTTTTTAACCCTGACTGGCGTTCAGGGCTGGGGAGGGGATGGGGCTGCCCCTACAAGCGTTTTTAAACCTTTCCGTGGGGGTGGGTCGGGGGCCAACGCCGGTGGAGGACACCACGTGGGATGCTTTTCATATTTGATTCGCCTCTACACAGCAAACCAGATGTGCAGTAAACTTGATGTGAATTGGGTTTCTTTTTCCTTTCTTTTTTGGGGAAGGGGAGGGTGGAGAGGCTGGGAGCGGGGCTGTTACTTTGAACCCTGCCTGGTGACCAGGGACAACCAGACCTTGTGGCAGTTTGTAAAGTTTTCACTGACGGTTTTCCTCCATCAAGTGTTTTTCTTGCCCTTTTTCCCTCTCTATATTTTGTCCTTCCTTTTTAAGCAACCAAAATGTGCAAGAGGGTTTTTGGAACTAGCTGTAAATAGGTCGCTGGGAAAGGCAAAATTTGTGCTGGTTTTTAATTGTTCTGTATTTCTGTGTTTTAATAGAAGCCTCAAAACATGTTTTAAAAAACAGAAAGAAAAAAAAAAAACAAACACGATAAAGGCAACAGTGTACAAGGATTGAAATCTCTCCTTGGGGGAGGCAGGAGGATCCCCGGGCTGTGGAGAGATCCCACTGTAGGGACTGCTCTGTCAGACCTGTGTTGTTCATGCTTCCGAATGGTTTGGCACGTGTGGGAGAGGGGGTGGTGCAGTGTCATGCAGATCTCAGGTTCTCTGGATACTCGGATACTGTGCTGAGTACACAAACATACCACTGACCCAGGGCCGCTGGGGAGGGGTGTGCCGAGCCATAGCCCCAGGAAATGCTGCTGGAGTGCTGCTCATCTGGCAAGGCAGAGACCTTTCCTTTACAGCATGCAGCCGTTGCCGCTCTCTGCAGGAGCTGCCGTGTCTGGGATGGAAAAGATGCTGATCCTCCAGCTGGAGAAGCATCGAGAGTCTGGGCTCTGCAGATGGTAACGTGCTGGAGCCCAAGTCTTGACCAGCTGTGTCGCCTCTGTTCCTTTTGCTTCCCTTCATGCTGTGTCCCCCGCAGGCAAGGTGTTGTGGGCTCTGAGGGTGAGCGAGGTGATGCATTTCCAGCGCTTCCAGGAGAGGTTTTGTGGGAACGCCGCCCTCCTGCAGCCTTCCTGCACCAGGCTGTTCCCATCCCTTCGCCCTGCGCCTCCGTGTTGCTACCGAACGCTTTCCCAGCTTTTCCCTGTGCTTCTCAGTCCTTCGTCTGTAGAGTTTTGCAGGCAGTCTTCTTTCCATCCTAAGCTGAGCTACTGGCATAGCCCTGCCCTGTGGCACAGGAGAGGTCCAGCTCCTGAAGAAGACCCGTCCCTGAGAGCAACGCTCTACCCCAGCGTTCAGCGTGGGCAGCGTGGCCGTCCCGTGCTTCAGACAGAAAAAGCCAAAGTTGAGTTGCAATCTCTCCTTCCCGGGCTGGCAGAAGCGTGTCCATTCGGACAGCTCCGGCTTTTCTGGGCGCGCTCCACCCTCCCCATCCTGTCCTCCGTAAGGTCTTCCTGCATGCAGCCCCGATGGTCTTTCCCATGCTCTTCTCACGGAGATGCGCACGCATTTCTGCACACATCCCGGGATCTCTGAACCTCTGCAAGTGGGGACTATAAATTTCAGCAGCTAGCGGTGAACCTGGGCCACGCAATAGCTGGAGGATTGTGTCTGCAGAGCCAGGCTTAACACACTACCTCTCTTCTAACAGAGCTCACCTTTCCCAAATTGCTGGTGCAGGGAGGAGAGGGCTTTGGAAAGGGAGATCGCCGAGTAGTGAGCGAACAGCAAGTCTTTTTATCAGGTTGCAAGAGCTGTTTGGAAAGGCTGGTGGGTGCTGAAATGTCAGCCCAGCAGCTGTCTTGGTCTAGTCTGCCAGAAGATTAAATCCTACAGTCCAGTTAGGAATACATTGAAGCTTTGGGGCGTTTTGTAGTGCTGGGGGAGAAGCGTGGGTTTGGATCTGAGGAAAGACCTTGCTCTAGTCTCCTGCTTTGTTGTGTACAATGCGAGCAAGTAGCATTTTTTTGAAGTGGTAAACTGGGAAAAATCATGAGAAGTTCTCCTTCCTGCTGCGGCAGTCGGAGCAGAAGAATAATCTTGGGTCCAGGCTTTGGACCTGACGTTAGCTGCTTGGATTCTCCATCCTTTCAGTGCGTGTTTCGTGCGGGAGGATGTGGCTCAAACACATGTAGCTCTTTCTAAGCTTGACTTGCCTGAAAGGCTGTAGCTTCTCTTGGCTGCTCTTCAGGGTGTTGGCTGCTGGTAGCTTCTCGTAAACATCCAAATACCAATTACAGTCCCAAACTTTGCTCATCACCCACCAGCAAAGTCTTGGCTAATTTGAAGCCATAACATTTTTCTATATGGACGTTTTTTTGTTTGTCTGTAGATAGCTGTTGTTTTAGCCTGGTTGAGATCTCCACGTGTTTGTACTTTCCCCGTGGTCCCTTTTGCCCAGCCCAACACAGAAGTGGCCTGGGGCTCGCAGTGCCCTCAGTGTGGCAGCAGCTCTTTGTCCCCGTAGCAGCAGGAGCCTGCAGGCTCGTGGCCTGGGCCGTGCTGAGTGCTCCCAGGGCCGTGGCAGTGCCACGCTATTTCTGCCTGGCGAAGGGAGGAAGACCCGTGACAAATAAAGAAGCCAAGCCTTTTGACTCGGCTACAAAAGGGAAATCCTGATGCTAGGTCAGAGCTGAGGACTCTGGAGCAGCAGTTGGTGCTCTCCTGTGAAATCCCTCTGTCCTGGAGCCAGCCCTACCCCTGCCACTGCTGGCTGAGGGGTGGGGAGAAGAAATGCCCACAACAGCCCCGGGCCCCGCTCCCAAGCGTGTCTGTGAGCAGCAGCGTGGCAGGAGCTCCTGTGGAGGCTCAGGGACAGCCAGTCCTTGTTACACCCGGGCAAGGTTTGCCATCAGCTGGTTGCCCGCTGCCGTGACCTGTGTCTAGTCTTGTGTCTTGTAGTTTATTGCTTGGCTCTTCACCTCGAGTTCTGTGTACTGACCCCACCTAATCACAGTAGAAGGTTTGCCCATCTTTTAGCCATGACTTTGCCATGTTTTTTCCAGCTCCAAAAAAGCGAACGCTGGAAAACTGCGTCTTTCAGATAATCACACACCTGGAATTAGCTTTCACTTTGAGGTAAAGTTGACTGACCTGTTCTCTGTCATCCCATGGAGAAACTTCCCCAGTCATTTTGTACCATTATATAAATATATATATAAATATAAATATATAAATACAATATGTGAAGACATCTTATTGGTTTTTATTTGAAACAATTTTTAGGCTTGTTTTTGGGTATCTGTGCTGCCTGTAATGTATTGACCTGTTTTATAGGTGCCTTTTTATTAAAAAGACAAATTTCAAGACCTGACCCCGTGCCTGTGTTTTTCCACGTGATTTTCCGCAGGACGGAGGCAGAGAGGTGCTGGGAGGGTGGTGTGGGCAGCGGGGCAGCCCCTTCTCTGCAGCACTCCCAGGCACACCTTCATTCATGCATCCCCTGCATGCTCCACTGCCCGCCACGGCCCCGCGATCGCCGCGCGTGGGGAACGTGAGCCCCGGCTCTGTCTCCTGGGACACCCTGCAGGAAATGCCGAGCCGCGTGCTGCCCTGAGATGCGGCCCCATCTTCGGGGTTGCCTTCCTCTGGTTTGTCTGCTGGAGCCCACACGTCACACATTCCTTTCTGCAGCAAGGAGCTGCCTTGGAGCTCAGTGCCCCTTTCTGGTGGCCTGGGCTGGCAGAGTGCATCTGCCTCGCTTGGTAGCCGTGGGACAGGGGCTGGCTGAAGGTCCCCGAGGGCTGCGGGGGTGGCTTCGGCGGGGAAGCCCATTCTGGGCTAATGCAAACCTCGAGGAGACAGCAAAGGTTTTGCTGAGTGGAAAGCAGTGAAGGAAAGTTCCTCCTGCTTGTTTCTTGTCGCCATTCAGCGGGGCTGGCTGCGGGCAGCCGCGGGAGGAACGAGGGCAGCTCTGCGGGGAAGATCTGCCAGCTCAGCCATTCCCAGGCTGGCCGAGGCAGATGTTGATGTGAGGGCAGCTTCCCAGTCGGGTTAGCAGCTGCTGGAAAACTGGTGCAGGAAATGCTGCAGGCAGTGGAAGAGGCTCTGTACAGCAGAGAGGTAATGTAGGGCTGGACTGACTCTGAACACAGCAGAGCCTTCGCAGGCACTGGTGAAGGGGAATCTGAGCAAGGAGCTGCTCTGAGCCCTTGGAGCAGAGCTTGTCACAAAGTTGCATCTCCCTCGAATGACGTGACAGTTACAGACGAATGCTTACCAGCATTATACATGAGAAGATGGGGTTTTAGTCACTTGTTTATTGCAGCTTACCTCAAAACTTCCTAAAGCCTTGTACATACCAGTG
The DNA here is from genome assembly GCA_013396955.1 of Regulus satrapa. NCBI lineage: Eukaryota > Metazoa > Chordata > Aves > Passeriformes > Regulidae > Regulus > Regulus satrapa. The sequence continues at coordinate 101,930 of VWZN01004051.1, forward strand.
CTAAAAGCTATAGCAACAATAGATGTGTAGTCTGTTCACTCTCATTTGAGTGTAGATTTTCTTTTTACTTTGTGACCACTGTAAGAATTTTACACCTCGACTATTATTTTTTTCAGTAACATTTTCACGCAGAAACACAGTTGTCACCATAACCTGCTGGGGAGGTGTTTACAGGGCATCTGCCGTGGGTTTTCTCACTGGTACAACCGTGGAGAGCACAAGTGCAGGCTTAAGAGACTTGTCCTTCTCTGCTGCTTGTGTGTGCTGCAACACCCACAGCTGCCATTACTGGAGAGTTTCATCCTTGAAGATGCAGTGCAGCAGGAAACGGTGACTAGGTGAGTTTTCAAGTCTCCGTGTGAGAGCAAGCTACTGAGATCTCTGCTTGAGTCAGGTAATGTGGCCCCTTTCCATAATTTTTAGCAGGACCCTTGGGTACCGGGAAGTTCACCTGGGACGGAGCTTTCTGCTGGTGGGATGAACGACAGAAGGGAGGTTACCCCAAAATTCCTGCTGTCCTGCAGTTCAGGACGAGGTCATCCACCCAGGTTTGTTCTCTGTACACCTGGCTGCACTTAATCTCTGAAAGCCCCATAGGTGCAGGTGAAGGAAAACTATCATCAGAAAGCATAGTGCCAAGAAAAATGCCACATTTCCTCTAGCCTTGCTAAAAACAAAGAGAAATTATGCGAGTGAGCTCTTTCCCTTACTCTGAGGCAGAGTCTCCTTGCTCTCAGAGCCCATAAATAGCCACCAAGTAGCTGTCAGAAAGAAAAAGCTACAGCAGCAGCCTCACAAAGCTGTGTGGTTCCTCTCCCCTGGGTGCAGTGACAAGACAGAATCCATCTCCTCGGATGGCATTCTTCCTTAAAGGAAAACTTTTGCATCATCAGGCATTCAGTTCAGCAGCCACTCGCAGGAGAGGGTAACAGCAGGAAAACGGATCAAGGGAGTGGGGAAGGACGCAGCTGGTGTCAGCAAAGGAGTCTGTGGCAGTCAAAGCTTTCAACCTGTGGGAGGACCTCCTGGCAAGAGCTGTGCTGGGAAGATGGATGCGTTGTAGCAGGAGGACAATGCTGCAGTCCAAGAGTGTCCAGGGCTCTCTGCCCGTGCTGTTGGATTGAGCTTTGCAGCCCCCATCAGTCCTGCTTGCATCTCTCCAGTGGCTGCGGCCACTGAGTCTCGGCTTCCTTTGAGCTTTGTGTACCAGCCTGAGCTAATGACACGGAGCCCTGCGTACTGACAGGACTCATTCACTGGGATGGACTTTTCCCTTAACCCTGGCACCCCAGTCCTGTGCCCGGCTTTGTGTCCAAGATGCTTGCAGTCAGTTTTCTGGGGGAGAGGTGGGAATGGGTTCAGCCCCACACGAGTGACCGTCGGACATCCAGCATTCCCCGACAGCTGCCAGGCGGATCTCTCCAAGTAAGAGAACCAGGAAGAGCCAAGGAAGGTGTCTGATGGGATTTGGGTGTTTGGGACCTGTTTCCTGAGGAGTGAAGAAAGCTGCCAGTGAAACTTGTAACTGATACCACAGCAAGGGTGCCACTGGGAAGGAAAGCCCCAGGCTAGGGTTGCCCTGCAGGCAGCCTTTACCAGCTAGAAAGTGGAGATGGAGGTGGTGTTGTCAGACTCTATCCCGCTCCCCTTCCTTGTCACCTCCAGGATCTCCTGCAGGGTCTCCTGGCTTATGCAGCCGAGCTCCTGCAGGATCCGGAAGAAGTCGTTGCGGAACTTGACGCCGATGAAGGCGTAGAGGACGGGGTTGAGGCAGCAGTGCGTGAAGCCCACGGCCTCTGTCACCATGATGGCCGCGTCCAGCCGGTCTTCCAGGAGGCAGCTCTTGCTGAAGGCTTCCAGCTTGGTAAGCGTGTTCAGGAAAATGACGATGTGGTACGGGCTCCAGCAGAGGAGGAAGATGCCCGTGACCAGGATGGCCACACGGACGGCCTTCTGCCTCTGCAGGCGCTGGGACTGACACAGCGCCCGGATGATGGCCACGTAGCAGTAGCACATGACCAGCAGAGGCACAAAGAAGCCCACGGTGTGGTAGAGGAAGCGGGTGGCCAGCCACGCGTTGTTACCGTCGATGCCGACCTCTGGAAAATAGCAAACGCTGCGGTTGCCGTCGTCCGTCCAGACTTCCATGAAAACGAGATCAGGCAGAGTGAGGAGCGCCGAGCAGAGCCAGACGGCCGCGCAGGTGAGGTGGACGGAGCGAGCGCGGCGTTTGCGGTAGGTGTGGACGGCGTAGACGATGGCCAGGTAACGGTCCACTGCGATGCACCCCAGCAGCATGCTGCTGCAGTAGAAATTGATCTTGTGCACAGCACTGAGTATCTTGCAGAGGAACTTCCCGAACACCCAGCCGGCCAAGCTCTCCACCACACTGAAGGGGAAGGTGAGCAGCAGTGCCAGGTTGGCCAGGGTGAGGTGGAAAAGGAAGTTTTCTGTGGTGGTCCGAGACCGCTTGAACCTCTCTAAAATGACCAGGACCAGGGCGTTGCCCAGAGTCCCCAACACAAACATCAGCAGGTAGATCAGAGGCATGAAGACCTTTCTGAAGGGGTCCCCCTGGTTGCCAACCACAGATGAGGCTGGGTTGAAGCAAAAGTAGCCCTCCAAAGAAGGGGTGGTGTTCTCGGCTTCATAGTAACCGCTCAGCTCCACCTGGCTCTGGGAAACAGAGAGAGTCCTGTTAATGGAGGGGAGTTTCTGAAGGTCAGAACCCAATCCCTCAGCTGCACCTGCCAGAACTCGAGCGGAGCGCGCAGCCCGCCTGCATCGGGAGCCGCTGTCCGCAGCGGGATGGCATCGGAGGGCCCTGCACTGCCAGGAGGTGCAGCACAACGTGGAGAGGCTTTTCTCCGTCCGTCACAGCGAGGGCTGCTCGGTCTGTCATCTTTGGGGACGGTTTGGTGTCCAGTCAGATGATCAGTTTCATCTTCTGCTTCTTGCCAAGTTACCTGCTGGTGAATTTTGCTTTCTCGCATAGAATGGAAATCTCCTCTACCAGTTTTCCTGCTTTTTTTCCCATGTTTCTGATATGGAGCACCCCTGTCCTGCCAGCTGTCAGGTATAAAGGTGTAGGATTTACCACACAGCACATCTGTACCTCAGGCTGTGTGCAGTGAACCTGTCCCCTTCTCCTCCTCAGAGAGCTGCCTGTGACAGAGCAAGGTGAGCTGGGGTCAGCGGCCGCTGTGCCTCGAGATCCACCCCGGGAGGTGTGGGGCAGGTTCAGGGAGGAGCCTCTGAGGTGCTGAGGCGCCACAGCAACAGATGGTGGAGAGAGAGCTCTGTTCTGTTGGTAAAGCTTTCACTTCTGAGTTAATTGCAATCAGAGCAGGAAAGGGAAGGGAAAACACCACTCAGATCCCGAGCTGATCCGAGTCTCGAGTCTCAAGTCTCGAGTTCTGGGAAGCTGAAATTCTGCTCGGGATGAGCTCCCTGGATGGTGGTCATGCTTCAGCTGGCCTTGCACAAAAGGAGAGCAGCGGAGGAGCCTTGTGGCAAACGGAATATCAGCGACAACTGGAAGAGCTCAGCAGCATCACCCTGAGCTCCCCACCCACAGCCTCTCTGGAGAGCTGAGACTTCAGCGCTGACCGCAGCGGAAGCCTCTGCTAAAGCTTTCATCGCTTTCACTGCCAGCTGCAGCTGTTTGCACCTGCTGCTCCTTCCCCCATCGCCCCAAGCTCCTGGCTAAAAATACCAGCTCTGCTTTACACGGTTTTAGACCTGATTTGGGTTGGTTTTTTAAATTTTTTCCCACCCAATGGGATACTAAGCAAAATTACCGTGACCGGCCAGGAGTCCTGTGCCTGGCTAGGAAAGGGTGATTGATGTTCCTTCTCTCTCGGGCAGCGCGCCCTGGCTGTGGCTGCTGACCCGTTCCCTTCATGTGGGGCTGGAAATGCCCCGATCAGGCACCATCTGCCAGCGGTGGGGAGCAGGCAGGGAGGGCTCTGGCTGCCAAGCGCTCACCGTGGGCAGGGGAAGCTCGTGCCGAGCTGTGTTTGAATCGTCCTCGCCCGCACCTCTGAGCAGAGCGGCACGACGTGGGTGTGCAGACAGAGAGAAATGAAGGAGGATGGAAAAAATCAGAATCTGAGACAGGAAGGGCAGGGAGCGGAGCTGCAGGGGATGCTCTGAACACGACGAGCTGAGGATTGTGGAGAATATTCTCCAATTCGAGGACTGGAAGTGAGCGACTGCCTGGGATGGGATCAGTCAACGCAGAGGGACCTTTGGGAAGTGCATGACAATTGCAGCAAATCTGGGGGTGGGAGAAAAAGTGGTGTCTCTGTAATAAAGCTGTCAAGTGCATGCCCGGAAAAGGCATTCCTGGGTGGCTTTTTGTTCAGGGATCCCTTTAGAAGCCGCATCACAGAGTTATTCTGGTCTCCATGTGTCAGCTGTTTCTCTCAGTTCCCCACAACTGTCAGTGATCAAAAGATTTGGCTGCAGAAGTGAAGCAGCTTGTGCACTGTTAGGGGATTTTCCAGGTGAATCATTCCTTCCTAGCCAATGGGAGCAGCACATTTCATTCTCCAAACCTCGGAACTGTAATTGCCCACATCGGTACAGTCCACAGAGCTTTTGCTCATGGCTTCTCCAGGAGCTGAACTGAAGGAAATTCAGGAATAAGACCAAGGCCTGTGGAAATACCACGCTCCTGCAGGGCAGGTGCCTTTATGCTCTTGAGTCATGCTGGTGCCATTACAATGAAAACTGACCCAAGTTTCGCCTCTGAGGGGGCAGCTCCGGCTCTGAGGGGGCAGCTCCGGCTCTGAGGGGCAGCTCCGGCTCTGAGGGGGCAGCGCTACCTTTGATGGGGGCAGCTCCGACTCTGAGGGGGCAGCTCTGGC
>VWZN01004052.1:22418-38166 GCA_013396955.1 Regulus satrapa
CTCGGGACGCAGATCGCACTCGCCCCTTCCTCCGCCGCCTCCTCCGGCCCCGCTCCGGCGTCCGCGGCTCCGGCCCTCCCGAGCCCCCCGGTGCCCACCCCGCCTGGCCGGGCTCCCCGCCTCGCCTCGGCTCCTTCCCGTCGCTGCGCCAAGGGGAAGGGGGAGAAGAAAGCGAGCGAGGCCATTCTGGGAGCCGCCCGAGTCCCACCCGCCTCGGGCCTATGTCCCGCAGGGGGAAAAAAAAAAAAAAAAAAGGGCAAAAAGGAAAATTCTGCCCTTGAAATGTGCTGGCTGCGCTGGGGGGGGGCTTGTGCAGAGCGGGCATGAGGCTGGCTCGGTGGTGAGATGGGTTCTTGAGGGGAAGCAGGGACACCCAGGAGCAGAATGCAGCAGACACCGGTGTGAGCACAGACTGAGACAGGAGCTGATTTCCCCTGACATTACCCGGAGACATTGGGCTGCATTTCCTGAGCCTCACATGTCCTGGGAGCAGAACAGGCTCCCGGTGCTTCCCTTTGGGTCTGGGGACACGCTGAAACCCCGAATGGGGACAGGAGCAAAGGCAGGAGCGCAGGTCTCACAGCCGTTCCCTGGGGGGAGCGGGGACAGTCGCATCCTGGCTGTTTGCTCCATGCCGGATGTCTGGGGCAGGAAATAAATAATGCAGAAACCACCCATGGCTGATAACTGCGCGTGATTGAAGCACAGCGTGAGTGGCCTGTGGAGAATGTCAAGGCTGTTTGTGGGAAGCCGAGAGAGCTGGAAACGCTCTCGGGCTGCCCTGGACCTTCAGGAGGAGGCACAGAACCACGGCCCAGCTTTCCCCTGCCCTGATGTGCCCCGGTGCTGGTTCCCCCTGCCCTCCAGTGCCGTGGGGGCCCTGGCACACCGCCGGGGCAGGATTTGCCAGCCCCCAAACCCGAGAGCCCCGAGGCAGAGAGCTGGGGGATGTGTCGTGGAGTAGATGTGAAGATTAAGACGCTCCGCTCCGTCTTGCCGCCGATCAATCCCCCCTCCCCGTCACCGCCCCCAGCAGTGCTGCGTGTGGGAGGGCTCCGGGCCTCTGGGGACACGGATGTGACAGCGCGGGGCTGGAGGGCGCGGGGGAAGCGCCGCACGGGCGCAGGGCTTTGTCCCGCGGGGCCCCGAGCTGCGGAACGCGCCGNGAACCGAGGTCCCAGCGAAGGCTCCAAGCACAGCCGCAGGTCCCTTGGAGAAGGGGGGAACCAGCTCCTGACCCTCCTGCCCTGGGCTGTGCCCACCCTCGTACCCACCTTTGCAGGGCAGAGCTGGGGACTGCAGAGCTGGGGCCCTCAGGGCCCCGGATCAGGCAGCCAGGAGAAGAGAATTTAAGGAGTCTGTGATGGAACAGAGGCTCTGTGGTGGGGAAACACAATGCACCTGCAGCAGGAACACTCCTCTTGCCTCCAGGAGTTTTCCTGGTTGAAGTTTGGATGCACCCCTGCCTCTCAACACCCCAGACCTGGCACAGGCTGCCAGGGTTTTAGAGGACTTGGGGCACTTGTAACAGGAACAAAAGGCTCCCTCCACCTGCAGCAGTGGAAGGGAAAAACTCTGGGCCCTGTCCTAGGCTGGGATGGCATCCCTGGCACAGGGAATCCTGCCCTGCCTGGGGGAGAGCAGTTGTGGAGGGCAGGACAGGGACCCCTATTCTTGCTTCACCATCATTATACACAGGACTGTTGCATCTTGGCCTCCAAAAAGAAGACAGACTTCTGGCTCACTTTCAAATTAGGTTTTTAATTAAATAAATAACGGCGAGGGGTCTTCAAGGCAGTGTCACTTCACAGTGTAGGGCTGGGGGGCAAGGGAGAAAAGAGTCCAGCTTTGGGAGCGGCTCAAAGTGAATGTGCTTTGTAAGAAGGAAAAAAGAAAACCCCAACAAAAAAAAAACAGAACCAAACCTCCTCCCTCAGTGACTCCCCCTCCCTGTCCCAGCCTTTTTCACCCCTCTCCCTCAAAGTTACGTGGAAAAAGCGCTGCACTCATGTTGAAAGACCCCATGCAAATCTGTAAACAACACTGAAGGACATAAAGAGATTTCTGCCTCAGCCAGCTCCCCTCTCCTTTCACTAGAGCTTGAAATAAACCAAAAGAAAAAATGGTTTCAGGAAAACGAAGAACGTTCTCAGCCGATGGAGGAGATGCCAAGGCCTGGCCCTCCCTGGGAGGGCTGCCTGCGCTCTCACCCTGCCTCCTCTTCTCCCTTCAGCCAAGGAGCTTCTCTCACCCCCAGAAAAGGGGAATCACAGCCTGGGCAGTTCCACTGTGCAGCAGGCGCTCGTGTTTGCTTTCTGTTCCCAGCAGCCAGGAGCAGCTGAAGGCCCCTGCCCAGCACGTGTGGCTGACAAAGCCATGCCAGGTGAAGGCAGCTGCACGTGCTTGGGGCTCAGCACCTCCCGGCACAGAGCTGGGGATCGAAGCAAACCCCTGCTAAAGCACACAAACCAGATCTGGGGCTTAAGAGATGAGACAAGGTCTAATCCCGACATCCCGTGGAGCTGTTTGATGCTGGCTCCGTGCTCCTGCTGCAGGTCTGAGCACAACTTGCCAGGGCAGGTGAAAGGACGACGCAGGTTTGTGGGTTTAGGGGCTGCCAAATCCCCTGGCAGCAGAGCCAAGTGCACAGCCAGAGCCCCAAGGCCTCTACCAAAGCAAGCAAAAACCCTCAGGCCCAGCTCCTTCCCTGTGCAGAACACAGCTGGAGGAAAGGACTGTCTGCAGCAGAGCCTTGCCCAGCAGGGGAGTGGAGAGCATTCCCTGCATGGAAAAAGGAGAATGAGAACACATTGAGGCAGTGGCCAATCCCAGACCTGGAACACGCCTGGGAAGTGAAGCAGCTTTGGACTCCAGCACACCCAAGGACAGGCTCCCGTGGCTCTGCACAGCACCTGGCACCTCCCTGAGCACAGCAGGAAAGACACACTTTCCTCTCAGAACAGCCTGTTTGGGGCACAGGGAGGGACGGGGATGGTGTGCTCCCCTGCCTGGGACTGTGCTAGCACCCAGATCCCAGACTTCACACCCTGGGAGCTAAGCAACCTCCTCCCTCTGCTGACAAATTCTTGGAACAAACTGGGAAGTTACAGATACTTTCACCTGCGTTTTACCCTCTCGCATTGTGGCTCAGTGAAGATCAGGTCATCCCCTGCCAGCAGCAACACCCCAACTCTGGGCCAGCATCACTCTCTGAGTCTAGAAACTCCTGTTACTCCCCACAGAAGTTCTCCCTGGCCCAGCACTGCACAGGAAGGTGAGAAGGACTCGAGTGCACGCAATGCTGCTGCACACGCAGCATCCCTTCCTAAGATCTGACACTTCTGCCCGAGGGCTGGGCCAGGCCACATCACCTGCAGCTGGTGGAAAGTCAGGAACACGTGGCTGGAGGGGGAAGCAGCTGAATGCCTGCCTGTCATGACCCGTGGCTGCTGGGAGAAGGACGGGGTGAGTGGCTCCTACTGCAACACGCTGCCCGTGGGAGAAGGGCCAAGACTCCCCGGGCATCGCCGTGCCCGTCTCTGCAGGGAACTGCCCTGCCCAAGCTCTCAGACCCCCCAGCCTGCACCCTTCACCATGGCGGTGACACATCCCTCTTCTCAAAGCACCTCTGTCCTCAGACCGCCCTGCTGGGGCCAAGGGACACGTCCCCTGTCCCGAGGCAGGGACTCTGAGCGGACTGGCATCACCCGGGGTGACACACGGTCAGCGTAGGAGGGGGGGATGGACCTCCCCACTCAGGAAAGCCAGCCACCGATTGTGTCAGGATACACTGGAGCAGAAAGGTGTTTGGTTTCACTGTAGCCTTGGATCAAGGAGGATGGAAAGACGGATTCCGACCAACAGCTCCAAACTGTCCCTACAGGACAGTGGGAGTTCCAGAATTTCACTCAGTCAGGTCAAAGTCCTTGCTGGGTCTGTGACAAATTTGTGACTGGAGACTCTCACTGTGACAGAGGCTCTGACCGAGCCACAGGTGCTGGGCAAGCCTGATGAGCAGTCAGGAAAGTATTTACATCTCCGATGCCAATGAGACCGAAATCTGTGACCGATAAGGACACTTGCGCAGGGGCCACCACTGCCTCAGGGTCTCTGTCCAAATCCACGGGGCCAGCAATTAAAGGCAACCCCTCGTTAATGTCTGCGGGGAGAGTGAAGTCCATGGTTACTGTCTCACCAGAGTTCTGCAACGTCTCCTGCTGCTTCTCTGCCAGTCCTGGTGCCGCGGGTGGCAGAGCGAAGAGCTCCGGCTCAGAGGGGGTGGCGGTGTGGCGCGGGCAGGGCGCGGGGACGGCGCCCGAGGGCGTCTCCTCCGTGGGGTCAAAGGAGCAGTTTGTCTCCGAGGGGGTGCTGCACTCGTAGCCCTGGCCCGACTCGCTGATGCTGCCCAGGCTGCAGGCCGTGCTCTCCACACTCAGGGGCTCTGCTCGGGTGGGCACGGCCGAGGGGGGGGACACAGAGGGGGGCACAGCAAGGGAGAGAAAGCCACGGTGAGTTCACAAGGCCCAAACACCCAGGTCAGTCCCATCTAATCCCAACAGCATCTGTCTGATGGCATGAGTGTTTCTTTAATAGAGCAACCAAGATGCCCCTGCCGGCCCGTACCGAGGGAAGGCAAGAGAGCAGATGGGAGGCCATCAGTGTTTCTATGAAATGAAAGGAAACCTCACAGACACGCTGCAAGATAAGCCAAACCCTAAATCCCATCCCCTCGTGCCAACAAGCCCTGGGAGCTGCCCACACAAAGCCTTCATCTGCAGTAGGACAGCGAGGGAATGAACACACGTTGGGCTCCCTGCAGATCTTCTCTGTGTGGAAGCAGCTTGCACCTGACTTTGGGGGCCTTACCTCAGCCTCTGTGTCAGTGCTTTGGAAACACCTCACTCAGATGCCCAGTGCATAATCCTTTTTTGTCTTGGGAATGATCTAGGCCACCCCTCCAAGCCCAACACAGGAACAACTGTTTTACAGTCATCCCCGGTCAATGCGGAGACAGACAAGACTCTTCTGCTGACACCGAAACCCCGTGGCAGACAGACAAAAAGGAATTACCTGTGCTCTCCATTGCTATCTGATCTTGACCAAAGTGAGCATCCAGGCAGCCAGTAGCAGAGGGAATTGGTGGGGAGCTCCGAGAACGATTCGTGTTTTCCACTTCAACCCCATCCAGGTCATTGTCAGTGAAATCCCTGCGGGGAAAGAGAGAGAGCCTTGCCACCACCTGCTAGGCAGGCAGGAGGAAGGGTGGCTGGGATTAAAACCCATCCACAAATAAAGCAATGGGACTGTAGGGACATCACTGGAATGAATGTCCATCCCTCCCTGCTCTGCAGAGCCTGGTTTAGACTCTGCCCTGAGGATCTCAGGTAACGCAGTGTGGCCAAAACCAGCCCATGATAAACCAAAATGGGCTCTTCAGCTTCCTGCAGAGCTCTGCTCCCAGTTCTGTGAGCTTCAGCCATCTACAGAGGGAAATAAATACATGGTCAAACACCCAGTTTCATGGAATGACTGCTGTGGGTCCTTAGGAGCAAATGATGAGAACATATTTTTCCACCCTGGGAAGATTTCAGATTTCAGGTATTTTCCCATCTTGCATCAGAATTAGGAAAAAAAAAAATCTAAGCCTTCATCTGATGTTTTTAATTGATTCAGCTTCAATATTTCATTTTGACCTATTAAGAGATTTCCGTTTCAACCATTTTGAAAAGGTGTATTTTGAAAAGTACCTTCTGTAATTAGCATACATTTCAAAGGGAAGAATTTGCCTCAAAGGGAAATTAATTCAGGTTCCAAACCGCCAGAAATAAGTGCATTTCTGAATTTCAAAAGCTCCCTTCCCAAAACCTCATCAAACTGGGTTCTTTCACCGAAACCAGCTCTGAATCCCTGTCCCCAGTCTTCTGTGGATGCATTTGTCTGAAACAAAACTACTTTCGACACGCAGAAAAGGATGAGGAAGTCCACATCCAAGCAAGCAGTTCTTTTATCTTCCCTCCCCACACCAACTTAGTGTTTGTGCTCTGAGAACACCCCGTGCATCCCTCCATCCTCCCACCCGAGGAAAACCTTCTGGAGAAGAAAGCGCAGTCTGTTAAGCGGAGGTGCTTTGCAGCAGGAATCTTCACTGGGAGGTTAATATTACTAATTTTAGTGTGAGAATATTCCACGCACGTGGCTCCAGGGTGGAGGACGTACTTCTTCCTTCCTAGACGAGTCTGCTGGGTGAAGTAGTCGTAGCGCTCGGATTTTTTCCACATGTAGTAATACTCCACGCACTCGCCCACCGACCGCGTGCGGACCTGAGGAGGAACAGCCCAGTCAGGCAGGCAGGACACCCGCCCCCCACGCAGCTGCATCTCCTGGAGCAAGGAGCTATTTTTCCCATTTAACCAGCACAGAGAATTGGAAGTGCATTACAGTTATTTATTATTATTTTTTTTACATCGCTATGGACACATTGCTGCAGAACAGAAGCACAATGTACTGAGGTTTCCGAGGTGGCCAGAGAAAAGAACTCCCCACAGCACACAGCTGTTGTCACAGACCCGTGAGGGTCACACACACTCGTGCAGGACTTTCCTGCGCTTCCAGCAGCAGCACACTTAGCAGAGAGAGCAAACCTGCATCCATTGTCATTGGCCAGCGTCAACATGCCTACAATTAACCAGTGGTAGAACTGGACTCTCTGGTTCTGCCAACTCCCAGCACAGCAGCATGTCCCGGGGCCCAGCTCTCCCTACAACAGCATCTGCCATTCTAGAGGACCCCAGGGGACTTTACGAAACATCCACATGCTCAACTCACTCATTCACAGAAGTACTGCAAGGGCTGAGAGTTTGGAAAGAACTTTTGAGACTCCAGAAAGGGCTAATCAGTAATTAACTGACATCACTCATGCAGGTCAGTGGTGTTTGTGACTTCTCCCACCTGGAAAATAAGGCAGAGCAGGGCAGTGAACAGCCCATCACCTGCTGGCATGAGTCAACACAAAGCCTGGGACTGGAACTCGGCCATCCTGAACTCCCTGTGTCAGCCGAGGCCCAAAGCACTCCTCTGGTGCCCAAGCACCTGCCTCCTTCCCCTGCTCCTCACCCGGGGGGAGCAGCCTTACCTTGTTTGCTTGGATAAGGTGAAAGTTTTTCCCGTGGACCCTAAAGCCGTGTTCAAAATTTCTACATTCTTCCTCGCTCCAGGCACAAAGCTCATCTGTAGCAGAAAGAAAAGAGTTGGAGGAGATGTGTGCGGAATGTAGAAAAAGTTGCATGTGTCTTGATGAACAAAAATAAGGGGGGGGGTTCCTCACCTCTGATAACCTTCACGTTGAACCGTAACCTCCGCAGTGCCTCTTCTGCATTGAAGTTGCATTTCACCAGCTCGTACAAAGCCTGGGAAACAGCAGGAAATCACTCAGAGCATGTACCTGAGCAACACACCACAAACCAGCCGGCTCATGACTCACATTTGTCTCGTAAAACTTCTGTTTCCTCGCTGCTAACCCCAGGTTGACCACCAGCAGAGATTACCCCACTTTTTAAGGCATTGGATTACAAACCCTGGGATTCAACAGATGCAGTTCCACCAGAATCTAACCTGGCTGGCTTGAAGTAAACTCAGCTGCTCTGAAATTGTTGATCTGCTGACTTTTCCAGCCTTCCCAATGGGAGGGTAACCAACCTCCCCAGACCGCAGCTGGGCACACACCCTCACTTATCCACCAGGATCGCTGGAGTCTGACCTCATTCTGACCTCTGCAGCTCAAAGATCACTGCTGGGCCAGCACCACCTGGTTCTGTGTGGGCTGCAGGAAGCCCTGAGCTCACCTGCTCGTTGTCCTTGACCACCTCTCCGTCGGGCAGGCTGCTGCCGGACAGCTCGTCCCACTGCCGCTTCACGGCGCGGTACAGGAACTCTTCCACCTCCCTCTCAGGGAGGATGTTTGGGTCCCAAAGCAGCTGATCTTCATTCTCATAGGCTAACAGAAAAAGCACTGAAATAAGATAATCAAACGGAGAATTCTGCTGCTCTTTGAGAAGTGGTCTGCACGGACATGCATGGCGGAGACAGAGGAGGGAGGAGGAAATCTTTGCTTGGTACTTCAACTTGGCACTAGAGATGACAAACGTCTCTCGAGGCACTGCATTTTTCCCTCCTGATTTTGGAGGTAGATAAGCTCTTCATATCTCTTTTAGGGCCCTTGGCACGGGCTCAGCTTGCTTCCATTGTTTCAGAATGGTTGGCTGACAAAGTTTTTGTTATCACATTCTCAAAGATTGCTGTTTTGATTAATTAATCCTGGCAAATAAAGACTGTTTTAGCTTTCCTGTCCAGAAGTTCAACCAGCTGGCACTCATGCATGCCACTCATTATTGGACACAATCTGCAAATCAAGGCTCCTCTATCTACTCTGCAGATATCCCAAAATCAGAAACAGATCACCTCCAGGGAGCACTGAATGACACCAACTCACTACTTAAGGAAGATGAGAATAAATCAGAGCATCCCCAGATGGGTGTTCCTTGTCTTAGGCTACAGCTGAGATCCCCTCCTGCAAACCTGTCACACCAACCCAGCTCTCAGTGAGCTTCACCACTTCTGTACCTGTGTTCCCAGCCCTATGCACTGGGGCTCATTCCAGCCAGTAAATCTGAATGTCAGCACTGAAAGCTGCCAAGCCTGGAGATACAGAGCAGGAGTGGTGATCCAGAGCCCATCAGATCCCCCTGCCAGCAGCCCGACCCCAGACTAGGCACAAAGAAGAGGCTGCCTTACCTTTTTGCCTGTGCCTGTTTAGGCGGAGGATGGGAACAGTGGCCTGGTACTGAGGTCCAACCATGATCTCCTGAAATCCCACAGCACAGAGGTGACAACATTGAAATGGGAAACGCTCCACACAGGCTGTGCTTCCTGATTTAGGGACTACACCACTGCAAGGCTGATTTATTTACTGGTAGCCCCCTCCATGTCAGTATTATTTCTAGTGAACCCTGACTATTTTATAGGGTAACTAAGAAGATTTACTAGCAAGCAAGAGATACTGTGGGGGCCCTTCAGCATTTACACAGTTTTAATGTAAAAGATCTATGGCAAGCAACTAAGGTTGGAAATAAAGCAATGCAGAGGTTCTCCTGCAACCTTCACAGCCAGGATGAATTTGGAAGCCTGCTCCTCTCTTTAGAAAGGTGGAGAAACCCCCTCAGTAAATCCTGCTGGGAAGGCCGCACAGCATTTCACCTTTATAAGGCTACAGGCTGCAAATTTCATTTACCAAGAAGCAGAAGATAATTTTGAGATTGTATTAAAAACCCCTCTTGTAACCCACATCTGCCAGTGCCGTCCATAGAATGCAAGGCCATCAAGAAGCCAGTTGGGGAAATAACACCATGCTTTGGTGACATGCATTTTTCAAACTCAGGAGTCCCCCTTCCCAATGCACTCAGGTAATTTACCTTCTTACACTCGTTGGATGGGATGGAATCCACCTCTGAGTCCTCAGCCATGGAGGAAGCACATGGAGATGAACATGGCTCTTTGTCTTCATCAGCAAGGAAGTTGTTTGCTTTGTGGGAAAGGAAAAGATCTGTAGTTACAAATTTTTTATTCTATTCCATTACGTTCCCTCTCCTTCCCTTCATTTTCTGTCCTAAAGTCCCTTTCAGCATGTTCTACAGTGACAACTTTCCTGTATTTTAATTTCCCACTTTAAGTAAAAGAATTTGGACACTTGCCACATGGATGTGCAACCTGGGGAGCTCAGACTCCTTAATATTGCAAGCCAGCAGAAAAAATACCATCACTTCATGCAGAGTCCTTGTCACATGCTTTGGCTTCCCACGTAATATTCCAGTATTTAGGACCTGCCACAATACATCACTCCACTACTACTACTGAATTTATTCCCTTGTAGAGATGTCAGATGAGGTACTGATCTTTCAGACTGCAATTACAGCAGGCAGCAAAACAATCCCCACTCTGTCAGTATTCTGAGTTACAGCTCAAGACAATTCTCCCCTCATCCCACTGCTCATCAACGCTCTGTCCTGTCCCACCCAAAGCCCGCGAACGCCTCTGCCATGCAGACAGTCCCCAGGAGGAAAAGTGGAAAAATCTGATGTCAGGAGACTGACAAAATTAAGAGAACCATTCTCACCCTCCCCTGCACATCATATGTAAAAGTGAACAGCAGCTACTTAGGAACTAGTGACACATACAGCCAGGCTGGTTTGGGAACAAGTCCGATGCATCGTGGGACGTGACGGATGGAGTCAGATCGTCAGCTGAAGATTGTGTCTCCTCCTCTTCTTCCCCTGAAAGCAAATCCTTCGCTATTTGTTCCTTTTAACAACAACAAGAAAGTGAAAAATATTTGTAAATTAAAAAAAATATATACGAGGGGGAGTGAGGTCTAGAGTAAAAGCATTTCTGGCCAACGGTGGCCGCATCCACAGATCTCCTCACCCTCCCACCGCTTGTCCAAAGACAGATTCTCTCTCACACTCCCACCACACCCAGACTATTTTCCCTAGAAGCACTTTAACAAGTGTCATGAGTGGCTTCCTATGAGTATGAGCAAGCATCCCCTTCTGTAGAGCTACATTCACAGCAAATATCTCAAAGATCCCGAAAGAAAAAAACCAAAACAACCAACCCCCCCCCCAAAAAAAAAAACCAAAACACTTTCTACAGACTTCAGCTAGAACAGGAGGAGCCACGGCTTCACCTGGGAAGATACAAACTTTCCCTGGCTTTTCACACACCCACAGGGATGTGCAAATTATAGTAACAAGTGTTCCATACAGATTTTTTACATTTTGAAACAAATATCCTTTCTCCCTTCCCCTCTAAACGCTTTCCACTCATGTTTCTGCACCTGCTGTTTCTCTTTGAGACACCAGAACAAGGCAGGCCCCTTCCAACCCCTCGGAGACAGGGGGGGAACCTCCAGAGCCTGTGCAGACACCCAGGCAGAGAGCTGCTCTCACCTTGTCCAGAGTCATGTCAGGGAGGTTGGGAGTGATGTCATTGCTCTCGCTGTCCTGCTCCGAGATGGGATCAGATGCCTCATAGCCATACAGTGCGAGCAGCTCCTCAAATGGCATTTCACTGCTCTGAGCAAGAGGAGGACAAAGCTGCATCAGGAAGAGAACAACCACAGCAACACCGCACCAGCTGGAACACGGACAGGCAGAGGCAGCCGGGGCAGCTCTGCTCCTCTGGGGGCCCTGAGCAGCCTCAGGTGGCACTGTTGGGACCCACTGTCACCTGTCCCTCCCAAAGGTATGGAAAAGCCAGGAACTTTCACCCCAAAGCAATAGAGACTAGGGCATTTTTAAAGTAGGTTTATCTTTTATTCTAGATTTCAAACAGGTGAAAGATGCCAGACAGCACAGCTGCATTTAAGCAGAGGAAGGGGAGGAGCAAATCCCTGTCCCAGTCTTGTGGCTGGCCTGAAGACAGTCCCCTTGCCACCAAGAACAGTTTGAGGTCTCAGTAGAACCACCCACAGCAAACAAGCAAATCCACCAGGTCATTTCCCTTCCCCTCCCCTGCTGCCTTTACCTGAGAGGCACTGAAACTCTTCTCCAGCTCTTCTAAAGATTTCTGCTTCTCCTGAGTATCATCTTCCTCCCTTTCTTCCCTCACACCATAGTTCTGGGAAAGGATCTCTGCCAGGTTCAGTCGATGATCAGCTGAGCCCATTGACACAACTGCAGGGATCAGAAGAAGTTGGACACTAGCACCACCACGGACCAAATCCTGAGATACAACAAAGCCTGGGATGATCCCTTCTTGTGTGTGTGCAGACATAATAAACCAGAGGAAGAGATTAGGCAGAACAGAGGGGAACAGAGATCACAATTGGCAGCAGTCACTTCATCAGCACAAAGCCTGGTTCCATGAGTCCCACAGCTGACTGGAAGCTGAGTCTGAAGGTTTTTCTGAGTATTTGTATCTCGCTCCTCACTGGATTCACAACATTTGTGCACGCACTGCAGCCTTTCCTTCACCTGGGGGCATTTTTAGGGTAAATCACCCCTTACTCAAGAAGGGGCAAATGGACACCTGCAGGAGCTTTGGCATCTTTTAAGCCTTTCCTCCTCTGTCAAACAGCACGAGAATTAACCAAAAGGCTGGGGAAATGTTGCAAGGAGAAGGGAAGTGGTGACAATAACTTTGTTTTCTCTGGAAAGCCCTACCTGCTGCGCTCTGAAGGGCGGGCTCTCCAGGACATAGGCCACGGGCTGGGTATGCCACCACCCTGGGGCTCTGCCGGCCAACAGAGGCCTTTGGGAAAAGAGAAAAGCATGGCTGAGGCAGCTGTCCTTAAAAACACAACACCCTTCCACCCACTTCACCCCACCAGCAAGCACAATTCATTCAATTCAAAGCAAAAGTTACCCAACCCCTCCAGGGCAGTGTTGGGAACTGTGCTGTTCAAAAGAGTTCTTCCCCCAGCTCCTCCTGGCCTCCTCACCTTCTCCTCAGTCCACGAGGTTCCATTCCATCTAGTTCACCTCCAGCACTCCACTCCCCACCTATCCCCCCACCAGTTTGAGACCTGGGTGGTTTACATCTTCACTCAACAGAAGGAGCCGGGCCCTCAGCTGTTATTCCAAACACACACGTTGTGTCTGAGCACGGCATTTTTAGGGGCTAACCCTTCAAAGAGCAGCCTGGCTTCTCCCTGATGCCTCACTGCACCCAGGGGCACCAGCAAAGAAACAGCAGAGCAGGTAGAGGAGGAGTCTGGCAGTGGCACAGAGGAGCTGGGAGAGGATGAGCCCAGAACAGGCACCTGCAGGGTGGCATTTGGTGCTGGGTCACAAGTTCAGGCAGCAGCATGGGCTGAGGAAAACAACCCAGACAGAACATCTGCTGCTCCTCAGCATGGAAGTGCTGTTCAGCAAGTTCAGCCTAGGCAGGGAGCAAACAGGTAAACAAGCCAAGCTTCTGGGTGACTGAGAGCACCTGACTGCAGGAGAGAAAATTCCAGAGCTGGTCGCCCAGTCCCCAGTGACATCTCTGTAGGATACTCAGCCACCCTCCCTCACTCACTCAGTGGGAGCCAGGACATGTACAGCCTTCCACAGGAGCCTCGTACAATTGATTTCAGAAAACACAATAGAGCTTCACATTAAAATCGATCCTCTAACGACAAAGGATTCACCAAAAAACGCCACCACGGCCCCTGGGCTCGGAATAAGTTCCTTCAGCTATCAACAAAACAGACTGGAAATGCTATAATAATGAAGAAGGTGCCTCCAGTCCACCATCCCCCAAAATAACGCCCCAGAGATCACTGTGGCTCCAGACACACGCACACGAAAAGAGAGGGGAGAAGTTATGGATGATGAAAGGAAAGGGGGACAGATTCCATTTTGAGGATGGCTCTGTAAGTCAGGAAAGTGTCAACGAGCTTTGTTGGGCTTTGCTGGAACGTGACCAAGCACAAAACCCTCCTGGATAAATCCTTCCAAGCAAACAAAAGTGATTTCATGGGGAGGGAGTGGTCTACCCTTACTGCCTCCAGGTCCTGGACAATCTACAGAGCTCTCTTTGCTCAGGCAATGATCTGCAGATCAATGGCAGCTCCTTGCCAATCAATAAGGATCAATGAGGCCTCTGAAAACAAAGACTGAAGCTGTTGGCACGGATGGGCTGGCTTGAAAAGGTGTCAAGAATACTTCAGGAACAATGAGATCTCCTATTAATAACCAGGTGCTGAAAATAGGAGGACTGGCCACAACAGGAGCACGACAATTCCATGACAATAAATCAAGAGTTTAGTTCTCTGAAGCAGTAACTGAGCACCAGAGCACGTGGGAATGCTGGAGTCCCCGTGGAATAACCAGCTGTGCTGCTGTGCTGGGGCTGAGGAAACGAGAAACAAGTGACAGACAGAGCAAACAGCCCATGCCATGCCCAAATTTAAACACCTATGCAACGGAACTACCCCTCAGATTATTCCCAAACCCAGGAGACCACAGGAACAAGAATCAAAGGAACAGAAGAGAAAGGCAGGCCTGGCTTAAAAACGCAACTGATGACAGAATATTCCTGATTACCAGTGCCATGGGATGTGGAGCTGCCTGGTCTGAAGGTGAGGGAGGTGCAGCCTGGCACTTGAAATGCAAACATCACACGGGAGGCAGAAATGCAAGAGCAGGGAACAGCTCTGGGCCAGGGTGTCACTGCTCCCGCTGCTGGTGAGGGATTCCATCACCACCAAGAACTCCAGGTAGACTCATTGTGATGCTGGAAACTGGTTCCTGTGCCCGTGGGGCATTTAATCTTGGGATTAAAAAGGGAGATTAAATTCCTTTAATCTCATTTTAGCATCCCCAGCACCACTTTCCTCCTGCCAGCTTCTGCTGCTCAGGCATAAAAGTAACTTCCCTCTCAGAAGTTACACTGAGGCGGGTCAACTCCTCACTCTCCTGTTTGTATTTCTGGGTGACTCCTGCACTCCCTCCCTAGGTGTGGACTCAAGGTTTTGAGCACACGGAATGAAGCTCAGCTCTCATTTAGGAAACACAGGCAGGGGCAGAGTCTGAGCTTTCTGCCCTGACAAAGTCATTTCCAAGTGTGAGGCCAGTTGTGTCTACCCTGAGAAAACCTTCCAGACTGAAACCACTCGTGCAAAATCTGAGGAAAAGAAAACCAAATGTCCCTTTCCAGCGTTACCCTTGTGGTTTCCTGAGCCAGCCTAAAAAATATTTCAGATCCAGTGAGAAGTGTTCCTGCTCCCTCTGCCTTGTCCACACTCCTTGGCCATGGGGACACTTTCCACAAACTCCAGCTGTGGACAGAGGGAAGCAGCACAGATGGAAACAGATCTGCCCTGCAAAAGTTATGTTCAAAAGTTATTTCAGAGACAAGTTATGTCTCTGAAAGACCAAAGAGTGAAGGGATGACTCCACACCTTCTGCACTGCTCAGGAGGATCAGGGAGAGATCACACGTGTGCAGTGGCACAGCAGAGATGCTCCACAGCCAAACCTCATCCAGGAGCCAGTGAGAGCTCCTGGGTGTGTGTGTCCCCTGCACAGAGCGAGCCACGGCCACGCAGGGGGCCAAGGCAGCACAACAACGTGGCCAAGTAACACTTGGGGACAAGGGAATGCCACAGCCCTGGTGCTCCACCAAAGGCCGAAGCGTGGTGGAACAGGCCAGGCAGCACCTTCCTCATAGCCTGGCAGAGGAGCCCTGCCCTCGGACAAGACGCTGTCACAGCCGATGGGGATCTGAGATGCTGCCACAGAATACCTCCAAGTGTTCTCAGCACCCTTGTTCCATGCTGAGGGTCCCGCCATAGAAATGAAGCGTGCGTGTGTCACAACAACCACTACAACAGGTCAAGGATGTTTGAGGGACACGGCGAGACTCGGCGGGCAATGGCATCGGGCGATGGCAGAAACGTCTGAGCACGAAGGCGCAAGGGGAACATAACACGGCGAGTGGGGAGGCACTGGGGAGTCCCCACCCGGCTCCCCTGCCTTCTGGCCCCATGGCAAGGTGGTGAGAGCCACTCTGGCCACCCAGCCTCACCATGCCCAGCACGTTCCCCAGCCCTCTGGCATTCCAGGATCCCCAGCCCTCTGCCATCCCAGGATCCCCAGCCCTGTGCCATTCCAGGATCCCCGGCCCTGTGACATTCCAGGATCCCCAGCCCTGTGCCATTCCAGGATCCCCAGCCCTCTGCCATCCCAGGATCCCCAGCCCTGTGCCAT
>VWZN01004054.1:2154-33231 GCA_013396955.1 Regulus satrapa
TTCTCAAGGAGAAAGGGAAATAGTCAGAGGACGGTTTCTGGGAGGCTGACTTTTTTTACTGTTAGTCAAAAATATCTGTATTCTGTTTCATGTTTCTATATTATTGGAGGCAAGAACAAAATTATCTTTGCATATGAGATTAAAAAGTGGTGGTTTGTTTTTATTTAATATAGGAGATTTTCTACAGTGTTGGAAAGTATTCTGAGAAAGGAGTGTCCATATTTATAGATATACTGTATTGTTTAAATTTACCTGATAACCCATGACTTATTAACTTAAGGTTTTCTCATAACCTTAAGCAATCTTGAAGTTGTAAGCTGGCCTTTAGATGTCATGGGCTCAGATCATTGAATACTCTAATTTTATTTTTATTTTCTTATGATATTTTCATGTTAATTATGTCAAATGTATGGCAAGTATGAAATTTTAGGAGAGAAAAAAGAGTGAAGAATTAACCCAAAGTTACTGCTTTCGTCTAAACATTAGTGCTGGCTCCTGAAGCACATTTAGCATTTTCCCTAATTCTGCCAGTGCTATAGTCAGTTCCAAAGTGCTGTCTACTCAGTGTAAGTAGAATTAGTGCCGTGTTGATAACTTTCTTGGTAAATAAAAACCAAACCAAAACAGACACACACAAAGTCACAAATAGAAGTTTAGTTTGCTCTTACTTCTAATCTTGCAAGTCCTAATATCTCTAAGTTATATATGAGTTGCTTTAAGTGATGTTCAGTCATTAAACAGATCCAAGGCAGGGATGGGAAATTTAATGTACAACTAAGGATAAAAAAAGAGGAAAAACATTGCTGTTTACATAATTTCTGTTTATTGACTTTTGCTTTCATTTACCCCATAAAAAATACAGCAAAACTTATGGACAAACCTAAAAACTTTTAAAGTATTAAACTCTGTGAGTGTCTGCTCTTTATTTCAATTGAGATCATATACAGGAATTTAAAAAATGAGTTTACCACTCTGCTTGACTGTAAAAGTCAGAATGAACGGTGTTCCCAGATGCTTTGTAGAGGAATGTTTCAGACAGCACAATTAACCAAATTTTCTTAAGATTCATGTCCAAGCCCCCTAGGTCCACACAAAGGCAAATTTCTATAGGATCTATCATGGAAAGTAACATAACTGTGAATGTCTCTCTGCAAGTCCAAGATATTCAAAATGGTCTCGTGAAACCAGGGAATTAACTTTCTCAAAAAATATGTTGCTGTATTAAATCATATGTTAAATAATTTATCTCCAAGACACTACTCAGAGTAGTCAAAAAGAAATAAACAAGTCCAAATGGAGCTTAAACACCAGAAATTCAAGCATACTTTATAAGGCCCCCATATTAGTGAAACTCTGAGGAAATCTGAGGAAACCAAATTTTAACTCTGCTTGAAATCACTCCACTAATTAAAATACATTACAACTTCAATCAGTTTAATCTTCAAGTAGATTGATCAGGAACATATGAAGGGTCTGTCAGAATAAAATCACTACAGCTATAGTCTACTACAACTATAGTCTACTACAACTACAACTATAGTCTGCTTCAGCTCTTGCTCTGTACAGTATTACTTTTGTCTTTTTCTTGGTTAGCTTTTATCTTTGTTTTCTACAAAGCAGTTTTGCAGAGCCAGAATTAGGTTAAACCCCATTAATGACGATGTATCTAGAGCAGTTAGCCAGTTGGAATGAGTTCAGTGTTGGAACACTCTGTATTTTACGATTTTTAAGAGCTGGCATGCAAGGAATTATTCTCCATGGAACTGAGATTCTCTTGGCAGCTTGCCCAGGTACTCCAGCACCTCACTGCAGAAAGAAGACATCTCAGTTTTACATGGATGTTTCCTGTACATTGTGGCCATGAACACGCTGTCCAGAATGGCACTGTAAACATATTTATTATTTCTGATTTTTTTTTTTTTTCATTTCTATGGCTAGCTAATCTATAACACTCCCTGGAGAGAAGTATTTTTCTCTTATTCAGTTATGTTGAAATCAGTCTTAATTCAAACTATCTTCAAGGTAATATGCATCACAAAATTATAAAGATTGCAATTGCTGAATAGACAGACTTGCTACAAACATCTATAAAATTTAGAGGTGATGGAATTAAAATTCTTACTCCTTTATCCATGTGCCTTTACCAAGTCTTTTCTACTTCAGTTTCATCAAGGATTCTTTTTTTCTGCAGGACTTAGATATCTCATTGTATTCTAACTTCTTGAAGTAGGGCAACCCTAAATTTAAAAAACCCCCGACTTTGTATTTCCACATAAAGATTTCATTCTTGAAATCCATTCTGGTAAGTTTAATCTTTCTCCATGAAACTTTTAAATGTCTTACTTATTTGCAAGGCAAGTTTTGTCATTCCTTTCAATTAGTGTCAGTTCTTATCCTCATAGGCTTCAGTATTTTTGTAAAGCCAGACATCATTTTCTGTGTGTGATTGATGAATTAACAGCCTTTTGTCTCAGAAGGGATCAATTCTCTTCTTTGATAACTCCAGATGTATCTTTCAGTGTGAAGTGTCTTTTCTGCTGAATCTTCTATTTTATAGTAAGCTGTACTTTAATGAAAATACTTGACACAGAGTTCTAAATGGGTGAATGGATGTGGCTCATTAATTGATTTTAATTAAAAAACAGGCATTATGGTAGGTAGCCTATTCAGAATGGCTTGAGGTGATTAATATGGAAAATTTTCTTCTAAAGCTACTATAAAAGGCCTTTAATCTCTTTGTACCATTCCCTCTTCCTGACTAGTACTGTGCTTCTGAAAAGAAATCTGGAATTCTACAGAAAAAGCCCTCAATAAGAGATACCTGGAGGTCTGGAGGAATGGGCTGTTTTGGTGGGAAGGAACCTTAGGTAAGACCTCTCTCTATGATCAAGGGCTGTCAAAGGGTTCTGTCTTCCTTTGTACTTCTCTGTGATGGCATTCTGCTCTGAGTTTTAAGAGTTTGAGCACTTTAACACTAGATCACAATGGAAGAAGCACTGAAACCACACTATTAGTTCAATTGATACAGTCTGGAGAATAATTTTCCCTATCCTTTTCTTCATCTGTGGAAACAGATGCAAAGTCATAGAAACCTACCTACAAGTTGTTATTTGGGAAAAGATACACTATTGTTGATCAAGCTCATTTTAAATAAGCCAACAAAGAGAGCCTCCATTTGTTCACAATTGAGGGAATTTATGGATGGGTCGATGTTCACAGGATATATAATATATAATATTATTTAATATAATCACATATTCACCAGAATAAGGCTCTCACACACTGCAAGTGGATACTTACAATTCAAGTGTGAATATATGAATATATTTGAAAAAGTGTTTGATGTCTTGACTGGTATTTTGAATTTTCTCTTTTCCTCCTTTCTCATGCATGACTGACTTTAAACCCTGATTTTATATATTGCTGGTTAGGTTGTTTAGGTTTTTTGCCAGATTAATTTCCTCACTTACATAGAAAGTTGCCATATTTAATTTGCTTTTTGTTCAGAATTCTCAAATGAGGCCAGATGTTTGAAAAATAAGCCTCCTACAAAGAATTTAGTTTAATTAACAGGGTCAGATATGAGAATACTGGGGTAACTAAGTCCTGTGGTTAAACAGTTCAGACATTAGCCTGCTGGATTTCCAGAAGTCATTTGTGTCCTGAGGAACTTTGTGTCGTGATCACACATGACTTTGGAAAGGGATATTTGATTTCAGTTTGCTGTTTTATATGGTAAGAGTCTGGTTTTAAAATATATTAAAAGGTCCATACTATGGGTAAAAAAATCAGTTTGACTTTTCTTGGCACTTGGAGAAGATACTTTTTAAAATAGTTTAACAATTAAAAGGAAATTGTGCCATTTAAATATATTTTTAAATCAATGCCAATATGTACCTCTATTTGTTTGATGTTTTTGTAAAAATATATCAAGAATTATTTTACATTTTATTGGTTTTATTTCCTTAGGCAGGAGGAGGCAGCTTGAGATTTTTGTACATTTCTATAAAATCAAACCCTCTGCTTCTGTTTCCTTAGTGCATGATTAGTCTCTGGGAAAAAAATGATCAGCTTTCTTTAATCAGTTCAGGAGTATTCTATTCCTTTGCCTAGCCTGCCTTGGTATGTGTACTACCTTGGTACATACACCTTAAATATTTTTCTGATTGCTATTCTCTTACTTGGTATTAAATACTGAATATTTCATTCTACTGTTTTCTTTTGCACTTTAATATATGAACAAACAGCAAGCTGGAATTATTCAAAGTGGACTATGACTTGTGCTGGGATACGAGCCTAAGGAAAGGGAAGCTGTATTCAATGAAATTTCTCTGTGTCTTACTGATGGAGGTACATCTTATTGGGTCTATCCAGCTATGATCATTCAAGCATCTGAAACACTAAGTTGTGTTTGAGTAACTTGGTCTCCAAAAATCAGGTGAACAAGGTTCTGGCATTTGTTCTCTTGCCAGGTGTGAGGGGTGGATTTTGTCTGGATGCCAGCTGTGCACCAAGCTAGTGTAGCACTTCCCCTTCTCCTGTGGACAGGGGAGAGAAAATAAGATNCACATGCACATTCAAGGAGTAAAAAGGAGACTTTATTCTCTACTTTCCATCTACAAGCAATGCCCAGCACTTCCCAGGAAGCAGTGCTTCAGCTATGATAAACTCTGCTCCAGTCCCCGTCATGGACAAGGCTGGCCAGCTGCTCACTCTTACCCTCAGCCATTAGCATGGCAGAGATCCTTTTGGCAGAGCAGTGTCCCCATCACTTTTGGTTGAAAGCGATGTTCCTAACTTCTGAAACATTTTACCTTTCAGCTTTAGAAGGAAAGGATTTTTCTTGCTCTGATTGTGCAATATTACTTTATACTTTTTTTTCTGATTTACTTATTTGGATAATAATTTTTTTTTCAAAAAATCCATATTTTTTGAGCCTTTTATTAATTTAAGATCATACATATGCTTTTCTAAATTCAGATCATTATTTTTGTCTTCTGTTATCAATTGTTTAGTCAATAAACTTATAAAATATTGTCATGTAATTGATGTCTGCATATGCTTTTCATTGTGAAATTCTTCCGCATCTTAATTTGTCAGTAGAGGACTTTTTCCCTATGCAGCCATGAAATACATGTAGCCAAGGTTATTCTTTCCACTTGAAAATACCAAGCTTTGATACAGTTGCTGGAGCTAGGAGACTTCTTAATTTTCTTCATCACTGCTCTTTATGTCCCACATCATAACCATAATCTGTTTATCCAAGGGCTAATTGGTTTTCACTTTCTCAGCAGCAATGTATGCATTCAACACATTTTCTACATAAATTGCTTTAGCAATGTTGTATATTGCTGAGTTACACCAGTATATTCTTAAATTCTACACGCCTAAACAAATTGAAGCTATGAGGAAGACAAATATATACTTTGTCTAGACATTCTTTATGCTTGGAAACTGAAATTGGTAACTACTATATTTCATTTGTGCCTCTGCGTATTTGTTGTATATTGGATGGCATGTGCATTCACACACAGAGATCTACAAACTTAGAGGCACAGTTTTTACCGCTATTAACTTAATGTTTTAAAGCAGAGGAATTCCAAAGACTAGAACAAAGGATATTTCTGAATTTCTAGATGGAAACTGAAAAATTGTGAAACTGGTACTTTTGGACCACAAACACTCCAGCTTCCTTGGTATGCATCCTTGGAGTTATATAGAACATGACAAGAGAAATGGTCATTACACTGGAACAAGGAATTGTAGTCAGAACAGAAGAAGGAAGAGTAAAAGGAGCATTCTGTATTCTGATTTTTCTAGCAGAATTTTAATTCTCTTGGGAGTAAAGACAGGAAATTACAGTTTGAACTTCCCTCAAGTGTTTTGGGAATTTCCCAGGGAAGAGTTGTTGAAGGTGAGAGGAAATGTCATTGTAGATTGAAATCTTCATCAGAGATAGCATCAAACATGCAGCACAAGCAGCGGATTGTATCAAAACAAGAAAACCTTGATTTAAAAGACAGGAGGAAAAAGAAGAAAATAACCCCTGAAAGACCAGGAAAGAAAGAATTCGTGCTGGTGGTGGAACATTTCTGTTGCTGAACTCTTTGCTTGTGAAGATGTACTGTCTTCCCCTTCAAATAATGCTGCACAAGTTCAAATGAGTATTTGTCTAATACACTGAAAGAAAAAGGCAACATACCCAGAAGCAATGGTATGTTCATAAGGTTATAAAAGCATTTTATTTTCATACAATTCCTTCAATGAAGCTAATGTTTTCCTGAGGGAAGGAACTTAAGCTGGATGATAGTCTTCTTGGCAGACACTCCTAAGATAAAGACTGACAGGGGGTTACTGTGAAATTGCTGAAACTTCCTGTTGAGAATATTGTCCAAAGATGTGTGTGTATGCTGATGTAAGGATAACATATATGTCTCAAGATTTATGTGGAATTGCATTTCACCATTTCTCAATAACAATATTAAATCTATTGCTAATTTGCTAATAGCCAAGGAAGAATAAAATAAATTTGCATGCCAAGGTAGGTAGAAGAATGTGGATTATCTCCATGTCACTAAAGATTTAGGCTGAAAAGTCTGATTAATAGTCATATTTTATGGATTTAATTTCTAGCAAATACTTTTGCATCTTGCTGTGGTTTTGTTTTCTTCCAGGTGGTAGCTTTCTTAATATGTTTGAAGAGTGAAAAAACAAAATAATGTGTAGATAGAAATAAATAGTTGTATTAAAGGAAGAAAAAGACCAAAAATTTTTCTATTATATAAAAAGAAGGAAGAGGTAACACAGGAAAAAAGAGAAAAATTTAAATTTTAAAACTAGAAAAAAATATTTACTAATAGAATTAAAATCATGAAAGTGACTATAATCTGGTTTAATAAAATGAAGTAATCTGCAAAAATGATAATTTAAGCCTTTTCTGTGAATTCTGTTCAGCTATAATTGCCAGTGTGAAAAACAAACAAACAAACAAACAAACAAACAAACAAACAGTAAATAGAAGTATTAGCATGAGTCAAGGTTCTTATAAACATTATTCTGTTTCTGGAGTATTTGTGAATATCAATATTTTATTCCATAATTAAGTAGTTCTGTCTTTTTAATACTCTTACATTTTGTTTTTATTTAATTTTGTTACCTCTTTTGGACTGAATTATTTTTCCTCCAGTGATCAGTAAAAATATATCTGCATTATTCATGGATTTTATTATTTTTTAAAAACCTTCTCTGTGTTAAACTCTTGTTTACACACAAAACCACTAAATGTTTTGTCTGAGCTGCAGAAATGAACTTTATATCCTTATTTTTTAAGTTAAGTTTTTTAAATGATTGCAAAATCTTGTATCGCTCCAAATTATATTGCTAAGATTTCTTCATCTTCCAATCGTTTTCCTGTTTTTTTCACACCGGAAGATGTGCTTTTTATTAAAAGCTGTGTTGACCCTTGGAAAGAAAATTGTATTGCAACTTCCTGTTACTTGGTAAATGTGGAAGAAAAACATCTTTGAAAGACTAATCTGGAAATTTTACTTTTGTACCACTCTAGATGTTTTTTCCACTGCCATCACCATTGCTGTGGTTGTGTCATATGAAATACTCCTTTTCTCCTGAAAATACAAAGTTGTCAGTTCAGGAGATGACAAATTCATTCTTATAACTATGACTGGTAATCCAGATCTTTGCTGGAGGCCATTAACCCTGTGGTGGTAGAGTCTATTACCAAATTGTGTCTTTTCCTAAGTGCCAGGAAACTACTTCATACCACTGCAGAGGGTCTCATCCTCACTTTGTTCAGCTTATCAGGAAGGTTTCTCTCCTCACCCCAATCTCCCAAAGAGTGAAAATCTCCTGTTTTACTCCCAAGTACCTTGGAAGTATTATACAATTCTGGTTCCTGACTAGTCTACAAAACTACTGGAAAGTAATGTTCATGTGCCCATTGCTAGATAAAAATCCTGTTGAAGGAGTTATTTGAACTGTAAAGCGAGAGGAGCTTCATGGTGGCCATGTGCTGAGCGCCGAGGTTCATATCACAGTAGTTTTGTCATCTCTGTCCCTTTACAAGAATTGACATATATTGACAGTGCTAGCACCACATATAAATAATTTATGTTGATTGTTCCTTGCTAATGTTTCTAGAACAGACAAAATTCCCAGGAGTCTTAGATTTGCAGTTTACAGGTTTTCATGTGGGGTTTTCTTCTGAATGTAAGAAAGAGAGGATGGTAAAAATGGACATACTTGTTAAAAAGTAGTCCTACTTTAAATTAATGCCTCAGGGACCAGAAGCTCTTATAAAATGTGAAGACTGGCTATTGTCATGTTCCCTCTGTTTGGCTTGACACTGAACAGAACAATTTGTTCTGTTATGTTTAATGTTTATCCCCGCTGTAAGATGAGGTAACTCCTCCTCACACCCATGTTATCCATAACACCTGAGGTTACATCTCAATGATTCCTCCTGACAACATGCATCAACCTTTTAGTGATGTAAACCTTCTCTGAATGTTAGATCTTTCCTGTTGGATGGCTATTCCTGCTTCACTATGTTGCTCGTGTTCCCCATGTTAAATAACCTGTTACCTTTTGGTGCTGATTGTTTACAGCTGTATTGCTTAATTACAGTCTATTCTGCTATGGGTTCAAAGCTAAAAATAACAGAGAATAAATTTTCTGATAGCAATTTTGGCCAGCTGATGGCCAAATGTGTAGCTAAATTAAATTTCTCCAACTAAAGCAAATAAGTAAATTAAGTAATTTCATTAGCTTCTATGTTATAACCATGATGCCAGACTGGATCACACTGCTATTCATTTATAAATCGTTCAGGCATAGCATAGTATAGCATAGCATAGCATAGCATAGAAAAGCAAACATTACCACCCTCAGTTCCTTTCACCCAGAAGAAGAATCCAGACCAGAAATGCCCAAGAACATGAGTATATTTTCAACACAGTACTTCATGGAAAAGAGCTTCAGTTTTCACAGGAGTTCTTGACTTTACATGGAATACTAGAATAGGATCTAGTGGAAGAAAAAAAAAAGTTACTTTTCCCTAATGTCTACCTGTAAAAAAGGTTTTCTATTCCCACTCTGTCTATTAATTGCAGAATAGCACAGTACTAGCCAATATTTGGGCTAGCATATTTAACTAGCTCTGCATAGTTGCTGTAAAAAGTGCTTACTGTTAAGAACAAGAAGTACCTTACTGCATATTTTAATGTTGAGCATGATGCCCTGTCAGAGAACAGCTACAATTATTTTGTTTATTAGGCAGATTGTTGAGCTGTCTTTCCAATCTACTCTTGAAGCTCACGAGATATTTTCTGCAAACTAAATCCACCTTTAAATAATATGAAGCATGAGACTACTGTGTGTTCTCGACTTGCAAAGAAACAGTAAAAAAAGCCACTGACAATATGTTGCTGTTACAAAAAGGGATCATTCAGATAATCCAGTTTCCCTGAGAGATCCACACCTGCCTCATTCACAATAATTTACAGGAGCAGTGTCTAGGAAGATGCTGGAGGCTGAATTCTTAGCAGGAGTTTTATTCAGCACCCATAAATTATACTTTGCCTTTGTAGGATACTACCTCCTTAATTATAAAAGCACACCCCTGCTTTCTCCCAGCAGGGATCCTCATGTTTCTCCATAAAATCTCTCTGTTTAAGTCCTGCTGAATTTCACCACTCCTCCTGTTGCACTGCCTAACCTCTACCTCACATTCCTTCCCTTTCCATCAAGACAAAAAGGAGATAGCTATTTTTCCATCTTTAATGAGCCCTGAGCAGAGTGATTATTGATCATAGCCGAAGTGTCAGTTTGTTTGTTTTGTGAAGATGTTCTGACAGATTTTTAGATCATTTTTTCAGAAGAAGAGAACTCATTTGCATGTAGATGTGTGGTAGTTTTGGCTGTAACAGTTTCATGGTGTTCATGAGAAGTTCCTCAAGTCCTTCCTGGACTCAGATGGCTTCTATACAAATGTTTGCCCCTTCAAAGCTAAGCTCATGATGAGATGTATTTCCTGTTCAGGTCCTTAGTTAAGATACAGCAAAAGAGTCAAATAAATGGAGCCAGGAGGGGGAGTTTTAATCATTTATTGATTGTATGAATCAAGCTGTTTTTCATTGCAATTCTGTGTGCATAAAGCTTTTGTTTAGCAGAGAATGATACTCCTGACAGAGAAATCATTCATATTAACTGAACAGTGCTTGCAAACTCTTTAAAATTTATTTGTTGGGGAATCTTTTTCCATGAAGTATTTCTTAATACATGTGATTTTTCAACAGTCATTATTCTGTTTTTGTTGTTAGCTTTTTTTAAAAAAAATATTTATTTAATTGCATTAAAATTAATTTCATAAACACAAAAATATATTATACTTTGACCTCCAAAAAGTAATAGTATCTAAATATAATGATAAATTATTGCTACTCCAATGTGACCATTTTATTATTTATTTGAAGATTGGATAGCTTTCAAACTCAGTAACATATATTGTGCAATGTCATTATCCACATTAAGTTTTGATATTAAACATGAAAATAAAATTTCAGTTGCTCTCTATAGGCACCTCTGAAATGAACAGTTTGCTTCATGTTACCAAGGAAACATATCTTTACAAAGATATAAGGCCACTTTGATGTCATTGTAAACCACTAAAGTGGAAATCTTTAGTGTTTGTCAGCCTCTTGAGAGTAAGCAGTTTGCTCTAATCAAAATGAATATAAAATTATTCTGAGCATGTAGAAATGCAGTATTCTTGAAGCAAGCATGCTCACTAGTAACCACACATCTTGTTTTTTTTTCCAACAATGATTCAGGACCAAAAGAAATCTGATTACACTTTATTGAAAGATGCATAGATATGCAACCCTGCATATTCCTGAGCAGTTTTGTTCCTGAAAATTTAAATTGGCACATGTATAACAAGTTGAAAATCTATTATTCAATTCAGCTGCGTATTGTGAGTTGCTCAAGGGGATAAAACATGTTTATTTTTGAAACTCACTAGCAATAAAATGATTGGAACATAGAGGGGAGGGAACCCCCCAGTGAATAACTCCTGCTATTCTGGGTCTACACTGTGAATTCAGAGAGTAAGCCAAATCCCTTTGTGTGAAATGGTCTCACAGGCATTTCTGCTTAGGGGGTTAAATGACTAAGTCACAGAAATAGTAGAAAACATCTATAGGAAAAAAAAAAAAGTATAATTTGAAATATAAAACCCCATCTCTGTAAATATGTAAGGTCAAGTTCTGCTTATCTTCCCTTCAGAAGTTAAATATAATGATAATAAAATCACAGACAAAGACAGATAGCTGTTTAATGCTTTTCAAAATGATTCTTTGTCTCCAGGGGTTAGAAGGGAGTACCCATACACATATTTTTACTCAACATTTTGTCATTGGAAATGTGGTCATTAGAAATTAGGGAAAATGTGAAAAATTATCACTATACTTTGACATCTCATTGAGACTGAGCATCTCTTTTTTGACTATGCTGCTCTCAATGGAAACAGCTGGGCTCATGATAAGGGACTGGAAGAGAACAGCAAAGATGGAAAGTACTTTTGGGGAATAAGGGAGGGAAAAGGAAAGTAAGAGAAAGTGCATGGAAAGAAATTGCAAGGGGGAGTGGCAGAAACCATGAGGCTGTAAATGGCATAGCCTGAAACCATCAGTGACAGAAAGCTGGGAGACAGGGCATGCATCCAAAGAGGAGATGCAAACAAGAACAAAGCAATAAAGATACTACCAAGAAATGGTGAGAGTGGAGAGCCCTTGCTTGCCAAGAGAGTGTGGCTGATTGTACACAGTTGGCTTTTTATTGTCACGTGCTCTCTTCACTTTCCAACCCCCTGGTTTATTTGTTGGAAAAAATTTAAAGCTAGGACACCTAAACATTTATAATTTTCTTAAGTACATTCTGCTAAATAAATACCAGATTACCTATGTTTGTTTAGCAGACTGTAGGCTTTTGGTTAAGATAGGCATTTCAGTCCTTTAGTACCATCAGGAATGGGGTCATTATACATATTATTATCACAGCCTGACCTTACAGACAGCTTAATGTCAGCCCCAATACTGCTTCAGTTTCTTAACTTTTTATTAAAGCACTATTAAAAGCACACACACACATGCTCCAAAAGCCCTCTCATGTTAAGGATAAATAATTATATATATATATAATTACTTTCTAGTCTTTCAAGTATTATAATCTCTTGAAAAGTCAAAACAAATGACTTGTTAATATCTGATTTATTTCTTTATGTCAGCTGGAACAGCTATCATTTTCTAAAGGTAGAATATAAACAACAAAGCCATGAACCTACAAAAACGATCTATAAATTTCATCCTAGACATACATAATTGGACCTGCATACAGTTTTTCTATGAGATAGAAGAAGAAAAATCCTACTGCCACTCTGCTTGGCACTGTTAAAATTGCATTTTAAATACTATGTGTCTGATAAGTCCAGTTCAAGAGGTACAAAAACCCATGCTAATATATAAAGGAAAATCTCTGTTTTGTCAGCCAATAAAATCCAATGTTCCAAAGCGTATTTGTTCTTTATCGAAAAATTTGGAGTGAGAGATAAATGGCAAAGAAGAAGAATAAATATTCTCTAGTTCAATGGTGGCATAAAAATAGGAAGGAACTGTTGATTTAACAAAAAAAAATTTAAGCTGTAAATCAGAAGGATGCTCCAATTATGAAAGAAAAAAATGTCTAAGCTAGCTTTCTTACAAGCATAGTGGGAGAAAATATTTGATGAATTTTATGGTGTATTGTTGGTAGGTATTTTTTTTTACCTAAATTGTGTACAACTGAAAGAAATGCTCTTTGATCTGTGAAATCACTTTCAGGTTTTTATTCCTGTTTAATATAAGAATCTGATTGGAAGGTGTGCCAGAAAATTGATGGGTGACAATCAGGTAAGAAACATAGGTTTTATAAATGTGCGTGCACACACACACACACACACACACACACACACACATACACAAAGTCTGCAATATCTGCTGCCTATGCTGCTGCCTATGCATCAGATATACATAAACTGAGCTGGCTACATAGAAATACAAATTCTGTCTGGTAAAGTCACATGAACACCATGAGATTAATATGTACTGAATATTAAATACATAAATATTGGTTGGGGCTTATCCCAGTTTCAGCTGTTTGCAAATTAGGTATCCAGTCTAAGTCATGGCTCTTTTTGAGCTCTGAGCAGTCAGCCCTGGCAGCATACAGATCCCACCTGCCTTGTACACCTATTTTATAGTGAGGTTAATTCTTTTCTCTTTATGATAGCCACTGCATTAGCTGGCTGGCTTAAATTAAGCTTGTAATTTTAATTACTGCCATAAATCTGCAATTTCCCTTTGGAAACTGCAAAAGGAATTTTTTCAAATCCCACATAGAATTTAGTGGCAGTAGTTTATTTTTAGTAATGGTTACTCTGCTAGGTGTTCTGTTAATATGCACAGTGGGGACACAGTGAACTAGATCAAGGAAAACCTCTGTAGGGAATTAGAGATTCCAGCTGTAGGGGATAATGAGGGGACTGACCTACAACTCCACACTACCTGGTGCAGGCAGCAGGCTGGCAACATCCAGGGATCAGCTGGAAACTTCCTTCTAATAAAGATGCAGGCCAGCATAAATTCCTAAATAGCTTCACCCAGGTCAGCAGGCAGTTGACCACCTATTTGATGAGTAGAGTCTCTTGTGACATGACATGTATCACATGCATCTGTGCCAAGGTAAGGGGGTTGGAAGAACTTGCCCCTATGGGAATGACAGCACACAGCTAAAGTTCATGTTTCCACATGATGATGGGGGAAGGAGGGCACAGTGCTAGGAGCAATTCTTACAGCTCTGCTTTTATTCTG
Organism: Regulus satrapa; assembly: GCA_013396955.1. Classification (NCBI taxonomy): domain Eukaryota; kingdom Metazoa; phylum Chordata; class Aves; order Passeriformes; family Regulidae; genus Regulus; species Regulus satrapa. Next base: position 16,077 of record VWZN01004054.1, read on the forward strand.
ACAATAAAAATATTGCCAGCCAGAGACACAAAACTATGATACAAGGTATTTTGTATTGATGTATAAGGTAACGTTCCTCTTGGCTAATACCATCAGTGTATTCTATAGAGGAATACCGGTGAAAACAACACTTTGCAGGGCTTATTTGCAGAAGAATTCCAGTCATATATGTGTCAATCACCACCCAGTACTTTTTGCCAAACGTATATTGCAGACAGCATTCCACTTGCAGCTTGCACAGAGCTAAGTCCTAGCTACACAGCACACCATCCACTGCAATGGAATTCCAGAACTCAAAAGTATTTCTTCATCACCAACACTAAACTCTGTGAATTTTAAATACAGAAAACAATGAAAATGCTAAGGTTCCCGCAGATTTAATGACTCCATTATTCTCTATCTAGTAGTGTACTTTGTTTTTAATGTTATTTGGATATGAAATGCTTTTAACAGGTAAATTGTTCACAAGACAGACTTTCCTAGCAAAGTAGAGAATCTCAGTAACGTACTAGCAGGGTGTTATGCCAACACTTTTGATTCTTTCAGGGGAAAAAAAAGAAGGGGAAAAAAAAGAAGGGGAAAAAAAAGAGAAAAAGTAAGAGGAGAATGGCAAAGTTATACTGGAAGTGGAAGTAATATGAATTATATTAACCAAAAAAAACTTTGTGCTGAAAGATTAGTGTACAGAATGTCAAGCAGAAAGAATCACATGACATTAAGAAATGGAATAACTGAAAGAAGATAAATTTTAATAAGCTTTAGTACTACTAGGAAATTTGAATAGAGTAATAATAAAAATACAATGTCTTTTGCATTAAGTTTTTTGTGCCAACAAGCATTTCTGATACAAACCTCATCATAGGAAAACCTCTTCATATCAATATCACATAAAAGAGGGAATTGAATGTGACTAGTGACAGAGTTGAAACCATTGGTACAATGAGGACGAGAAAAGGAAAAATGTAATAATGGAAATCCAGTGACTTACAGTGTGAACAGAGAAGTATAAATGATATAGAAATGGAGATAAACTAGCCAGGAATAAAGATAAGCTAAAAAGACATAGCAGGTTCTTAAGATAGTTATATGGTTTCATGTTCTTCTATGGAAGGAGTAGGAAGCAATAAGAATGAAAAAAAAAAAAAAAAACCCAACAAAAAAAACAACCAAACAAGAAGATTATCTTTAAATATGAGCCTTGTAAATCAATAATTTTATGAAACAACATTCAGAAACAAATTACTAGATCTGAGATTTAATGATATCCCTTCCAATCACACATCTGTATTTTTAGGAAGTTGGAAAATATATTCTTTGATGTCAAAGATGACTGCATTTTTATTCAGCAATATGTGCACTGCACCTGGAGAAGGTGGTGAATTTTTTAAAAGTACCTGAGAATGAATCAAAGACAAGTCACATGCCTTGTTATCCCAAATGAGATAATAGAAACCTTGGGAACAAATTCCAATTATTTTTTAAACTATTCCTGGGACATGGTCTATTTCTGTTGTAGTATATAAAGCAACAGATTCCTACAAAAAGACCAAAAACCAACCCAGCTCTGCTTAGCCAGAAGCCTTGTCATTTCAGATGAACTCGCATCAACATCCAGAGATAGCCTTAGATTTTTAGGGATGCACAGGATGTAATAAACAGCAGAGAAGTGAGGAACTGAGACTACAGAACAGCAGCTGATTTTAGCTGTCTCCATGGTGTTTCAAGTATATCAAAAATCTTGAATCTTCTTGAAAGATGAGATATTTCAGCAACAAAGGTCAGGCTTTTATTAAAATCACATATAATTCACAGTCCAGTTGAATTGAAAAAAAGCTACAACTTATCTAGAAAAATTATTCATTGAGCTATTGAGGATGCTTGGATAATTCAGGAAAAGTTCACCAAGTAATAAAAAAAGAGATACCTCTAAGTCAAGTTTGGTAAAGATGCCTTTCTTTCAGTGTAAGTTATTTTACAAAGGTCAGCATTTGACAAGGATTTGAAGTGAAAGACTAAAATCTTAATAGCCTCATAACATATCTAACTGTGGTAGAAGCTACATATTCCCAATTTTCAGAAGTGCAGTCCATTACTTAGCCTACAGAGAGATCACTGATTTGAACACAGAAAGATACTGAACTATTAGAGAATGTCCAAAGGAGAACAACAAAAATGGTGAAGGGCCTTGAGGAGGGGAAGTCATATGAGGAGCAGCTGAGGTCACTTGGTCTGTTCAGCCTGGAAGAGACTGAGGGGAGACCTCATTGCAGTTACAATCTTGGGAGGGGAAGAAGAGGGTCAGGCACTGATCTCTTCTCCATGGTGACCAGTGACAGGACCTGAGATAACAGTCTTTGTCAGGGGAGGTTTAGGTTGGAAATTAGATAAAGTTTCTTGCCTTAGAGGGTGGCTGGGCACTGGAACAGGCTCCCCAGGGAAGTGGTCGCGGCACTAAGCCTGACAGAGTGGAAGAGGTGTTTGGACAATTTTCTCAGGCACATGGTGTGATTCCTGGAGATGGTCCTGTGCGGGGCCAGGTGTTGAAGATCCTTGTGGGTGCTTTCTGACTCTGACTCACAGCTTATTCTGTTGTCTCAAGATCTGGCAATTCAATGACTATACCAGGGTCCTGAGGGCACTAAAGGTGATGGCTCTGATTAGGCCGCCCAGAGGCCCCCCCACACCCCGCTGCTGGCCACATCACCTCCAGCTTCATGCCTGACCTTCCTCTAGGAATAGCTGAATATCATTCTCTTTTTTCTTCTACTTCCCTTTGCTCCTGGCTGGGCTACCTGTTTGTATGCTGCACCAATATTTTGCCGCATCTAGGACTATAGAGAGAGCCTCTCACTCAATCTCCTCTGCTGTCCCAGCACAGCCTGACCTCAGGTCCCAGATCCCAACCTGGGGGAACCAGCTGGCTCTTGTTGCTCCTTGGGTTGTAGCACACTTGTACTCCCACATTAAAACAAGAATACCCCGAAAAACCAAAGGTAAAAAACCAGAAAAACTGCAAAGAAATGAAAGTAATTTGAGTTAATGCTGCAAGGTGGTACAGCTTCAACACTTGCTTGTCTCAAAGAAGCACAAGAACACAGAATCATCAAAACTGGAAGAGACCTTCAAGTTCATCTAGTCTGACCATCAATCTAGTACCACCATAACCACCCATAAACCAGATCCCCATGTTTGAATGGTTGGTGGGACAATCTTGGCTGAAGTGCAAACCAGATTGAAACTGCTGAGTTACAATTCTGAGGTTCTGCAAAAATATTAATGATAATTTATCTATAGAACTGAAATAAATTTTTTGGGTTTTTTTTTGCTTATACCTCTGATTTATCTTTTGCTTCTATGAGTATTAAACCAGTGCCATTCTCAGTGCCATAGTGAAATGTTAATTCATATATAAAACATTCCTGTGAACTGCAAAAATGGCAAAATTTATGAATTTTCTCTGTTTCTTCTATAACTTCTACAAACCTGCTAGTGAAGGGTATATGAGTTTAATACCTGTGTCATGAGGTTGAGACCAAGAGTTTAGAAGTCTGAAGATTTTACAGAATACTCTGCCTTTAATAACAGCACTGGAAAGGTTTCAGTCATTCATCAGAGAGTTTTTGATCTTGATCTTGAGGATCTTGAGGAATCCTTGAAAACAAAGACACATTGAGAAATACTGGGTGGGTGGTAGCAAGACATAACAGGAGAATTACCTTTGTGAAATTAATGTCAACAGCTGTCTTAGTAAAGCATGCTCATGTCCCATTTTGAAGTGTGTGTGGACAAACTGGTTGAACTGTGTGGTATAAATGTCATGGTGGGAAATCAGGGAAAATTCACTCTGAACAACGGAGGAACATACCCGTTACAGCTCTTCAGTCTTGTTCTCAGCACATTATAGCCTTGGTTCCTGCTATGTTCTTAACTCTTCTCAGAGTTAATTATGTACCTGTAGAATATGTGAATTAGGACTAGCAATAAAATCTCTGATGGACAGAGTCACCTCTCATCTTTGGTCTTTTGTTTCTAAGTCAACTGGCTGTTCTGAGCTGGCCTATCCTGCTGGTCAGGCTCTGGTGTTAGCTGTTGATATGAATGGCAGCTGACTAAAACTTAGTAGAGCCATCAGGAGGACTTCCCCATAAGTGAATACTAGCTTTGTGGGTTTTTGTTGTTGTTGTTCTTGATTGATTGTTTTTTCCTGACACACTTGCGATGTCTGGCTTTGTGTTTTAAATTACTGCAGTGAGTGAAAGTGCTAATAAGTGAAGTGCAGATTCATCAGCAAAGCCACAGTAGAAGGTGAATTAAACTAAAGATTTTGGGCAAGTGCATTTTCTGGGCATTTTTCCTGATAGGCAGTATGGTGGCAGTTTGTTTTTACTAATCTTATTGCTCATCAATTCTCATGTTTCTAGCAAGAAGACAAGTGAATTGTGCCTGACTTATAGATCTTTAGAGAGGCCTGAAGGTGCAACCTTTAATTTCTTTTCAGGTTCAAACATTGTCTTACAGCTTTGAAATGGTTACTGCTGCTGCCTTAAAGATTTTAAACAAATGTGCTGACTCCTGGATAAGTCCACTGCTATTTTGAAGCACATTGTTTCCATGTCCAGGTCAAACTGTTATCTGTTATAAGAGAAATAGGAGGAAATGGAAAAAAATAGTTGCAAATTCTGGAAGCTGTCACATTCATGCCATAATTAATTTTGATTTATTTACTTTTATTCCGGAAGCATCTCTATAAATGGTAGGAAGGAGAAGCCAGAAAAATGTCAGGTCCTATCAAAAAAATAGAGAGAAGGTAATTAAACAGGAAGAAGGAGATGAAAACAGCAATTTAAATGCCAGTACAAGTGACAAGCTTGTTAACCTGCATGGTCCATGACAAATAAGAACAACTGAGATGGGTGTATCAGTGGAGGTGGAAGAAACTCAATCAGCTTTTAAGCAAAAGTACAGAGAATAAATCTTTACATCTGCAAGCAATACAGGAGCTCTTCTGTGCTCTATCTACCAACGTGACTGCAATACACATGTGCCACCTTGGATGAAACACTTCAGACAACAGTGCTTAATAGTAGTCTAACACATGTTTTTGGAGAGGTCTTGCTTGGTTTTTTTTTTGGTTTTTTTTTTTTTTCCTTTCGGGGTTTAAATACCTGTACTCCTTATAGTGTTCAAGCTAGCTGGTTGAAAAGTAGTTTCAGGTATGACTACTGAACTGTTGTGACAGAAAAATCTTTACTAGAAGGATTCTCCTTAGGAACATTTATAAGGAAGTTTCATTTTAAACTTTAGAAGTGTCAGACAAATATTAAATATTGCTTATAAAAAGAGTAGTACTCAAGTGGGAGGAAGAAACAGAACCCCTTCTTCTATCTCATTAGTAGCGGAAAGTTAAGCACCTTTTTTACTATCTGCCTTTTCAAAAACTTGTAAGTGAGTTACAATTTAGAAAATACATTTCTTAATTGTCTCTGTGTACGGTAAGGCAAAAATTATAAGAAATGTAAAAAATTTTAATATAAAGGTCAAGCATAAAAAAAAGTAAAATGGGCCCATATTTTAGCTCAATAGGAATGTGCTAAGGAAGACTGCTGAATTTGGTTTTCCATTACAAAGAAAATAAAAATTTCAGACCTAGTACTGTCCCCAACACATTTGTCTCAATATGAGCCTTTCCATTAATTTCAATGGGAATTAGATTTATCCTTCTACTCTCTAGGCCAAGCAATGATACCAGCCAGTCTTTAAAACCATGATTTATTGTAAAAGCAGCCTGCAGAATGTCACCAGTGAAGTATTCCTTTGTGCTCAAAATAGTGTGTCTTTTCAGATGGAAAATACAGAAATTTGCAGTCAGAATCAGCATTGGACTCATGCTTCTCACTCCTAAAGATGTCAGCTTTTAATTGGCCAGAGTATGCCCGTGGAATGGGCAGCCAGACTCCCTGTTGTAAGTTAGGATAACATCTGTCTTTTCGACTTGCTTTGGCAAAGGAAGCATGCACAATTTTTTGTTATTCCAAAAGCCCTTGAAGCATGAAGAACATGAAGCTCCAGTGAACTGGAACTTCTTCCTTCCACTGATGCTGTGAATAGCTGATTTATTTTTTTCTTTTTTCTTCCTCTATCATTCCCTGAATTTTTTTTCTGTCTTTGGCAATTTTGGTGAAGCTATTATCACAGAATCACAGAACAAGCTGGCTTGGAAGTGACCCTCCAGGAGCATTGAATCCAACCTTTTGCACTACACAGAGTCCCCAAGAGTCTCACCATGAGCCTGAGGGTATTGTCCAAACACTTCTTGAATTCTGTCAGGCTTGGTGCTGTGACCACTGCCCTGGAGAGCCTAATCCAGTGCCCGAGTCCCCTTGGGGGAACAATATTTTTTAATGTTCAACCCAAACCTCCCCTGACACAAATTCAGGTCATTCCCTTGTGTCCTGTCACTGGTCACCACAGAGATGAGATCAGTGCCAGCCCCTCTTTTTCCCCTTATGAGGAAGTTGTAACTACAGTGACCTCAGTCTCCTCTTCTACAGCATGAACAGACCAAGTGACCTCAGCTGTTTCTCAGATGGCTTCCCTTCAAGAATCTTCACTCCTTGCTGCCCTCCTTAGGACGCTCTCTAATAGTTTAATGCCACCCAAAACTGCCCCCTGGACCCAAGGTGAGGCTGCCCCACTGCAGAGCAGAGTGGGACAATCTTCTGCCTTGCCTGGATGGCAATGCTGTGCATGATGTCCTTCAGCTGGCCCTCAGCTGGCCCTCCTGGCTGCCAGGGCACTGCTGACTCATGTTCAATTCACCAGGACTCCCAGATGCCCTTCCATAGCACTGGTCTCCAACCTCTCATTCCCTAGCCTGTCTGTAGACCAGCATTACTCCATCCCAGGTTCAGAACCCAGCACCTTCCCTTGTTGAACTTTGTATGGTTGGTGATTGCCCGGTCCTCTAATTTGTTGAGGTCTCTCTGCAGGTACTTTCTGACTTCAAAGCGACCCTAAGTTCTCCCAGTTTTGTATCATCTTTGTGTTTTATCTAGTATTCCTTCCAGTCCTGTATCCAGGTCATTTATGAAGATGTTGAACACAGGGTTTGCCAAACTAGTGACAGCTCCTCATCCTTACACTATTTAAATTTTAAAATTAATTTTTTAATAAAGTTGGAAATACTATTTACTCCACAAATGATGTTAGTTTGTATGAATGACATACTGAAATTACCATTCAAGTAAGCTGCTTGTATATTTTTGCATGTATGATGCCTTAAAACCACACAGTATTAGTAGGCTTCTAACATTTAGAGCTCAATAGATATAGTGAAGTGAAAAATAATACAAAAGCAAAATGCAGGTAGTTGTTCAGCAAAGACCAGCCTAATTTTGGTGAGGTTTTTATAACACAGGGTAAACAGAAGGGTTGAAGAAAGAAGGAGGAGGTGGTAAGATGGTCAGATGTGCTATAAACCTGAAAAAAGGAAATTTTAAGTAAGCATGGAAAAGAGCAACTAGTTGTGCTGAGATAGAGCTAATGCTACCCAAACTGCTGGAACTCCTAATCACTTCCAAAAGATATTTTGGGATGTATTTTAGCTGCTTATCATCCTCTCAACCTCAACACTGGGCTGGTCTCAGCATTGACTACCTACATTTTTAAGAAGCAGCAGCCCCTCTAAAACCTAGAAATCAAGAACAAATTCCTGAGCAAAAATGGGTGGCCAAAAAAGCCCTTCACTTTCTTTCAGTATAATTTGGATGCTATCCAGACCTTGTGAAGGTTGCTTTTCTATACACTGTATTTTCACTAAAGGACTAAAGATCGGAACAAACACCATGTACTTCCAGCTGAGTCTAAGATGGGGTATTTCAGGTGTGGCAATACTTTGAAATGTAGACCTCCAGAAGCAACCAAGGACAGCGTTCTTTATGGTGTAATGTTATTACATGTGACATGTCTTTGACAGACCTCTTTTATGTGCTTTTAGCCTATGGCAATATGTTATGGAGAGAAGAATTCACTGACATATCCAGGAAAAGAAACCCAAAGCATAAAAAATTGAAATGACAAGGTTGACAAGGTTATTTTGTAGCTTTTGTTGCATTATGATAATAACTAACAAACTGGTATGCTGCATCTAAAACTTCCTAGGATAAGCAATGCCTTTTTCTCTCATATTCTCAGTACATTTCAATATTTGCTTTAGAATTTTTCTCCTCTTCTCCCAGTAGAGTAAAATAAAGCATTTTTTAGTTTGTTCACTAAACACCCCTCTCTGCAGTGTTGCATTTGCAGTTTGCAATGTCCTCTGTTAGTGTTGGCAGGTTTTTATGTTTGGTTTAGTTCTTAGATTGCTTATTTTTTTATGTTACTATCCTGCCTTCTAAATCCACAGCAGCAACATCTAGGACTATTTCTCTAGCAAGAAAGGTTCTTTGGTTCTGTGTACCTACAGATTTCTCCTCCTAGGAGCCCATTACAGTCACTACTGTGCTTTATCTTCCCACTTCAGAGAACTCAGTCAGCCTTTCCTAAATAATACTTGATTAAAAGTGGAGACATACATGATCAGATCCTTCCATAACTAGGTTTAATAAGAGAGTCTGTGACCCCTTGAAAGATGTCAACTACTGTTGTGATTAGACTTTTGATTTTTTATTCTTAATAAGAAAATCCTTTTTTCCCTTTTCTTTTTGCTTGTTTGTTTAAATAAACTATATAAAACCTTAAAATGGATTTCCCTAGATAAAACAATTTTGAATGAATATTTTTTACTGAATTCCATGGGCCATTTAAATAAGCTTGCCTAAAATATTGCTAAAAATTAAAGAATTACTAGGAAAAAAACCCCAACAAAACAATTGCTGAAATCACATACACAGAATCACAGGCTCTGAAGATATATTGGTTCCTTTCTAATTTTTTTTCTAACAGTATGAAAAGCCTCTTCCATGCAATAGAATATGGAACTAGCGAACTCATAACAAGCTTCTGAAGCACTAACACATATGCCATATCTGTCTTGTGCCTGTAACATTTTGTAAACAACTGTGTTTGATGTTTTCTGTGGCTTCTTTGATCTTGTAAAATCCACCACAGAGATATGAATATGTTCAACAAAATCTGAGAATAATTCTTTTCTAGTTATGGCAGTCACAGTGTATCATTAGAAATTTGTTTTCCCACTAATGATGCATTTCAAGTGATGCATTCTCAATAAGGGAATCAAATTCACTTATGACAGATTTTGCAGTTCAGAGGTAAGATCAATAGTTTCTCAAGGCATCATCAAACAGCTATACAATGCAAGTGCACACACAAAGAAAATAAACTGAAAAGATTATTTAAAATAAAACCAGGAAAAGTTTTGGTCATTGTCTGAAAAATCTATATCTGTTTCAGAACAATCTGCCTTCTTTTTTTCTGTGAAAGATACAGAGACAGCACTGTTTATCTGCACTAAAATATCTGATAACTTAAAATATTTCATATTCAATTTTTGTACACTTTTTGCATGGTATGTCTTGTATTTCAGTCAATAAAGGAATTTTCTTTATATAAGAGGGTTTTCTAACCTATATGTGTTAGATTTTTGCTTTTCAAACATTCACTGCGGGTATAAATGGTAACACTAGTAAAGACATCTGGAAATTCACCTTTCTGTTATGAATAGAGCTGTATGTGTAGGTAATACTCTGAAGGTAGAAGGAAGCGTGCTGGCTATTCAGCCTGACTCTGGAAATTATGCAGGCTGTATGACCTCCTTCAGAAACCTTGAACTGGGCCTGTGATCTCTGCAGGAGCTTGTGGATCCCACAGCCCGCTGAGGAGCTGAGAGGGGGCAGCCACAGAGGGCAAGTGGGGCTGGAGCAGTGAGAGGAAGACTATTGGAAGCAAGCAGAATATTGCTCTGCCTGGACCTGTGGAAACACCAGGGTCTCTCTAGCAGGAATTGTAACTGGAATTCATAGAGTGTTTGTTTTTTTCTCACTGAGCAAGGAGTGATAATACTGCGTGTCTGTGTAGCGCAGTTTATTATTTCAGGGTGAAAGCTAGAGAAATTTCGAAGACTAGATACAATGTTAAAAAGACAAAGATAGTTTAGGTATATCTCAGCATAGTCTCCAAATGGAAGCCTAATTATTGATCTGTATTTCTTAATCTAATCTCATTAATTCTTTCTATTCCAAAGATAGATTTTTATTTGAATACTCCACCAATTTTCAACAAACATAGAGCATTTTCACTCCTATCAAGCAGGAAAGTTTGATCCAATCCTTCTTAGATTAAATTTTTAGGATGCATATGAATGATTCCTTTAAAATCTATTGTTTGTTGCAAATTGAACTATGGTCCTCCATATTAATTTATACTTGAGGAACCTTACCTAATTTTATTACAATTGCCCAGTACTGAATGATTTTTTTTAAAAAAAAGAGAAAGGATAGTGAAAAAAAGTCTAAAAATCTTCCTATTTATTTTTTTAAAATGTGATATGTTTTAACCTTACCATTTAAGAGTTGTTCAGATGCTTTTTCTAGTTTGAATGGTTTGAGCCATACAGCACTGGAAGAATTGGTGATTTTATATGAAGTAATTATTAAAAAGAGTTCTATGTGGCTCTTCCATGCAGTGAAGGATAGTTTTAAGTAAACAAAAGAGACATGATGACTGAAGGGCAGCTCCCATCCCTGACACCCATCTCTCAAAGGTTGTGAGAAAGTAAGAACTAAACAAAGATAATGCTTTAGAACTTAAAATTTAGTGTCTACAAGCTTTTTTTTTTTTTTTTTCCTAATATTATATCTCAGAAATTTCCAGCAGAGTTTAGAAAATGTCTATTTTTCATCAGTACTTTTATTTAAAAAATGAGAAACAACTCAAATTTTAACTGGAATTCAAGCAGAATACATCAGTGTTTGTTGGACACTTTTAACTTTGGTGAAAGTGCTCCTGATTTGAAGAATGGAAATAGATAGCAATGGGGAACAGGATTTTGATTAAGCCACTGGAGCTTTCAAGCTTACAAGAATAGTTATTCTTGAAGGAGTGGGTAGGATTCAAATGGCATAGCACCACAAATTCCCTCCTAAGGTCTGGTGAGCATCTTCAGACTTGGAGAAAAAAACCCCGAAATTTATATTATTATTCATGGAAGATTTCACATGATGTAGCTTAGCAGTTGTGTCTCAATCCTCTTTCTGAATACAGAACTAGCTCCTTCTGATATAGTGGCTTCCAGTAAGGAGATATTCTTTTAGGTGTTGTCAGCCTGAGGTAACTGCATGAGGGGGAAGAATTACACTGAATAGAGATTAAATATGATGGTAGGGTTACCTTTTAAAAATTTATGTGGAGGATAATGTGGACCTATTTTCATTGAGAATTATTAACTTAAAGAAAAACTGACTACAGAATGAGGTTAAGATGTGGGTGATGGCAGCCAAGTGCATTAAAAGTGGACATCAATCATGTAATATTAGGTGTTCACTTGTAAATATTTTGTTCCAATATACTGAATTGAAGTGTGTGGGACATTATCTGTAATGAAGAAACTCCTCTAGTGAATGATCTCTAGATTATACTAAACAATGTATTTATGCAATGGGGTTGCAAGTGGCCTCTGGAAGCTCTTACCAACCTTCCTACACTTTCATGCTCTCCTAACAATGTCATTACCTTGGGCTGCTATCCAGCAGTTTGTGTGAGAATAACTTGTTGCTCTACTGAAGCAAGGAACACTACAGAAACAGCAGAAATATTTGGCAAAACTGTTGAAGCATCCAAAAGGTGAAAGCTGTGAAAATTCTACATGTTTTCTAAATAAGTCTCCTCTTGTCTGCATCAGAAAATCTGCCAACTGCCCAGGCATATATGGCATAGAGACCTCAAAGACATTAATATTGTTAATTTCTCACTAATTATGGAGATACCTGCAATTTTCCCACAAAAAATGATGGTAGGAAAATGTATAAAATGTCTAGACTAACCAACCAACCAACCAACCAACCTTTATCTATGGTTTAGCAGCAGCTTTGGGGGTCTTCTTTGATTTAGCAATGATCTAGCTCAATGCTTCCTAAAGTGGTGATATCTAAACTTTACACACAAGCTTTTAATTATATTGTGGCAATATTTCTTCCCACTGGTACTATAAGAAAAGGAAGTTTAGAAATACATGAGAATGTCTGGAGAAGCTTGGGTAACTTTCATAGTATCTACGACTGATTTAAGAGCATTTAAAATAGCAAGTAGATTTGAAACTTAGTAAAATTATAAGCCAGAAGGTCATGCTGCCATCCAGCAGAACCCTGACAGGCTGGGAAAAATGGGCTGAAAGGAACCTCACAATCTTCAACCAGAAGAAGTGTGAAGTCCTGTAGCTGGTAGGAAACAATGCCAGACCAATAAATTCTGGAGGCCGTGCAGTTGGGAATCAACTTCACAGAAGAGATACTGGGGATCCTGGCAGACACTGGACTTCACATCATCCAGAAATGTAACCTTACCACAAAAAAGGCAGAAGATATATTGGGCTACATTAAAAGAAGAGTTGTCAGCAGGTTGAGAGTGATGATCCTTCCTTCCCCTATACGGGGCACTGGTGAGGCCATACCTGGAGTTCTGGGCTCAATTCTTGGTTTCTCAGTATAAGAAAGATGGACATACTTGAAAGAATCCAACAATAGGCCACAAAAATGATAGGATGGATCATCCTTCTTATGAAGACTGAGGGAGCTGGAACAGTTTAGACTGGAGAAGAGAAGCCCTCAGAGAGGAACTTAGTATTATAAATAGATATCCTGATAAGAGGATGCAAAGAGGACAAAACTAAGCTCTTTTCTGTGCTGCCCAGTGACAGGACAAGAGGCAATGGACACAAATTACAAATACACAGGATGTTCCCACTGAACACTGGGAAGCACTTCTGTTACACTGAACATGACTTAGTGCTTTCACAGACTGCCCAATGGGTTGTGAAGTCTCTACCCTTGGAGATCTTCAAAAGCCTCCTGAACATGGGCAATCCTGGAGGACCTAGGCGGTCCTGCTTGAGCAAGGGCTTTTGACCAGGCAGACTCCTCAGACCTCCTAGCTTCAGACAGTCTGTGATTCTGTGACAACACTGTGTCATCACAATTTCTGTGATAGTGTGTGAGTTTATGGGAGTAGAATATCTCAAAACAAAATGGGATCATTCAAATAGATTATAATGAACCAGTGATTGAGATGATTATAAATAGCATACTGGGAAGTTAAAGTAGATTTTCTGTAAATGAGGTCTCTGAGGAATTTTGATGTTGCCAAGACAGATTTGTTGTGTGCATCATAAATACTCAAGTTCTAGTTTGTAAGAAACGAATAGATTTTTGTAATAAAAACTGTTTAACATATGGCTTGTTCTTTAGATCATGAAGGATGCATGGATTTTTTTTCTATTATTTAATTGAATTTTTTATTGTTTGGTGTGACAAAACCCCTTACAAATTATATTCAATTGCTTTCTCTTTATCTAGCAGGTACTGAAAGGAAAAAAATTAGTCCTTCAGACTCACTGTAGGTAGTTAAACCTCTGTTCATCATAGATATTCACTCAAACACTGCAGTTTTTTGTATCATAATGGTACTCTCTTTATAAATGCTTTGATATGCAAAGAAATACTTAACTACTGGCATCTGAGGTACTATCCGCTGACATGCTCAAATTCTGTAGAGTTTCTTATTTATGCTGAGACCACTTTATATCTCTCTCTGACAGCATGAAGTGGGCACATCACATTTGTATTCATTTTCAGGCTTCTTATCACTGCCAAGTTGATGAAAAGTTCTCTTAGTTTTGATCCACACTCAAAAGTCCTGCTAGGCATAAAAAATACTAAATGGGAATCAGTCACAGTACAGATAGTGGTCTTTAATATTGGGCTGAATTTTGAGGAAAAAAAAAAAAGTATTTTAAGTCCAAGTGGATTTCCTTGTGAACCACCTTACATGAGGAATAAAGTATGTGTATTGTGATAGCAAGTTTGGGTGGGTGCTGTACAATATAATCTTGAGGGCTTTGTTTGAAGCTTTTTTCTCTGTGGCATTCCTAAAAGAATACTAAACAAAATTAGTGAACATTGAGCTAAGCAGGCGGGGCGGGCTTGTAACCCTACATATTTTATCTAGAAAAATATGGCTATACTAGTTTGGTCTTTTATAAATATTTCATTAAATACTTGGATTAGAAGAAAATTTCCCTGGGAATATTTTCTTCTTTAAAAAGTGAGTTACAATATATTGCATAGAACACTATGGCTCAGGCCTGTGAATAAACCATATAAACATACATAGCTCTAATGGCATAAACAGTGAAGAGTGTCTGAATTCTTGAAGACAATTAGGTATGATGTAAAACATATTTTATATTCCCCAAGTTGGAACAGGTTCCACGTTTCAAATCATAAAAAGAATTCTTGCTTTGAAATTATTGTAGCCCTATGAACTTTCACATCAATTAAAAGTTGCACATTAGTAAATAAATTTGGATGTAAGGAATCTAATTTTCTTAAGAATTTAATTAATTAAAACATAAGGGGTAGGTGTGGCTGCACTTACAGCCTGGATGGAGAAAACTCCCAAGTTAGGTAATTTATTTCCCATAACAAGGGAAATTCAAGGACATTGTTTTGGGAAATCAGAGAGAGCTCTCAAAAGCATCCTGCACCAGTTATTGTGAAAGAGATAGTTTATGCTGAGTGTGTGATATTTACTCTGAAAGCTGTTATCCTTCTTTCACCAACGGTGAGAAATGTGGTTCAAGACCTGTGCTGGACACGTATAAATATAAAGACTTTTCTCAGTAAAGTCTATTTTGCCTTCTTCTGCTTGGAGTCAGTTCATCATTATTGCCACACTATGAGGCTCGAACAGCGGCAAGGTAGGAGATAAATAAAAGAGGAATGTTATATCATCCAATAAGTACTTAAAAAATCTTGGATGTTTGTCTCAGTAAAAAAAAAAATAAAAAAGCTCTAAAAAGTAAAAAACTAAACAAAACCAACCGTATGATTTTGTCCTAGATCTTACCAGATCTATCAATTTCACTGTTATAGGTGTCTGTATTTCCATCCCTAATGAGATTTTAGCTTGTGCAAACATTCTGGTGTTGCTAGACTTTTTCATCTGCTTTTATTATCTGTTCAGCTATATCAAATTTGTGCTTCAAAGCTAATATGCTTTATGCTTTCTCCATAACTTTCTTCACCATGTAAAAGAAATACATGTGAATGATTGATTATTTGAGGGTCAAATATATGTCCCATTGTATGATTTCTAACCAGTTTTTAAGAGACTGAGTGCTTTTTGATGTTTGTGTTACTTAGAGCTCTGGGCAACACCCGTCACTGCTGTTCATAAGATGGATGGTTGTAACTGCTATTATGTCTACTGTGTGCAGTTTTAGAGGACCACTAATATAAATGTTGTATGGTTTATTGCTTCATTGAAAAATGAGCCTCTTAATGCAGCATAGCTCTGGTTATTCTTCATTACCTGAAACACTGTGGAAGAACTTGTATGTCTAATGAGAATTATAGATTCAGTGCAGAGTGTACAAAATATAATTATCACTGTTTCCAGACTTAAAAGGGTCTTATTCATCATGTGCAAAAATATCCGAGGAACATTAAGAAATTTTGTTCCTACTTATTACAGTGACTGCATAGAAAAATGCACAATTAATGAAGGAAACCTAAATATTCTCATTTCCATAGATATTTTTTGAACCATTTGTTTGACAGTGAATGAACATGAAACTTAATGTGAAAGAACTATCTAGAACTATTGTCTATTTTCCTTCTATTTCTGTCTATAGCCATGCACAATGGATGATAACAAATACAACTTTTCTTGTCTTCCATTTTGCAGTAATGGGGTAAATGAAGACTGTAGATCAGAATCTAAATATCTTCTAAATGTATAGAGACTGCAGAACACTAGGAAAAAATTATGATATTTTGTCTACTGTTTAAGTGGAGTGGTTGGTGTTTAAACCTGGCTTTTCCTCCATACAAATGAATTCATTCAGAAATATGACTGTCTATGTGCATGCCTTTCAACATGACCACTGCTCAGATGAGAATAGCTAACAGATACTTATCATGTTCTAGAATTACAGTTAGCCTTATGACCCTGTCATAGACCTTTTAGGAAAAATACAAAGGACTTGCATATCTTTGTATTTTTTCATAATAAAATGGTACAAGCAAAAAATGGAAAAACTCATAGATGTTACAGGAGTTTGTTTTTTTTTGGTTTTTTTTTTTTTTTTTTTTTGTTTTTTTTTTTTTTTAAAATTTTTATTTTTTTTTGTTTTTTTTTTTTTTTTTTTGGTTTGTTTTTTTTTTAAAAATTTTAATATTTTTGTTTTAATTACGTGCAAGTCTTGGATTGAATGTGACACAAATTTCCATGTATTTAATCATGGGCAGCAGATTTTCAGAAACACTAGAACTAAGAGACCTTGAAATGTTTACCTGGGTTTCATAGTTCAGCTTTAATGTGGCCTTTTTACACTTAGATTAAACTCAGTCTTTAATATATACTCTCTTAATTTGTTGAAGCTAATCTCTGAATTTAAAAGCTGTGTAACCACTATATAATGCCAGAATGTGTAACTGTGTTTTTAGCACCCAGAGAAGGTTACTGAGATTAACTTCCAACTTTATTTCCTTGCTATAGTAAAGGTGACAAGAGAAGGAACTTTGCTACATGATGCTAAGTGTGTCAAGTTTCTCATAGATTTAAAGATAATTTTCCTCTGATTCAAATGAAAGAGCTAGGTACAGAGAAAAAAATGCCTTTACACATGGAGGGACTCTAGTAAAAGAGAGAGGGGGAAAATTTTCTGCCCATTAGCTAAGGAAACCAAATACCTGGTGCAGGAGAAGACCAGATGTCAACCAGTCAAAAATTTGTAAATATAAAAATTGATAGAGTAATTATATAATAGTAATAGCAACAACAACAGCAACAACAACAAAAATAATAAATCTTATATTTTACATACAAATATTTATATTTACACAGATCTACCGTTCATTCATATTTTGCTACAAAGAGTAAAATAATAATTGATTTTATTGCCATGTTTCTTCTTGTCTCT